>JAOVVA010000021.1:11728411-11743766 GCA_028565275.1 Leiocassis micropogon
ATCACTGCTGTAAAGTAAAAATAAAACAAATTAACCTGCACTTTACCTTTGAAAAGAATCGCGACAGAGCAATGTTTCTGTGTAGAGCAGAGAGAAAGAGTGTGTGTGTGTGTGTTTGTGCTGGCGAAAGTAGGAGGGTTGTGTGTGTGTGCGTGTGTGGCACAGTGTTCGTGATACATGATACTCGGTACTCGTTTTCCTAGTCTAAATTAATTAAAAAATTTTGCTCATCTTGCAGAACACTCGCAACCCGCGTTACTCGCAATCCGAGGTTTCACTGTATTAGGATTAGAATGTAGCTAATGGTCTCGCCTCATTATGTGTATGTAGGATGAAAAGGGAAAATTCAACTTTAATCACGCTGAGGTCCGTAATCCAGAGACAGGAGAATTGGTGAGTCTATTACACTACACTGTGCAAACCTTTAACAGTAACTCTTTAAAGTAAGATTCCTTCATTTTAAACTCTCAAATATGAAAAAGGTCTTAAATTGGCGAATTCCACCTCCATCTTTCGCCAATACTCGTATTTTGTGAGGGTATCGCTGTTGTTTTCCGTTTATGGGCACTTGGTATATTACTTCCACCTCCTGGACTGGACTGTGGAGATTGGCAAAAAAAAAAGATACTGGCTTTGAACGAGACACGACATTTAAACATTCAATCCCGCAAGTTACACAGAATTTCAATGGTTATTAGATACTTCTGTGCTATAAATAAAATAAAAAAACAACTGAATAGAATCTAACTATTGATTCAAAGGCGTAACATTGTACTGTTCCTAAAATGACAGTGGGTTCGATGTGTCAAGGCCTAACTGCACTTCCTTCTTTTAGGTTACCAGCTGGTACAAAGGCAGTGAGACATGGGACAGCAAGTTCTCCACCATCGCTTCGTCATATGAGGAATGTAGGGCAGAGTGTGTGGGGCTCTACCTCTGTCTGAACAAGCAAGTGCTGAGGTAAAGCAATAGTAACCCACACACAAACACACACACACACACACACACACACACACACACATTTCAGTGTTTTATCTTGTGCATTGTAACAGCTGAGATTTTACTATGCCTGAATGCAGCATCTTTGGTCATGAGGGTGAAGCAGCAGATGAGGTTGTGTATGTCAACTGGTTGACTATGGTCCGTGCTGGTCTGCTAGGCCTGGAGTTTTACACACCAGAGAGCAAGAGCTGGAGACAGGTTTGCAATAGTTTTAGTTTCAATTCCTGAAACTTTTTTGGCATGACTTCTTCACAAGAAAAATCGCCAGAAGTGTTGCATAATACTGAGAACTATAATAAGATCTCTTTCCACAGTTTTTTTTAGTTAATTAGCAGCAAACAGTCTAGAATGGAAACTTGTTTTTGAAAAGACGACCTTGGTTCTCACCATATGTGTGTCTTTGTGTGTCTGTGTTTGTCATAGGCTCATATGCAGGCTCGTTTTGTGATCCTGCGTGTGCTGCTGGAAGCAGGGGAAGGTTTCGTGACCTTGACTGAGACCACAGGGGCAGATGGTCAGCCTGATGCCCTGATCACGCTGGACCGCAGTAAGATTCATACAGTGGGCAAGAGTGCCATCCAAAAGTTCCTCTGCTGTCTGCAGGTACATTAATGCTAAGATTGTTATTGTGGCACTTAACATACTGTAGGCTAGAAACTGGACAAAGTGGGATGCAACCTGTTCTTTTTGTAGATTATGTAAAAGGTGTTAGTTTCGGTTTAACTCACAGTATGGAGTATAATATACAGTGCAGTACACCAGTATAACGTACTGTGTATTTTTAACAGCTTATAAATACAACGAGATGCGGTATGACTGTGTTATAATGCTTGACAAACATTAAAATTTCTTACGACAGTGGATTCCACCAAGGAAGAAATGCAGTTCATGTCAGCCTAATGTTGATACACACGTCTTCTCTTGAGTGTCTCAGCGATTTATAAAATAGCTTAAGAAGAAGAAACCACATACATAATATAGTACAGTGAAGTACTTTATTTACATATCACGGGTAGAAAGCTGGGGTCAGAGCGTAGGATCAGCCATGCTATGGCACCCCTGGAGTAGACAGGGTTAATGTCCTTGCTCAAAGGGCTCAACTGTAGTGGAGTTGGGATTTGATATTAGTAGTCTATAATACATAATGTTAATGACTAAAGTGATGGTAACAATTTAAATAATACATAAAGCAAATATTCAGCTGATTATGGAATAAAATAATTGTTCTTTTTTTTATTTAAATCCAGAAATAGTAATATTTTACAATTACAATATTAATCTCCCTCTTTTAAAATAAAAATAAATTGTGGAACACAAATATGCCACTATTATTTAAATGCACCTGCTGGAAAAATTGCCCAAGATTAGCAAGTTTAGCTTAGCTCGCAAGCTTTTAATTGATTCACTGAATTGGTGAATCAAGGCAGCGTCCTGGTAATGATTAATGATGAAGCCCTAACTTTGTACTTTGTGACACCAGCTTTTATTACTCACTTGACTCATACGGAACAAGGCTTACAGTCTTGAAGTTAAAACATGATTTGAAACCATTTTCCTCAGGTGTACAAATCCACGGCTGATGTGGAGGGAGGTCGAGCTTTGTATGAACGCTACTCTGCAGTGACAGCTGATGGTGCTCACAATTTCCTGCGGCTCCGCGAGACAGTGCTGCTTCGCAAGGAAGCCCGCAAGATGTTTGTTCAGGCTAATACCCGAGTCAAAGGTCAGCTCCGATTCCTTGATTTTGTTAACCAACCCTTTTTTTAATCACAGAACTTACTGCTATTGCCTGTCTGACTGTTTTGTACTTCCACAGGATAAACTTGAAATTAATTACTTGCATGCAATATGCAAATTAATTACTTATACTATTAAATGCTTATATTTATCTTTCATACGGCTTACTTTGTGATGCATGATTTTGTGTTATTGATAAACTCTTTGGTGTGTACCAGGCGAGGCGGTGGAGCTGGAGCAATATGAGGCGAGTGCTGCAGGACTGATCCAGTCCTTTGCTCAGCGCTTCACCGAGGATGCTGAGGAACTGGCGGCTCAGCTGCTGGAAATGGCCTCCACAGATGCAACTTACTGGTGCTAAGGCAAGGGGATGCAAACTGATGAGAACTGCCCTAACGCATGATAACTGCCCTAAGTCTGCAGGTACAAAGTAATATTAGAGAAAGAAAACATGAATGAGATAGAAAAAGGATGCAAGGGGTACGCTGGAATTGATTGTAGAAAAAAATAAAAATCAGAAGGGCAGTTCAGACATCGTAACGGTTAACTTTTCTTTAGCTCTGTGTTCACTAATGTCAGTAAGTCAGGTTTTTTTTTTATTTAGAATATGCAGTCACTCTGTATTTGAGATGGGACCACAGCCTACGCTTCCCACACAGATGGATATGTGTTAAAGCATCGATGAGAGAAAATGTGCTGTGTGAGGGTGGAGTGGGAGAAGCACTTATGTAATCTAAACCTGTTGCACTTCTGTGAACGTTTTTAACAAATACACTTTGCGAAATCATGTTTATGTCCTGATCAGCAATACATCGCATAATCAACCGAATATTCAAGTTTGTGCTTAGTAGGATGTTTCCTCCGAAATCTGTGGCTTACTGCACTTTGATTTTGATCTTGAAGGCATTTAGCATAAAAAGAAGAACATGTGTGATCACTGACGAGAGAAAGGTTTCCTACTGAATAAAAAAAAAATCAGTCATTTTTCAGTGTCCTCTTGTTTTCTTTTTTTATTCAAGCAATACACTATTAAACAAGCTTAAGATTATACCACCAACAAGCAAACTTCATTGTCATGTTGTTGCTACTGCTGCCATTGCTGAATCCATCACATTTGATACAACAATATAATGGCAACTATTGGAAAAAAAACATTAAACCCTAATAAAAAAGAAACTTTATTTTTGTTTATTGACAACTTAAACATTGATTTGCACAGCATCACAATTTAAGTTGTTCTGCTCTCTATAAACAGCAAGCCTTAGCATATATGTACAGTAAGTCCACATCAACTTATAAACACCAGTGTTTATTTAACAGGTTAGAGTTTTCCAATCCTGCACCTCCGAACTGCACGTTTTACTATAACACAGTTCCAACACTATTTCAAAAAGATATTTATTATCTGATGAATGAGAAGGTTTTTTCGTGGGTAGATTAAACACTAAAAAGTGCAGCGGAGAGGGACTACAAGGCAAATTGTGTGAAATCCTAAACTACAGAGATTGAATAGAAACAGCACTGTCCTTATACATGTCTTCGTCTTATTATTGTTATTAATACAGAAAGAATAAATTCCTGTTTTTTTTTTTATCTACAAGACGTTACCGTACTCTCAGATATAACGTGAAATAAGCACAAAAACATTTGGCATGAAATATAAATAAAATACAGCTTGTTGTAAACAAGTACAACTCTGTAAACAAGACTTTCAGTTTTAATATTTGCTTATCCAAAGATAAATTAATAAAGCTTTAGCCAATGTACTCAGTTATTATTTAATAACACCAATAATTTAATATCTTAATCCATTTCCACTTGTTGTGGATTGTCAGCTATCTCCCAACAATTTTTTTTGTTGTTTTTGTTTAAAGGTACCATTTTTCAACCTTATCAGTACTGTATTAGGTCACATTTCTGAGGCTTCTCCGGAAAGGTCCAAAGCGCCCCCTCTGGTCAACTTACTAGATTTTAATTCCTGGCATGAGTGCTGGTAAATAAGTGGAGCACTGCTTGTACCCATGTTCTGCAGGTCCTGAATCTGAGCATCTGAAGGAACTGCTGTTAACTTTTCACTGCTTCTCCAGTATAGGCTGTATTCGTCTGGCTGGTCCACTCCAAATTTGCTGGCGCAAAGTTGTGCCAAAGCTTCTCCACTGACCCCTGCCTTCCATTGCAATGTCTTCACCAAACTGCACTCTCCATCTTGGAACAGCACCTTTACAAACCTCTGTAGAATAGAATGATATTACTATTCGTTATATTGTAACATAATCACCCATAACATTATGACCACTGACAAGTGAAGTGAACATCGTTCATAGATGGGGAAAATCGATTATGTATCGCTATTGTTTCATGTGGTAATTCATGTATCACCACACTGACTCAAAATTGTTTTTTTTTTAAAGAATTTTTTATTTTTACATGTTTGCATTTGTTGTCATAAAAGGTTGCTGTTCCTCTATGATCCTACAGGGGCTCTAAACTAAACACATTGGCAGGCAACATTGGTTATAGGCAAAGTTTGGAGTTGTAATAAAATAAAAAAAAATTATATCAAATTGACATGGGTATAAAATCCAATCTGACAGCACACCCACACGCCAGACAAATAGGTCCAATCCACAAAGGCCCCACCAGCACCCCATAGCACCCAAAGGATGTCCTGTTGCCAGACACTACAGCATACACCCCAGATGCCCTGTGGAGCCACACGCTGAGGGGCCACCCTGGTGGCACAAAGGGAACCCAAAACCTACTTGGTTTTAACGTTACGGCTGATCGGTAAATAAAATTCTACAGAATAATATGATTATTCCACAAGAGAAGATCCAGGAACTGACCTGTTTTATGTCATTCTTGGACTCCGTACTACGACGGTGGCTCCACTCCTTCAGGGATTCTTTGACTTGATGGGTAAGTCTACTGGAAGGCACAGCTTCTGGTTCACTCTGTATATAGCTAAGGCTGGCATAAACGCTGGTCAGATAGTATCCACCTAACAAAAAAAAAATGTATGTATGTAAAAGTATGTCATAATTCCATATGTAACTTTTGTTTTTTTGTTTAATAATGCGTGATATCTCTACCCTCTCCTGTGAGCCAAGAGGTTTCCAGAAGCTCCATCATGTACTCCACCTCTAGAGAAAGCTCAGGCATGTTGCACTGCACTATCACATAGGAAAGAGCTGGAAGGAAGTCATCGGCTCCAAATTCCTGTCCTGTTTAATAATCATTACATTGAAATAATTTACACATCTACCCTGTCCAAGATGAATCATAATCAAGTACTTCAAGCAATCCTTACCAGTATTGGTCTTCATGGCTTTATAGATGAGCTTACAGATCTGCAGGAGCAGAACTACTTTATCTATGGGTGAATAGGCACATCTCATGAGAGACACCTTGTGCTTTATCTTCTCAATGCCCTGAGCATCAGGTACGGCCACCTGTACTCCAAAAAGGTTTTTTGGTGAAGCATCTCTGGCTCTCTTCATACTTTCAGCCAGCCTCTTAAAGGAGCCATCATGCTTGCGGATATTATAAAGTGCTGTATCGATCTGCCCTTTGAGAGGTTTCAGCACACAGCGAAACAAGGCTTTTTCCAGAGTCTGATCTGCGAAAACAAATGTGAAGGCACACACCTAGCTTATTCCCTAGAAGTAATGTGTTCTAGACATAAAAAAGATAAGAAAGGAATTTGTTGCTGTGTACCTTTCTCATCCTCAGGCACTAAGGTTTCAATAGGGGGCTCAAGCTCTCCACACTCCAAAAGGAAAGCTTTAGCCTGATTGATAAAGAGACGTAAACCCTGCAGCAGCTCCACAGTAGTTTTCAGGCACCGTGATTTCACCGCTTCCCTTTGCTCCCTCAAGAAGTCCTGCACCAGAGACCCGAATGCCATCCGCCTGTCATGAGAAAGCTCTTCGATCAGCCGTATGACTCTCTTCCCTGGCACAAAGAAGGACACAAAGGCCGCGCTCATCTTTCGCAGAGCCGAAACAGACTGGTGAGGAGGATGAGATGGGACGATAGGGTTACTGATATTGCGCGTGAGGGGCGGCCTCTGAGGACTCTCCTCTGTCTCCTCAAGGCTGCTAAGGGAGCTGCTGCTGTCCAACTCGCTGAGGGATGGAGCCATTCTTTTCTCAAGTACTAATCTGATGTCTTCATCTTCATTTTCTTCTTCACTTTCCACAGTGATTTTTTGTTCCTGTGGTTATATACAGTATATATGCACAAGTAAATAAACAACAAATAATGTAACCATAAAAAGGAAACTTTGTTGCGCACTGTATTTTACTAACGAGTATCATATTCATAGCATTAAAAAGGCAGTAGTTAGTATTCTGATGGTAGGTCTGAGTTTACTCTAAGGTGTGATTGAGGGCAGAGCATGTATACCTGCACAAGTGCTTTGGGCGACTGGTAGTCCTCTTCAGCTGTAGGCGAGAGGGATGGGGTGACTATTGTGGAAGTCTTCTTTGGGAGAGCAAGACAAGGCTGTAGATAATCTGAATCTCCCTCAGCGACTTTAACATGGCTCTTATCCTCGTTGGTCTGAACCACTTCAGTTTGCTCCAGTTTCTTTCCTTTACACTTGGCTTTCGCAAGTAGGGGTGGAGGTGGTGGTGGGGAGATAGGGGGTGAGAGTGAACTGGTGGTTTCAGTGGAGACTCGAACTTTGATGCTGCGTTTAAAGTGATGACGCTTGTGCATGGCACCACGAATGGGATGCTCTTGAAGGAATAGTGGGTTGATGAAGCATAAAGCTCCCTGCCCTGCTCCCAAATCAAGTTCAGAGGGACTTCTGGTGTGTATTGGGCAGAACTCCTGGAACAACGTTGAACTGGTGCTAGCAGATGTGGTCGATGATTGTGGTTTAGGATTTGGGAGTACAGATGCATCATGTACTGCTGGAGGATCGCTGCGAGGCCCGCGAAAGTTTAACTGAGAACTCCAGAACTCTATGAAACATGGCAAAGGATAATTTTAATATTCATGTTTTTGTTGTTTTTTATCTTAATCATGGTCTAACGTTAGGTCCAATTCTAAAAATAGGGGTGCATTCACACTATGGGCCAAGGCATGGATCCGGGTACACTTGACCCCAAAGTCTGGTAAGTTTACATACTTCACCCTTGGGCACAGATCAGCGTCCCATGCTCAAGTCCACGTGAAAGGGTGGTCTTGAGCACGGTACAACGTTCTTGGCCACGGCTCCAATCAAATATAAAAGCCAAGTGTATGTGATCCTGAAAGTGGGCTGTTGTTTAGGACACAATGTTTTCAGCACCGTCTGTTTCCTCCGACATCTTTGTATTCACCTACAACACGGCAATATCATCCTCTGAACTACCTAACCATTACTGTTTAGGTAGGAGGTCAGGCTAGAGGGTTGCTATTAACATTTTCTCCAAATGATCAATATTATTCATATCGTGGAAGTTGAGTTCGTTCTTTTCTCCAATTTGTGTTTATTGATGACTCGCAGCCCAACTAGGAGCATACTGCCGCCTGCTGCATCGCAGACCGTAAATAATCAAGTGTACGTGGCTACGAAATAGTTTTAGTAACATGAATACTGACCAACCGTGCCTAAAGTGAAAGCAGCCTAAATCTAACCTATACTCACACTATAAATCTAGTCTAGGGACAGTCTATATTTACTGAGGTTTCACAGTCTTTGAAGTGATTCGGAGCAAAACCACTATGTACTTACCCACACCCATATGAGAGATGGATTCCAACTGTTTGTGGGATGAAGCCTTGGCAATGGCCTCTGGCAACTCCAGAGTGAATGGAAGAACATCCCTAATGGAAAGTAATACATAACTGACTTTTTTAAAAAAAGGAAAGTAAAATAATTGAATAATAATTGTTGTAAATTAGCTGAATTTACCGGCTGATACAGTAGAAGGCAATAAGTCTACAAAGATCTGGGAAACTGATAGCTGAGCTCTCCAAAGAAAAGGCTGGGGGTAGAGAGGGTAATAAATATCCATATTCATCAAATTAATTAACTGTTTAACACCATATTCTGTCCCACAGGATTGGAAATAATTGTAGGATCGTCATGTTGTTTCTTGATTATCATATTACTCACTTGAGTCCTTCTCTCGGATGACAAACTGTTTGACAAAAGATGGCACACTGTCATCTGCAAGCCTGAGACAAAGCATTTTCTTCTGGGATGTACTGGACTTCCGGACCAGGAACGTCTACAAAATAGGGAGGAAGCATTGTATTTGACAATTTTTTTGTGTAAATGAAGTTTTATACAGATTGGAACATTTGGCAGTACCAGTACCAGTATCAGTGAGAGGGTGTAACTCACCCCAGGGGGTTCACGCTGTAGGATGTGAAGTGCTGTGGCCGAGTTGATGGACAACTGCAGCCATACGGGGTATGTGAGCAGCAGGCGGTCCAGCACACTGATGCTCTTCAAGGAGCCTCGCTGAGGACCTGTTCTCTTCTCTCCTACTGGATGGGCATCTGGATAGTCATACACAGGGTCCTCCTGCATCTAAAACATAATAAATAAAACCTGAGCATGGGACACAGGCAAACATCAAAGAATGCTTAAGTATTTCTTTTAGCTCTATTAAATACAAACTGAATTTGACAAAAATTCCAACTCCAAGGACCTTTTGGTATAATTGATTGACTGAATGTGTAGTGTGTAGTGTCTAGTCAAGACCAGATATCAAGACTTCCAGGCATCTAATGGGTTGTTTTTTTTATATTTTGAACACTTGTGTTAATAAAACGATCAGTTCTTCATGGTAAAACCAATTGGTATTTAAAGAAGACTTTAAGTGCAGTACTGTGATGAGACTCTTAGCCGCAGTAAAACATTTCAATGGTGCAAACGTTTTAAAGAAGGCTGCATGTCCGTGAAAGACGATCCTGGCTGAGGTGGCTCATAGCCCACTGTAGTCGTTCCTGTGAACATCCAGTGAGTAGAATGCCTGATCCTTGAAAATCAATGGAAAACTTGTTGCCAACTTGGGGAAGAGACGTATCTGTCTGTGGGAACTGGACACAATCATTCACCAACACCACTTGCACATTACAGGAACTTGGTTGGGAGTTATTGCCTTGTCCCCCGTACAGTTCTGACCTCGCTCAAAGCCATTTCCACATGTTTGGGGTTCCTGGGAGACCAGACATGAAGCAGGCAGTCCGATCATGGTTCCAGCATACTAAGAAAACTTGCTACCTTAATGGTATCCAAGCACTAGCAAAACACTGGGATAAGTGCATTAGTGTGGGAGTTCTCACTCTCATAACTGTGTCCTGTTATTCTGAACAAATTTTTTCTTTTTAGCTTTTTTTTACACATCGGATCAGATCGTTCATCTGAGCTCTTTACACATTGTTACACACTAATAATAATACACAGTATTCCTCATATTGTGATGTTTTCATGTGTTACTGTAAGTGTTGCTTTACAGAGCATATTTTAGTAGGCATGATTAACAGGTCAGTAAATATAAAATTGTACGTTTAAAAAAAAAAATACATTTATGTAACGCTCATCCTTTGTCCTAACATTTATGGGCCTGAGATGAATACTTTAAATGTTTTGTTAATTAAATGTTCAGCTGTAATGACTGCACAGCTTGAATGAACAATGAACAACTGAACCATTCTGACCCTCTGAACTTCTCTTTCAGTAAATATAATACCATTTTAATAGTTTTATTTTCCAGTCATCTCTTAGGGATTGGGTAACGTTTTATTTCTGTTAATGGTTATTTTTTTCCACAAACATGTGCCTTATTTTTCCTCTTGCTCTGTTCTTGCTGGTTTTTGGAAACTCCCCCTAGGGCTCATTCCTCTTCCTGGTCATGTGAGTGCTATTTGTCATGACCTGACTAATTTCCTAACATTTTTTTTCATTGGGCTTCTCTGCTCGAACCTGTTTATTTTTAGCATATATTTAATATCACCTAAGAATATTAAATATTTACAAAATGACAAAGCCATAAATAAGCAGAACCTACAATAATGTAAACTTAACAGGCCGCATCAACCTTCTTCCACTGCAAATGTTACCTCCTGCAGGGTGCAAAAATGACGGCTTGGGTGGTTTTAAAGTGGATTAAACCAAGCTTTTTATCCATTGTGAGATGTAAATCAGGCCTAGCTTATGATGACAAAACCAAACAAGTCTCCCATTATACAAGGTATCCACAAAGTCAAAGTTTTCACATGTATTTATAAACTTAATCAGCCACGTGCTTTATGTGTGCAGTGATGGGTTACATTTACATTTTAAACATTACTGGGATTCTCCATATTTATAATAATTCCACATTTATTTATAGTAATTCTTTAAATATAAAATAAGAAAAACAAATTTAATATACAGTATAATATATTTTATTTGAGTTTAGGTAGTTCTATGACCAAAAAAATGTGAGCATGTAGGTGCACAGAAGTGATCAGAGTTTTTTTTTTTTTTTTTTAACTGCCAAAAAGTTTGGGCACCCCTGGCATACGCTTCCTTTGAGTGGGATGGTGAAGAATACTATTTTTTAGCAGCAGATGGCTGCTATAGCAACACTGGCCCACACATCCTATTGGGCATTCCCACCTACTAAGCTGAAGAAAAGAAAAAAAAAAACTTTCAAACCCACCTTAAAATAGTACCATTTATAGCTCATGGAATTTTACAAAGGATGTTTAAAATGGTATAGAAGAGGATTAAACGTTATCTATCTCTTGACATGTTCAGTGTTATAAAGATTTTACAACATACTGTAGCTTTGACATGGTGTATTTTATATAAGTAGAAAGTGTAGTTCTACATACAATTCCACAGAATTCTTAAAATCCTTTAGATGGAGATTTTCCTTTAGAAATCAGAAGATGTGAAGAGATTACAGAGCTCATGTTTAGGCAGGAGAGGTAGAGCACAGTTATACTTATAGGGCGTGCAGATGAGCGTAGCAAGTCTAGGCTTGGTGGGGCGGACGCCTATAACTATGTGCTTTCAGTGTGTTTGTGGTGATTTTGCATAACAACCGTAAGCCTGTAAGTGGTATCATGCAA
The DNA here is from genome assembly GCA_028565275.1 of Leiocassis micropogon. NCBI lineage: Eukaryota > Metazoa > Chordata > Actinopteri > Siluriformes > Bagridae > Leiocassis > Leiocassis micropogon. Next base: position 11,740,214 of record JAOVVA010000021.1, read on the forward strand.
CAGTTTAAAAACGCCACGGTCGGGTGTAATTGTTCGGTTTGGGTTATGCCCATTCTTAGGAGAAAAGCAGCTTTTCCTTGTGGTACTATTATATTTTGTTCCTTTAATAATCTATGTAAAGATTTACAGTACAGGATTGTACTTTTGATGAATTAATGATTAAAAGAGATTGAAGTTAGATTAAAGCTTTTTAAAAAAAAATAGACTGTAAATACTACAAATGTATACACGGTGTATGTTTGATGGTATCACCACCTGTGCAACAATGATACAATAGTACATTTCTTTTCTTTTCTTTTTTTTTTAGTCCTATCTAGAATATTTAAGGATTTAAAGCCAAAACATGCAAGACTTATTGATGTTGATTCAGTCAAGAGTTGAAAAGGTAAAAAAACAGGACTGTTGTAAGATCATATGAGTGAACATACAGCTCGACCTCTTCAAAGCTTTATAGTTGTATATATGTAATCGAGGAAATGCCTTAGAAAGCTTTGTAGCTTGGAGGTATTTAAGTGGACACTTCCTCGGCTGTGTGTCCTTCCCCGAGGCAGAGAGAGAGAGAAAGTTCATCCAAATCCAACAAGTCCACTAGTGAAATCCAATAGACTAACATTTTCCCGACCTGGGAAACCCACAGAGATGTACAGCTTTAATAAGAAACCTGACACTCACGGTGAGTTGCGCACGGAGTTACAGCCGCTGAAACACTACTTCATGCCGCACAGCTGTCAGATCCATGAAAAGTGCTGGACAGCAGATTTAAAAAAAAAAAAACTACTTCTTTGTGTTTTTGCTCAGGTTAGTTCCTCTTCCACGTGTGTGAGAAGAAGTCGTCCAGCCTCTCTCCCCCCAGTGTGTAAAACTCTGATTCAGACATTATTCACCCTCCGTCTTCCTCTGCGTGCTTTCCGCTCTGATCCTACTGGACTGGAAAACCAAAAGTTCCCGTGGTTTTTTTTTTTTTTTTTTTTCCCCTCTGAAGTCATGTGCGCATGCGCATGGTTTAACCTGGAAGGTGGCCTACACCTTGTGCGCATTATTCCGACTTTGCATGCTTTTATCTTATAAAAGCTTTCTGTGTCGCTTTACTACTTCTTCTTCTGCTACTACTACTGAGAATAATAATACTTGAATTGTTTTGTTCAGTAAAAAAGCCCAAACTGCATCACCAAGAAAACAAGCTTTCATATAGACGCAATGTCTCAGCCGCTACTGAACAAAATGTAATGACCAAAGCACGCCTGACGGGGGCACTATAACGCAAGAATTACATTTGGGCATCTCGAGAGCTGCAAATTCTACAGTCCAAATTCTTTCTACTGACTCTTTAGGTTCTCTCAATTAATGTATCTTTATTATATAATAATAATAATAATAATAAACAGGAAATGGGACAACTAAATGATTTGTCTAGGTCCCAACAGGCCCAAGAAATAGTTTGCCAGAATAGTAGGCCACCCACATTAACCTAGACTGGAGCTGCATTATCATCAAGGACTAAAATATTAGGGCAATTTAAGGGTTAGGGTCATGTGTAGTAAAATCTGCTCCAGCAGCTAAATGATAATGTGTTGTTCAGTTTGGATATAAAGTGTTTGGAATTATAGAAACTGGTACTGAGTAAGTAATAATTTGGTAAAACACAATTCAAAGAATATTCTTTCCATCTCTGACAAACCCTGAGTAATCAAGAGCAGTTATGAGTTAAACTATGCTGAAGAGATTGTACCTGGCAGGACTGGTATAAAAATATATTACAGTTCATATATAAAAAAAAAACCAACAACAACATTTATTTTACCATTTATTATATCCTCAAGAGAATAAAATTTGACTCTGTGACCTGTACTTGTTTTTGGTTGTCTGGCAACAGACAACATGCAGGTGCACATTACATGCAGATCGTTAAATTGACCTTTTTTCTACACATTCTTGCAAGCTTCCTAGCAGACTACACAAAACACACACTGACTCACAGGCTGTTGTTTCTGATTCAAGTAAATTTTATTGCTTTCACTATTTTGAAACCCATAGTAAGTTAATTAACATTAATTAAGAATATATATAATATACTAGGATATGAATTGGTTGGAGTGTTAATTAAAACATTTATTCTTTCTTTTATTCCTACAACTCTTATTGTTGGACCACATTTCCTAAAAGAAAAATGCGGAATGGTTTTTAGTCTACAGTACATAGCATTTGTGTGTGTGTGTGTGTGTGTGTGTGTGTGTGTGCTGTATGTGTATGTTCCTCCTTTACTTTGCCTAACAACAATCATATGTGCACACTGTGATGAGATGATAAATCTAGCGTTAATCAGTTACAATATATTGTTGAGTATCACTTCTTGTCCAGTTTGAATTAACAATCCGTACTGGCTTGTGACCACTTTCTCTTCCCAGATTCCACGTGATCTTATTGGCCAGACTGGGGTGGATCTTTTTGACCAGGGGTAACAGGCAATCTGCAGAGACAGAGAGGGAGAAAAAGAGTGTATGAGGTGTGTGAGATCGTGGGACAGAATAGTGATAAAGTGAACAGTCTCATATGTAGGGCTCAGGCACCAGACTCTTTCTATGCCCTATTAATGTGTAAGAAAAACAAGGTGAGTCAAAAGCAGGTCCTTGTAGTTATTTTCAACTTACACACATTAAAAAGTGCAGCAGAATAGAGCAGGAATGTATATGTATGTAAGGCATATTTATCTGATACACTCAAAAAAATGCGCTCAGACCCTACACCAGAGAAAGAGAAGTATATATGTGTGTGTGTGTGTGTGTGTTATTTCTCCTTCTCTATTTTCTTGTTCTTGTTGTCAATTTTGTCACTCATAGTTTTCACTCAATGTAGCCATTAAATCTTGTAATGTAGACTTAGGGACGTTGGCCCATCTCAACCCTGCACTGCTCATGGGGCTTAATGTGTTCTATAAAGCTGTAACAGAGACCGTGCTCTTAACATCTTTATCTAAACCATGCTGTTAGTGGTTATGCCTATGAGACCAAATTACAACTTGATGTTGACTGAGATTTCCTCATATTACATTGAAAAGGGTAAATGTCAAAGGACCCTAACATTTCAACCCAGGCTTAAAAAAGTAGTAATTTACACATGGCTCACGCTTGATGGTCGTTCAGGAGTTTAGATTTGAGCTTTCCATCGCCAGATTTGCTGCCTCGAGAAACTCGAAATGGAGGTAACTGTACCCTTTTGGCTCCTCCTCATAACCTTCATCCTTCTGGAGAGACACACCATGTCAGTGTATAGATCATAATAATAATAATATTAATAATAATAATAATAATAAATTGATGCTACATACAAAGATGCTACTTAGATAAAAACAGATTAAAGCCAGATCTTTGCACGTCAAGACCTTTTTAGAGATGGGAAAAAGTTCGTAAAGAGCCATGCTGTCAATGGACTTGTCCACGTTTTTGATGAACAGGTTTCCGACGCAGGTGGATCCCGGGGTCAGATGTCTCTGAGCCCACATGATCCTCATGGGCTGTCCCATCAGGCGCTCATTATTGAACTTTACCAGTGCTCG
>JAOVVA010000021.1:11757484-11775807 GCA_028565275.1 Leiocassis micropogon
ACAGCATCACCCGGGGTTCGAACCAGCGCTCCCCGGATGATAGGGCGAGCGCTTTACCACTGCGCCACTCGGAGGCCGAAAACATTTTTTAATTATTTGTTAGAAATGACTTTTTGCAGCCCACACTTTGAGAAACACTGGTCTGGTTCTAAAGTGGTAACTGAAATGAATATTCTTTATTGCCTAAGAATCAGAAGAACTGATGAAATCTTTGGTAACCATTGATACAAGTTTACACAACATGTATGCATAGCCAAAAAGAGGCAAATGTTTTTGTCAGGGAAAAAGAAAAGAAAACACGGATGCCTTACCCATTGGTAAACAGAGGTGACACTTCGGCCAACCCAGTCCATTACGTTGAAGACCATGAAACAACACAGTGGCGTAAAAATTTCAGCTGAGAGAGAGAGAGAGAGGAGAGAAAAATGAAAAAAAAAAACAAACAAACATGAAATTTATGCTTTACTCTGGGTTTTCCTGTAGTACTTAAAAAAGAGTGTATTGAAATGGAGACCCACCCATTGTTCCTGTAAAGAGGCCATTTGGCTTCACCAAAACAGTAATTGCTGGGAAAACGCACAACGTGCATGCGAAAACGCTCGTCGCACACAAGGCCATCACCCAAATCTAAAGAAAAAAAAAAAAAAAGCCTGTGAAATTACCCATATGGAATATTACAATTACAGCATGTATGTGGTGGCCTGAAACAACTGTGGAAATAAAATATGCATCAATCTTAACTGAGAGGTCAAAGCTGATCAATAAGAAATTCTTTGTGCTACTGAAACTAATCGTTTTTGTCTGTGGTCATTGGTTTGGGATCAATAAAGTATCTAATGTATATGTGACAAATAAAGGTTTAACTTGATTAACTTGACTCAGAAGTACCACTTCTGAAGTTCATTCTTTAATAAACGGACGCCAATGTTGGCTTGTGATCATTTTTATTCAGAGCATGGAGATTATCTTAAAGAAAATAATACTCAAAAAGATCAATAAAAAAATAATATGCTCAAACCAAACCAATCTGGCAGCAACATTCATCCCACACGTAACCTAAAGATCTTTTTCTTCTCAACGGAGAGTGTTCCTCTGTTTTGGTGACAGTGTAATGGCACATGAGCATCATCTCAGCCGGTATCGGATTACAAATTGAGTTGACTAGGCTTTTATTCATTTTGCTCTGGCAACAACTTGATAAAAGTGTGACATTCACGGTGAGAAAATCACACTTTAGTAGCTAGGTTTTGGTCATCTTTAGGCAGAGTGTTTAATTTTTTTTTTGTCTGGCTTGTTTACCAAACGTCTTCGCAGAAAATTTAGCAAGATTATAAAGAATTTCTCAAAAGATAGATGCCAAAGTGTTTCAGCAGCAGACCAACACATGTAATTAAAAATGTTGTACCCTTTTAAACACTGCCAACACGGGTGACTTTTCTTCTTGCTTCTCTGCTCCATCCATAGACTTGAAGGCTACAGCATCCAGGTCAGTTAACATGCCTTTAACTGGACCATCTGCAGCGTACTCCGAGTCAGTGGCCTTGATTTTGACCAAGGTAACATTCTCTACAGCAAAAGACAAAAACGTTCACAACATGAGACATAGTTAGTCTCAAAAGGTACTAAAATTTGCTTTTTTAATTCAAAAGAACATGTGAGATATATTATTGGATGTTTGAGACCAACCTTTTTGTTTCAGATCCAAATCTGGTTTAGTCTCTTTGTTGCTTGTTCCATTGTCTAAATAAAGTCCAGCAAATTTCTGAAAAATAAGTAGCACAGTAATAGTGTAGTAGTTCAAAATGAACCTTTTGGTGACATTCATGATAAAGTAATGATTATGATTCTTAAACTATTATGAATGGGACTATCTTGTGTGTCCGTGGTTTTCGACCTCATTTCTATAACGTTTTAATTCGGTAAAGCTGCTTTGCGAAAATGACCATTGTTAAAAGTGCTATGTATTCGTGCTATATATTGTGCTTTTTAAGTGTAAAATGAATTTCACAGACCTCCTCTGATATATATATATATATTTATTTATTTTTTTAACTATACTTAAGTAAAGAAAGTACTATACTTTACTCAATTTGAGGAGTATTTGAGGAGTTTTATTAGTGGATTCTTTTATGTTACTCCACTACATCCTACAACAAATATCTGTACTTTTTACTTGACTACATTTCTGCATAGTGTTTTATTACATAACAACAGTGGTGTGTAGTATCTGATATCGCCATCTGCTGACTATTAAGCGTAATTGTGTGATTTGCCTTCCTTCTGTGAAACGCGTCATCATGTAGCAGGTGTTTGAAATCGGAAGCGTTTTTGCTTTGACAGGGGCTACTGTGAGATCTCACTGGGGATCTCCCCAGATAACCATCTTGGTTATGAACAACTAAGGTAATAAAGAAATAACATACCAGGTGAGGCAGCACTAAGTAACAGCACAGTGTGAGAAGTGTGGCAGCACAGGGAGTAATGAAGTAGCCTAAAGCCGCACTCTCGTTGTCTGTTTTAGCTAGAAATAAGGAACAAACACAAACAAAGAGAACTTTCAGTAATAATCCACAATAACACATTGCTTGTTTAGTGTGGAATATACATTTATATTGTGCAGCTGGAGCTCACTGATACTTACAGATCATTGAGATCAACATGGCAAGTGCAGAGAAGATGCCAGCCAAGGCCTGACCACTCATAAACCATGAGCTATACTTTGGAGGAAATTTCCCAACCAGACCAAACAGACTGCCCTGAAGCACTGCCCCAAACACTATAAGCAAAGAAGTTTACACTGATCACAACACTGACAACTTGCACTTAATGCTAGTGTGTCTATTAAGTTGTACCGAGTAACAATGTGGTCATACTGCTAATGAACCAGATGGTTGCCATTGTGATGGAGAAGAAAAGATCCTGTTCCATTTTGACTTTCACTAAAGTGGCTGTGAGGAGGAAGAGCAGTAAAATGAAGACCATACTGCCACCTATTCTTATCTTTTCTGCAATACTGTGAAGCAAAAAAAAAAAAAAAGACACATCACCACACACATGCAGCCCAAAGCAGTCAGAGACTTAGGTTGTCCATTGAACTAAACATAAACATATGAATATGTTCTTACTGCTGGTAGAGAATTGAGTTCAGCAAAGTGAACAACAGCAAAGGAAGCTGGGAAAGCAGCACACACATGTTGTCGAACATGTATGGGTCTGTCTGGTCAGATTCCGAAACATTGCTTGACGATGTTGTATTTAGTCGTTCGTTGAAATACTGTAAAAGACAGCACACGAGTGTTATATATTTCTGCAACAAAAAAAATATCAAACATTGTGCAGTCCAAAACAGGATAAAGTACGCTCTCAGAAAGTTTCTTACATTGAAGGCAGTGATGAAGAAATTCCATGGAAGAAGTGTTCCCATGCCCAGAATGAAAAAGATGATGGCCACAAGGCCCCTGTCAAAGAAAAAGCAACTTAGTTTGGTATTAGGGTAGTTAGTTTTACTTGGTTATAATTTCCTCAAATTCTAAAACCAAAATGTGGGTCATAAGCATAAGACTCACCCTTTATCTGATGCACACAGCATGTTTATTCACCAGTTCTGCCTAAAAATAATGGAAAAAAAGAAACCATCAATAATAAATTAAATGATACAAAATGAAATGAATTTGGGATGCCAAAAAACTAATCTGCATGCCTCTGGACTTGGAGGAAACCCACCAAGCATAGGGAGAACATACAAACTCCATGCACACAGACCTGAGATGGCAATCTAACCCCGACTCTGGAGGTACAAGGCGACAATTCTAACCACTAAGCCACTATGTCGTCTTAGCTTTAACTAGTGGTGCCAAATTTTCTCCATTCATTCAGTTAATTCTCGTACAACCTGTGCTCCTCGCAAACAGTCCACACTTACATCTATCAAGAGAAGCAAGATAAACAGGTAGTACATTGTTGGAGACTGAGCTCAGAACAAAAGGTTGAAATATCACTTCAGAGATATGAAATCAGTAAAGGTTCAAAAAAGGAAACTTAAGTTTATTTAAAATATCATACTGCATTACATCCTAAGTAAGTCGGTTTAATTACATAATTTTTGCCGCATTCCACTGACAAACTGGGAAATCTTTCACATTAGTGCCAAGCCAGGCAGGTATCTCAGATAAGTGATATATATATACACACACACACATTTTTTTTGTTTTGGATTTAACAAACAATATGCTTGCATGTTGATTATTAAGGTAATACTTAATTCAACTTATGTAATGGTAAAATATATAATATATGTATATTTTTTTCTTTCTGATGCTGTGGAATGAACTTGATTTGAACTTTGGATTTGAGGAGAATTTCCCAGTTGACTTCTTAGTTTCATGTCATGAAAGACATCCTTCCCATTTACTCTTTTGAGATGGAAGGTTTCACTAAATTGTGCAAGAATAGTAAAAGTGCCATGTACAGCATATAGTGCAAAAATGTAAAGTAAATTTTTTTTTTTAAATATTGCTTATTTAAGGAACCATTTTCTGCACTGTTTGTAATTTCTTGCACAACTTCGTGCACCTACTGTAGTTTCCTGAATATTGTATGTTCGTTCTTATGTGTTCATGAAATTATGGCCAGGTTGCCACTGTTAACAAGTATATTTGTTTACAAGGTTCATTTATACTACATAAAACTAAATTTAATATTAATTCTTATTCATTGTACTGTACTGAAAACATATTGACATTCAAAACTGAGGTATGTACCAAACTGTGACTTTTGCATACCATTCCACCCCTACAATAAATTAACTAATTAAAAATTATGGACCTAGATATTTACAGTGAAATCTGGATAAATTGCCTATATAAAATCTCCATAGGCTCACTCACTCTCACTCATCTTTTATACCGCTTTATCCTGTATTTAGGGTTGTGGGGACCTGCAGCCTATCCCTGGATGCTTAGGGCACGAGGCAGGGTACACCCTGGACAGGGTGCCAATCCATCGCAGGGCACACACTCACATACACACACTCACACACTACGGGCAATTTTGGGAACAGCAATTAGCCTAACCTGCATATCTTTGGACTGTGGGAGGAAACTGAGGGAAGCATGATGTGCTGTCATAGGAAAACTATCTACTACCCAAAAGTAAAAAAAATAAAAATTGTGTGTAACTTACAGAACATCCATTTACAGTAATATTTAATAATATGCAGTGTCTGTGAAACAAGTTGGTTCCTGTTCTCACTTAAAGCAGCTACAAATAATTCCCTTACCAGCCTTTTTTTCTTTCTCATGATGTTAATAAGACGGGATGTCATGCCACTAGAAAGAACAAATTCTTCCATTGTGAATACACTCTCTTGTCAGAAAACGTAATCTTATAACACACTAATATTATAATGACAAAACAAAACAAAAAGGGTTTTGAAGACTATATAAAATACAATCACAATCCCAGGTTCTCCCAGACCCATTCTCACCAGTCCTACACTTTACTGTGATCATTTCTGCGTACAGTCACATGACTGTAAGAAATTTTTACAGACAAATTTTTTTGACAGATAATTAGCAGACAGCTTAAATAGTTCTTGCTATTTAGACTCTAGCAACTTCTTGCTATTTATATTCACCACTGAAACAGTTTCTTCAATGTCTAAGTTTCCTATTTTTCACAGTATAATACAGACCTGCCTTTTCTAATACACATACAGTAGCTTTACACTACTAAACAAGCACAAACAACTTAGTCAACCATTTCGCTCATACATTACCATTTTATCATCAAGATGATTCTATAAAAACTACATTGCTACATCGCAACTTTTTCATTTTACTTCCTCATTTCATGTGAACACATGCTATTCATTCAGCACACTGCTTGTTAATCTTGAAAGACCAGCTGTGTTCAAAAAGAGTGGTTAACAATATTCAAAGCAATGTTGTTTCATTTATGATGAAATATTCTGGAAAATATAGACACTAAGTGGCATGGTTTGTGAGCCAAATCATATTTTCAAATTGTGTTTTCCAGAATTTCGAAGCCCTGCGTAAGGATGCTGATCCTGCCATGCTTCAGTAGGTGCAAATAGAAAACCTAAATAAGGGGGTACATCCTTATTTAGCTGTTTGGGGAAATAAATTGTGTGTTGATGTCCGTCTGTCCATGTGGCTATTTAGTGTTTTCCTTTTCTTCTTTTTTTGGTGACATGAATGCCACAGCAAGGCCATGGTTCCATGCTATATACAGTACTCTAAACAGAATCTTAACTTTACTTCCATACATACACACACACAAGGTGGTGTACACAAGTAGAGGGAGAACATGAATGCAGAACATGATGAATGCAGACCATCCCACTGAAGTAAGACCAAAACATAGACTGATTTATTTCAAGTGTTCATTTCTTTTAATTTTGATTACTATGGCTTACAGCTACTGAAAACCCAAAATTCAGAATCCCAGTATCTAAATTACACTATTGTGAAAAAGTTCAATACTGGAGACTCATGACGCATCCAGGACATGGCCTACAACAAGTCCTCTTTTTAGATGAAAGTAAATTTTGCATTTAAGTTGGAAATCAATATCCTAAAGTCTGGAGGAAAAGAGGAGAGGCACAGAATCCAAGTTGCTTGAGGTCCAGTGTAAAGTTTGCACAGTCAGTGGTGGTTTGGAGGGTCACTTCATATTTCCCTCTCTGCTCCAGCTTCATGGAGATGCTGATTTCATTTTCCAGCAGGACTTGCCACCTGCCCACACAGCCAAAAGTACTAATACCTGATTTAAGGACTATGGTATCCCTGTGCTTGATTTGCCAGCAAACTCGCCCGACCTAAACTCCATAGAGAATGTATGAGGTATTGTGAAGAGGAAGATGCGAGACACCAGATCCAACAACGCAGACGCTGCTGAAGGCTGCTATCGGAGCTACCTGGGCTTCCATAACACCTCAGCAGTGCCACAGACTGATCGCCTCCATGCCACACCACATTGCTGCAGTAATTCATGCAAAGGGAGCCCCGACCAAGTGTTCAGTGCTGTACATCTTCATACTTATAAATAGTCCAACATTTCTGTGTTTAAAGTCTTTTTTTTTTTTTTTACTTGGTTATATTCTAGTAAGTAATATCCTAAAATTAATAAATTGGGTTTTCATTAGCTGTAAGCCATAATCATTCAAATTCAAAGAAATAAACGCTTAAAATATATCCGTCTGTGTGCAATGAATCTGTATAATACAGTATGAGTTTCACTTTTGGAATTGAATTACTGAAAACCTTTCCGATGATATTCTAATTTATAGAGATGCACCTGTATAAACACACACACACACAAAATTCATTCCGTGCATTCGCCTATTAGACACTTAATACTGCTTTAGATTATTTATTTAATTTTGAAAGTGCTGTAAGCGCGCTCTGGTTTACCCGCCAAATCCACATCGCGGCTTATTCTCACTTCATAGAACAAGTACATTTTATTTATTTATTTTAAAGAGCTCCGATTTGATATGCTATACACCGTTATTTCACCAGAGGTTATATATATGACATGATATAAAATAAAAATAAAAAAAATATATATATATATACTCACCTGTATACTCAAGTGAACAGTGTGTTAGAGACCTAATCAAAGCGTGAACGTTGTTCGCGCGCGAGTTTCAAGCTGGCGCGCGCGCAGACCATGGCACGTGCACAGTGCACACGTCATGGCGCCGCGTACACACGCCCACTATGGCTGGCAACACTCAAGCAACTTCATAAACAAGTCCAATATGATTATTATAGTGTGTAACATTCACAAAGCTAACATTAACATGTTAACTATATATATTTATATATAGATATTTTTGAGGCTGGTAACTCTAAATGAACTTCTCAGCAACAGAGATATGTTTTGGTCTTGCTTTCCTGGGATGGTCTTCATGATTTTGCAAATGTACTTGACAATACTGTTCTTGCGAGAACTTCCAGGACAGCTGGCCTTCGTGTCTTAAAATAACAACTATGTTGTTACATAATAACCTAATGCCAAAAGTGTTATTTCATAGTTTTGAAAAGAGACAGTATTGTTTGTTCTAGAATGCAGAAAATAAATCACTAAAGAAAAAACATTGAATTAGAAGGTGTGTCCAAACTTTTGACTTGTAATGTATTTATTTATTTACAGGGGAAAAAAATGCATCAAAGTTGTTGTTTTTTTGTGGAAGAGCAGGTCTACTCAGCGAAGGTCAGGACAGGAATCAGCCTACAAACTGGAAAGGAAATAATATATCCAAACCATGTAAGCTAGTATTAGTGTGATTATGTTAAGCTTTTTTTCCCCCATCTGCAAAAATATATTACTAACCTAAAACATAAACAAAAAAGTTTACCTGGGCCATTCTACAGAAAAGATGAAATTTGAAATATATTTCTTCTTTCACACCTAGAACTTCTTTAATAGCAATATCTTACTTCTAAACTTTATGAATAAACAAAAAGAAGAGCTTAGTGCATTTTTTTTAAATGTTCAAAATGTCTTCCATGTATAAGATTATAATTGATTGTATAATTATGTATAATTGATTGTTTTTCAATTATGTCTAAATCAATTAATTATTACATGTAATCAGTTTTTATGTCCAATTTTTGTCAGTTATTGTTATATAACGAGTCACACAATTGATGGACTTTGCATAAAATTGCTAAATAAATTATGACATTTCTAAAAAAAAAAAAATAAAGTTAGATATCTGATATACCTTTTACAGTTGTCCAATGCTCTTCATCTAGTGACCTCTGACACAAGAACAATTTCCAATTGTAAAATGTAGTTTCACATAAAACTCTTTTTGTGTAACTATAACACCAATGACATAGTTTGGGTTGACTGATATTTCTTTCTCATTATTAATTATAATCATTAATGATTTTCTTTCATGATTTTAGTTATTTCATGATTTCACTTATTCTACGAGATGTTGATGTTATTGTGAATCAGATTTATTTCATGAAAAAAAAATCTTTAGATGAAAAGTATATGGTCCTACTTTGATGTATGATCATAGTGACAAAACATATCCTTGAGCTTAGCCTTTAACAAAAAAATGCTACAGTTACATATTGAACATTAAAGTAACAACATTTATTTAATGAGTGAATGTACATAGGCGGCACGGTGGCTTAGTGGTTAGCATAGTCACTTTCATCTTCCAGGGTCCAGGTTCAATTCTCACCTTGGGTCTGTGTGCATGGAGTGTGCATGGAGTTTGCATGTTATATCTACGCTTGGTGGGTTTCCTCTGGGTATTCCGGTTTCCTCTCACAGTCCAAAGACATGCAAGTTACAGTAGGCTAATTGGGTGTTCCCAATTTGCCCGTAGTGTGTGAATCAGTGTTTGTATGTGTACGTTCACTGTGATGCATTGCCAACCCCTCCAGGGTGTACCCCACCTTGTGCTCTAAGTCTCCTGGGATAGGCTCCGGGCCCCCCTCGACCCTCTATACGGGGTAAAGCAGTATTTTTTCCATACATGGAACACTTTGTTGGTGGCTTTCTTAAGTAATATGATGAGATCAAGCTTGAACGACAGGATTTTTCTCCATTTGGGAGAGAAGGGCAGGGCTGCAGACCCTGAACAGCTCTCTATGCTGGTCCACATTGGGGTGTGTGGAAGTGGCTTTAATTTGGGGGAGAAAGGAGACCATAAATGTAATAAAAAAGTAGTTTGTCAGATATTCCTGTCAAGCAACCATTCTTTTACAAATGTGAAATATTTTCAAGCAACTTCAAAGGAAAAGAAGCCCAAAGTCACGTATTGTAAGCGAAACTCGCAACTATGGAGCATGGAGGGAAATCCCGGACATTTGCGCGAAAATTAAAAAAAAAAATCAAACTGAATGGGAAAAATTAATGGTTATGGTTATTAGCAATGATAGAGTTGATTATAGTACAACTGGTTTTACATGTGTAATCCACATAACGAAAAGCTATTGAAAAAAGTTTTTTTTGTTGTAAAAATTTATATATTATATTATTATATCTCTTTTCCAAAGCAACTCACAAATGTGTTTATAGCAGTCATACATAAAACACGGTGTAACACACTGCCATTAACTGTAAGATTAAATCTACTACTACTGATACTACTGCTAGGTCATAAATGTTCCCTTTCTGGTTACTTTCTAATGCATTCTAATCACTTTTTACAAAAACTCAGATGTTAAGGTTTTTACACACTAGAGATTCATTTCCTGAGTGATTTTTATTTTTTTTGCGAATTAAGAATATTTTTTTATTCTTATCCTCTCAATCGAATATTTCAACATCAGAGCACTGGTGGCTCAGTGGTTGGTGTTTTTGCCTGCCATGTGAAAGCCCAGGTTCAATTCTCAGCCAATGCCTAAACCTGAGGGTTGTGTCAGGAAGGGCATCCAGTGTAAAAACTGTGCCAAACTTGTGCTAAACGTGTGGACTTGATGATCCGTTGTGGCGACCCCTTGCCGGAAGTAGTGTTCTGTGAGAAAAGTGACATTTACTTTTCACCCCTGGGGCGATTTTAGCACTTTTTCTCAGACGACCAATCAAAATGCAGCTTGTTGGGTAAGAAATATTTAGAAAGTTGACCAGCTAATGTAGTTCAGTACAATTAAAAGGACAAAAATTACAAAGACAATGAGTAAAAGGACAATTTGTGGAGACTGATAGCCAAAGAGCTTTGTTATGACAGCAGTGTGTTTAAACTGTACCCAGTGTTTTTTTTTTTTATTATTATTTTAAACTCTTGTAATGTACACTGAGGGTGGCACGATGGCCTTGGGTCTGTGTGCAGGGAGTTTGCATACATGTAGGGTGTGTGTGTGTGTGTGTGTGCCCTGCAATGGATTGGCACCCCGTCCAGGGTGTGCACTCCACAACAACGAATCTACAATCTGTATACATCTGCACAGCAGTGCTAGTTTGTTCATTGTGGGTTATTAGTTGGTCAGTCTGAGAGTAGTGTACAATAGCAAACAGTTTACAGTTTATTTCCAGTATAGCAACATTATATAATATCTGCTTGAGTTTCATTCATCAACAAAATTTTTGCTTTTCCATACTGTCATTTAGGGTACAGGTGTAGTGATATGCCTATCTAAGAATACTCCCATTTACAGAATAACACACCAAAATTGGCTGTTGAGTTAATCAATCTTAATTCATGCCTTCATTCATTTACAGATGTTCCATCAGAAAAGGGGTGGTAGCTTTAAGAATGTTTGTAAGTAATACCATAATTAAAATGACAAGAATATATATTTAATTTGAGAAATATAATGCTTTGAAGGCCTTAATGTGTCATGAATGCTTTACACAAAAATAGATCCATAAAAACATAGTGAACAATAAGAGTACTTATAAAGCAATGGATGAGAGCATCTACACTCACTGGCCAAAAAAGTCACACTCACTAATATTCCATTGGACAGTCTTTTGCTTTGAATACTTCCCACATATTCATCATGGCATCATTTTGATAGGCTTATGCAATGTCACACCATTTATTTCAGTTCAAAGTTGCCTAATTGCTCTCCATAGTCTTGCATTGATGATGAGAGAGTCTTTTCAAGAACATCCCAAAGATTCTCAATGAGGTTAAAATATGGACTCTGTGGTGACCAATCCATGTGTGAAAATGATGTCTCATGCTCCCTGAACCACTCTTTCACAATTTGAGCCTGATGAATCCTGGCATTGTCATCTTGAAATATGTCCATGCCATCAGGGGGGAAAAAAAATATTGATCAATATATTCAGGTCGTCAGCTGATCTTGTTTTTGAGCACATAATGTTGCTGAACATAGACCTCACCAACAGAATCAACTCCAGTTCATAACACTGCCTCCAGAGGCGTGTACATTAGGCACTAGGCATGATGGGTGCATCGCTTCATCTGCCTCTCTTCTTACACTGATTTGGACATCACTCTGGACCACCGATTTTCCGATTTGCATCACTGATAAGTGATTTTCTTTAGGCTACAGAGCTGTCTAGTCCCAATCCCTTGAGATCTCTTCACATTGTACATTTGGAATTGCTCTTGCTTTCACTATTAAACATAGCTTTGAGTTCTACTGCAGTTTTTTTATGATTTGATTTCACCAGTGATCAAATCATAATTAAATCAAATCATTGATTTGATCAGTGATCAAATCAAATCATTTTTATGATTTGTTTAAGTGATCTTCAATCATGATCATTACATTTTTTTTTTTACTCCAAGATGATGGTTCAGCACAATCCTTCCAGAATTTAATAATGAGTTTTGTAGTCCTTAAGTAGTTTCAGAAATCTCCTTACTCAGAGCCAGACTGGGATACAATTTCAGGCTGCGACATCCCACAAAACACCCCAGGCCATTCTATGCACCCCAAAAAATTTAGAAACCACAGACAGCCTTATTTTTCCTCTCTATACAGCCCTGGAAAAAAATTATATACAAAATATTATCAAAAATATAATCAATTTCTTATGTTTTGCTTCTTACAGGTGCATGTATTGGTGAGATGAACAGTTTTGTTTATTTTTTTTTAAACTGCTGACAATATTTCTCCCTGTCCCTGGCTGAATCTGATGTGTGATCACTTCACCAGAGCTAGTGCTACGCTGACTGTCTAGTTAAGACCTAAGACCTGACTGTCTAGTTAAGTGGAGACCTTAATTTGAAAATAAGAGGAAAAATGTTTTAACCCTCACAAATGAGCAGACATAATCTTCTAAATGGTAACAATTAGAACAGTTATGGCTACAATTATGAAACAATATTTTTTAGATATTTAGAATCTGAGTGAAAAAAATCTGACTTTATGACTCATTTTTGTACTATAGCTCCTGTCTTCCTGCTCCCTTCCTACCCATAAAAAAAGATAGTGATATTTTGTGTCTGATAAAATACTCATGTAACTTTACAATAAATAATATTAATTTATTTTAACATATAGTATTTTAAGTGATGATATTATGGCGCTACACCTAATATTTATTTGCAGTTCAAATGAAAAAGACTTGCAAAGAAAAAGCTACAGTCATTTACAGATGAAACGGACTCTGCACTTCGGCGCGGTGGTAAAGTGCTCGAGTTCGATCCTCAGAGTGTGTTACGTCGCCCCCAACGGTGCGTGAGCGAGCAGTTCGAAAAGACGCGGTCGGCTGGCGTCACGTGGTTCGGAGGAAACACGTGGTAGTCTTCGGCCCTCCCGACTGAGTGGTAGTAGTAGCCTTAATGTGAGAGCCCCCTAGTGACGGGGAGGAATAGGACGTGACTAAATTGGGGAGAAAATCAGGAAAATAATAATAATAAAAAAAGAAACCCCGAATAAATCCGAAATTGTGCAAAATTTCACTGCTTCTTCTTGCGTGCCCTTTTCCTTCCTGCCCCACCTGGACGCTTTCTCTCTATTCTAGCATGTCTGTTTAAAAGCTTTGCCACTCTGGGGGATTAATGAACATATTAATATTGTTATTTTTTAATTAACTAATTGAATGGCAATTTCTAAACGCATCACTTTAGTACACAGGGTGGGCAATAATATAAAAATATATATTAATTATTACAAAAAAACAAAAAAAAACCATGCTGGCTGGCAGCAGGCCAAATCAGTCACCAGGCCACTGGGAATCCTCCCGGTGCTCCCGATGGCCAGTCCGGGCCTGTCCTTACTTGTTTTCTTTGCATGATGTAGGGCAATAATTTGACCCTTTTGAAACAGAGTAACGTGTTTGCCACAGGATATGTCTTTTGACATGGTTGTTTAAAAAATGAGAAGGTACTCACTGCATCAGTTAGGGTTAAATAACTTGTTTTCAGCTAACCATATTAATTACTGCAGTAATCACCCAATGGAAGGCTCTCTCCTATTTGCCTAGTTAAATCCCGATGGTGACTTTTTCTTTCTTTGGTTGGGCAGTGTATCATGGGTGCAAAGTGTACTCCATGAAGACATGATTTGCTAATGCTGGAATGAAAGAAATCAAGTGGCGTGGTCCTGACCCTGATCCTGGTCCTGGTCCTGATCATTTTGGGATAAACTGAAATGCTGACTGTGTGCCAGATGTTTCTGCCCAACATCAGCTGCTGAACTCGTTTATGCTCGTGTGGTCGAATGCCATGCTCCAAATCTTAGTGAAAAGCATGATATTACGTTCTTCTAAATGATCTCAGTGTAAAAATTAAGCTTTAATAATAATTATTATTTTCAAGTATGCTCTATGTTGCTCATCTAGGGTCTCTATAGCTATGACCCTACATTTTTTTGCACTCTGTATCTCTGTACATTTGTGTTGTTGTGTAATCCTGTTAATGATGGGAATTGCTACTGACCCCAAAGTTTTTGGGACTTTGTACTTCAGTCTGCACAACAAACATACCAGAATGCTTTATCAACAGTTGGCGCAGAATTGTGTGGATTACGGGAATTAGGATGAGATGTGTGTGTTTGCGCATGCATGATTGTTTGTGTGGACCAGTGTTTATTTTTCGCAAGAGTTTACTTGCCTTTTTAGGGTGTCTTTGCTGTTAGTTTGGATTTTTATAGTTATCAGTGCTTTTTTTTTTAAGCTGTGTGACAATAGGTATCTTGTCAATCTATCCTTAGTGCGGGTGTGTAACAAGAACTGTTTGTAAAAAAAAAAAGGAAATGCAAAGATGGAAGTTCCTTTACATTGCAAAACTATCTCCTTCAGCTCTGCATGTTTTGTCATGGTAACATTTGGTTGCCTGTTGTGTCAGCATGTTTCACCAAAAGTTTCCTAAAATTCACGAGACCCACACCCTTGCGTTCTGGGAACATCTCTATTTAAATTGAGCAATCAGAAAAAACAAGTAAATGGTAAAACATATATTGTTAAAATGTAACCCTTAAACAATTACATAAATCCTAATTTTAATAGCCTGTCAGGACTGTATGCAAGCACATAAGAAATAGGGTTACTCAGCCAATCCTACACAAGGTGAAAGATCACTGTATAAAACTTACATTGAGAAGAAATTAAATTCAAATAATCACTTCCTATACAAATGCCTCCAAATATTTTCCTTGAAAAAGTATTTTTGTACAGAATTGATGTTGTTAAATTGAAATTAGTGATTTGACCATTAATTCACTCATTCATTGGGTCAGGGTCTTGTTGAATCTGTATGTTCTCCCATGGTTGGTGGGTTTCCTTCACTTCACTTCTTTTATTTATAAAGCACATTTAAAAACAACTTAAGGTTGTCCATAGTGCTGTACACATCAGAATGAAAAAAAAAGATAAAAATAAAAATAAGCAAGAATGAAATACAATACATAAAATTAATATATCTAAAAACCAATACTCAGGAAAAGTGTTTTGAGTTTTGTTTTAAAAATGGAAAGAGATGACACCATTCGAATTGAAACAGAGTTTGGGGCCAGCTATAGCAAAACTACCATCTCCACGATATTTTAGCCATGATCTTTGAACCTGAGTGATCTGGTTGGATTATGATAGTGTAGGATGTCAGATAAATAAGATTGAGCTTGGCCGTGTAATGCTTTAAAGACAAAGAGTAAAATTTATAAATCAAAATTGAGGTTTGACTGGAAGCCAGTGTAAATTCTTTAGACTGGGAGAAATATGATCGACTACCCGTCAGTGGTCTAGCTGCCGCATTCTGTACCATTTGAAGGCGTCCAATCGAAGACTGATTTGCACCATAATGGAGTGAATTGCAGTAGGCCAGATGTGAAGTAATAAAAGCATGAATTACATTTTCAAAGTTTTTTAGAGAAAGAAAAGATTTAACTTTAGCCAGACGTCGAAAGTGAAAAAAACCTAACAACGGAATTAATCTGTTTGTCTTAAGACTTAAGACTAGAATCAAAGAACACTCCTAGATTTTTCCTGCAGGTACTTCGTTTTTCAGCCACGGTGCGAAGACATTCAACGTAGGCTGTTTGGTGTTTCCAAATTGCACATAGTTTATGAATGTGTGTGCTTGTGCTTTGTGATGGGTTGCCAAGACATCCAGTGTGTACCCTGCCTTTTGTCCCCTGGGAAAGGCTTTGGCTCCCATGACTGCACACAAAATAAGCGGTATAGACAATGGAGGGATGGATGACACCATAACTCGATGCTTTCCTAATGTTGAATTTGCAAAGATAACAGGCTAACTAAGTTAAATATAATCAATGTTGGACTTGGACATTTTAAATGAAAAAGATACCTCTTTGTTTATTTGCTAATAGACTGTAAATGTAATTAAATACAATTGTTTAATTTCAATAATAATAAAGTAAATACACCCAATGCTCCAAAACCTCAGCACATTCCATCAACTTTGAGAAGACATATTGGATCACCAGGGAAATAATGTAAAAGTTATTTTTAAATATTATTAAAATAATATAATTTAAGTTAGTTTTGCTAGGACATTTGGACTCATATCATATCACATCATATCAGATTCCTACAAAAATAAAAGACTATATATTTTAATTTCTTTTCAGACCTTAGTCACATTTTTTTTATGGGATGCACACATTTTTAATTATTTATTAAATTTTTATATTTTACATTTCATTAATTCCCCTGACATGACTTAAAATATATAAATAATCACTTTATGCGTTGTTGGTCAATGATCCTCTTTATTTGACTTGAAGTTAAACAGTGACCATGTGATACTAGTTCTGCCCTCCAAGTGACCCACTCCGCCCACCACTTCATAAGCGTGACTCAACCTGCTAGTTTCTTATTTTTCATCATATTTACAATAAGGTTGCAAAAACGACATGCAGTCTGTGGTTTTTTGGAGTTCATTTTTTTTGGTGATTTTAAGCCATTGCCCTTTTCTATACGGTAAGATTATTGTCTTTACAATCTTTACAAAGTTTTTTCATGCTTAATTTATATTCACACTTATTCATAGGTCAAAAACTATTTTGTCTTATATTTGTCTTATATTACTGAGTTGGAAATAACTTGAGGAAATGTTACTGTCCAGCACTCACAAATTTACTCGGAATAACATTTCTAAATATTTACAGGAAATCAGCTAAGCATTTAAAACCAAAATGAGTTTAGATAATCAGTCCACAGAATATGTTAACTTTTAACAATTACTATGAAATTATGATCATAAATTAATTATAGATGTTTTTTCTTTAGGTATATTGCAATTTAAAATACTACTCATTTGTAAACTAGTTGACAACTGAATGGAGGTCATAAAAAGTTTTTTTTCTTTTAATTGTAATGAAGTAGATGTTTAAATGATCTAAATTTGTAATAATATTACAAAAAAAAGAACAAACGCATAAAATGGGCTGTACTGCCCTGCTTAATTTTTTGCATTTCCTTTGTTTTATGTAAAATAAAAACATATAAATACAGTGGAACCTTGGATTACCAGCATAACTCGTTCCGGAAGTGGGCTCATATTCCAAAACACTCGTAAACCAAATATAATTTTCCCATAAGAAATAATGGAAAATCAAATTATTCGTTCCACAGCCCAAAAAAATAAAAACATAAAAATAATTAACACAAAATATAAAGCAAAAATTTAACTGCATTTTACCTTTTAAAAAAAGTTAAAAGAATTCCCGACAGATAAGTGTTTCACGCTGTGTGTGTGTGTGTGTGTGTGTGTGTGTGAAGCCCCTCCCGTGCCGAGAGAGAGTATGAACCGGCTCGGTGTCAACTTACGCACGCGCACACACATAAGAGAGGCTGAGAGAGAAAATGGATTTTTAAACTTCTAATGAGACTTTATTACACAGTAAACCTTTCTTATTTGAATTTCACATAAACACACATTAACGGAAAGACTGTTTTGTCTGAAAAAATAGCAAGGAACATCGCAAATGACACTCGTGTGAGCGCTTAATAACGGAAACAATGTTGTAAAGTAAAACAAACAAACAAATGAACCACACGTTACCTTTGAAAAGAATCACGACAGAGCAGTGTTTCTGTGTAGAACAGAGAGTGTGTGTGTGTTTGTGTGTGAAGCAGCACACACACACACTCTAAACGCACCCCGGCACGGTGTCAAATTACGCGTGCGCACACACGTACTGTAGGCTGAAACAGAGAGGGAGAGAGAAAATGGATTTTTAACCTCTAATGAGATTTTCTTTTGCTTTACACCCGCGCACACACGTGTGTTATAAGAAACAGTACACGCACGCTGTACACACGCGCTTACAAACACAAAATAAAATGTTTTACACACACACACACACACACGCGCGTGGTCACAGTGTTATAGTAAACAGTACACGCGTGCACGGATGTTGATTATACCAGTAAGAGACGAGCACTAAGAC
>JAOVVA010000021.1:11783133-11808045 GCA_028565275.1 Leiocassis micropogon
TTAGATGAGAGCACTAGTATGTCTCTGTGTGGACTTTACAAAGGCTACACTAAAGATGACTTATATAGTCAATCAAGACTTCGCCTCGCATACCCCTGGCTGATAAAGATAACTATATCTGTAAGATTTTTTATTTATACATGATTCCTATATATTATACATACATATACATATTCTAGCATAAATGGTTGGCAGTTTTTAAAAAAAATAATTAATGCCATTCTTTTTATATTCTGCCATCAGAATCATACATTTATAATGATATTGTAGCTAAAAATGTAATAATTTTTTTTTCTTCTTTTATCAGCGTGACAGTGGCACATCAAACTGTATAGGATCACTGGTCACTCCCAGGTTTATTCTAACTGCTGCCCATTGCTTCAGGTTTGGTGATAGTCCTGACAGAATTCTACTTGTTGCACCCAATGCTAAAGGTATCATACAGTATGTAGTTACAGTATTTTAGTACAGCCATATACTTTATTTAAAGAACAACATGAATAAAACAAAAATACAAAAAACAAACCTAACAAGGAATTTAACAGAGAATTTAAACAGCAACAAGAACAATCATTTAAACAGGTGTAGCACATGTACTGTACATAAAGAAACACTGTGTGAGCATAGCCAAGGCATTGGTTGCATTCTGTCATATATGAGGCCTGGTATAAATTTTATTTAAACCAAAAAACAAGAATGAGTGTGACATTGGAAAACCAAACATAGAGACATAAAAATCAAACATCAAAATGGACAATAATACATACAGACGCAATGCAAAGATACCAAAAAACATCCCCGCTTAAATAATACATCTAATCAAGAAAACTCAAACCACCTGTTAAACAGAAATTAAAATGTGAACTAAATAAAATCACATCTGAATGCCAATTAAGATCATTAAAATATTTAAATTCAAAACAGTTATGGACACTAAATGAAAGGGCATGAAATTGTATTTAGCAAATACAAAGTTTCTTTTTTATCTGATAAAAATATAAATGTGTATGCATACAGTATTTACAAAAAGATAAAGCATGGATCAGTAGATAAGAAGCATTACGTATTATAAAAAATGTCCTACATAAAAATTTACTTTTTCACTTAGATGAGACACTTTTTAGCACCAATACCATGTTTTGACCAACAGCATGTTTACGAAAACTGGAAGAATATAGAAAAACTATGTTTGTTTCTGTTTTTTTCCGATTAGATATTAAATTACCAGAGGTGGAGAGGTACATACCTCATGATAAATACAATGTCGGACAGAAGGAAGCAGAAGGAATATCAGAGTATTATGAATATGATGTGGCGCTCATTCAGTTAAATAGTAGTGTGAAAGTCAGTCCTGAAATCAGGTGAGGAATTTATTCTAATCCAGCATCTTATTGGATAAAGGTAATTTTGCCCACTTAAAAAAAAACACACAGAGCTCCAACTTGTTTAAATGTCTTGCAGTAATTTAACATCTCAGTCTTTTTTCCCCAATTATTAATCATTTGTATGTTAATGATAGTAATAATTAAACTAATGAAATTACCATAATTTTCTTATGAAATGTTGTGTGACTGCTGTGATTAGGGACCCACTACAGGTGTTAATTTATATAAAATCTTAAACATTTGTAGATTTTACGTAGGTGACATGATGGCTTAGTGGTAAGCCATCTGTCTTGAACCTCCATGGTCCGGGTTTGATTCCTTGGTTGGTTTCCTCTGGATATTCTGGTTTTCTCCCATAGTCCAAAGACGTGCAGCTTAAGCTAATTGTCTGAGTGTGTATATGTGTTCCCTGCGATGGATTGGCACCCTAAAGCAGTATAGAAGATAAATTAGTTAATCATAGGAAACTGATTTTTGACAAGTAATAAGTTTTTACAGTTATAATTAAAAATGTTCCTACATAAAAGTCACTTTCTAATTTAGTTTTGCAAGTTTATAGAATTATAGGAATTTGTTTCTAAACCACACAACTAATTACTTTATTTCTGACGTTTTAAAGAACATTGTTATAGATGCCAACTGCATAAAGAGAACTTTTTACCTCTTATTTAAACTTAATGAAAAGTTGATTGTTAACATTAGAAACCATGCATGTTAGAAAGCGAGGTGGAAGCTACATGCAATTCTGCAAGAAAATATGAAATGTAAATATACAATATGTTTTGCTCTTTTGCTTAAATGCCATGCCACGAGGTCATCGTGCCCAGGTCATCAGCATTAAAGACAGTAACGTTTAGTGTTGGATCACATACAGTATGCTATGGCACAGTACATTCCTGTATAAGCTGGTAAAAGCTTTGTGTGTTTGCACACAAGTTGGTCATTGACCAATGTTGGCACACGTCTGGCAAAGATCCATGCCCCTTGAGATTTAAGCATTCAAATATTTTACAATCAGCAGTGCCATCAGAAAACAACTGGTGGGCAGTGGGAACCATCTACCCACCGTGGGACAGTGGGAACCATCTACTGTCTGAAGAAATCTAGCCATTAATTAAAAAATAATAACTTTTGTAGTAGAATCTAGTAGTAGTATCTTCAGTATTAAAAGATACAGGCAGCTACTTATACATAATGCATTTGGATTTCTCTTCTGTTCATTTGCTTTCATAATAAACTATTAACACATCTCAATTTCTTTTGAACAGTTCTGTAGATTAATGTACTAACTGTATATGGTTGAAGTGACAATAAAGCCTACTTGAACTTGAACTTCATTGCCATACATAGATTCTAGCTGAGACAAATGCAATTTCGAGGGCATAATTTTGTTACTGACTTTTACTGTGCTAAGCTCAATTTTAAACATGGGGTTTATGTAGAGAAAATACATAACATTGGGGGAAATACTCACTCATCTTCTATACCGCTTTATCCTGTATTCAGGGTCGCGGGGACCTGGAGCCTATCCCAGGAGACTTAGGGCACGAGGCAGGGTACACCCTCGACAGGGTGCCAATCCATCGCAGGGCACACACATACAAACACCACAGGCAATTTGGGAACGTCAATTTACCTTAACTACATGTCTTTGAAATGTGGGAGGAAACCAGAGTTCCCGGAGGAAACCCACCAAGCATGGAGAGAACATGCAAACTCCATGCACACAGAGACGGGAATCAAGCCTGGACGGGAATCGGACGGGAAGGTGCAAAGCGACAGTGCTAACCACTACACCACTGTGCCGCCGGGGACAACACTGGATTGTAAAATTCGATTTCTGCCCAGCTTTACAAATAAAAGCCTACAATTGCAATAACTCATTATTCTCTGTGTGTCCTAGAACTATTTGTATTCCCTGTACTGAGGAGACGAATGGGGCTCTACTACTGTCTGCTAGTGATGGAACATGTGAAAAACACAGTTAGTTAAAAAACCTTTGAAACTTTCAATGGGGCGCTTCTCCTTCTGATGTACATGCTATATATTTAGATTTCTGTTTGTTCTTTTACAGGGGAAGTGCTGCTGAACAGTAATCTTGTGAAGGCACATTTCATAACACATAAGTTTAAGAATGGTGACAATCCCAAACAAAATGTCCAAATCAGACAGGGGCATCAGGTAAATATGGAATTCACAATGGTGCTATTTCATGTATTTTGTACAGTTATACACATTGTACACACACACACACATGTGTGTGTTTTGTCTGTATGTGTACTTTGTCTGAATGACCCAAAACCAGTTTCAGAAAAATATAAGTCTGTAAGTCTGAATGTCTGTCTAGCTGATTTTGTCAGAGCATCATGAAAAACTGGCTCGACAGAGTTTAATTAAACTTTAATTCATTCAATCCTTCGATATGTACCTGAAGTTAAATCTGCATCATCAATTACATAAAAATGTTGAGTATAAGGGCCGTTACACAAACAAATGTGCGACACAGCATGGTTTACTCTAATATGTAACTTTTAAAAACTGAGTCTTTTACATGTCACAAAGTTGCTAATGTCATGTTGTCGGTCTTCATGTCTATAGAGAGATGAATGTATTCACCAAGCTGAAAAGATATTAGATATCAAAAAAGAGACTGCAATGAAGATGATTACGAATAACTTTTTATGCACTGGTGGAGCTTCACAGAACTATAAGGATGATGCTACATGCAAAGGTAATATGCTATGATTTTAAATTTAAAACTCATTAACTCTACATTGAATCTGCCTTATATGAATGTAATGTACTTTTACTATTCTGAAAAGGATTCACAGTAGATCAAATTATGTCCTTACCTGAACACCATTTTTCAACAGGTGACTCTGGCGGAGCTACATTTGTGGAAAGAAACCGTTTGATCCAGGTCAGGGTTAAATCGATCTTCTTCAAATATATGCTTGACCTAGCTTATTGTTTCCATGCAAATGACTCAAAATAGCCAAATAACAATTCGTAAAATGAAAGCATTGAGCGCAATCTAAATACTATGACAATATATAAATTGTTGCAGAAGCACATTGCACAGAGAAAAGTTTTATAATGATATTCGCTTTTATAATGATATGATCATCTTCAGGTTGGAGTCATCAGCTGGGGTCTGAAGGACACATGTGCTGACGGTGGGGATCCTTTAGACACCAGAGACTTCCACACAAACCTCTTCAGCCCAGAAGTGCGAGATTTCCTTGAAAAATACCTGGGCGATGAAGAAATAGACACACCTCTTCACTTTTTATAAAATTTCTATTGATGACTATTTAAATTTTTTTCTCAACTAGCTATAGCACGTAATGATTATCTCATACATAAATTCAAAATAACATACAGTAGGTAAATAAAAATTTGTAAGCTTATTAGTGTAATGTCTTACACACAAGTGTTAATGTTCAATAAAAAAACTTTGCAGAACAGTTAGTGTTTAACCCTGATGTTTATCTACACCAAGGGATATCTCAGTCAAATTCGTGAAAATCCTTATAAAAGTCCAACAACATAATTATTTGGCAACAACAATTACTCTGTAATGTTTAACGATTAAGGATTAGTTTATGGTTATAAACTGTACAATGTAAGTTGATTAATGCTGTTACATTTTGAACTAGCTCCATGACTAAATGAGACATGACTAAATGAAACTGTTCAAGGAGTGAACAAAGGAGGTTTTTTTTTTTGAGTTTTCATCAATTTAATTTAGTAAAGTAAATAAAATATTGAGAAGTCTATAAAATGTTATAAAAGGTCTCCCCTCCCTAACCACATACAATTGAATCAATGTGGATTGCACAAATCAAACTCTGAAAGTAACTTCACTCACCATTTTTTCAGTGTGGAAGACAATAACCCAAGATAGTCCAAAAGCTACATTAATAAAATTTAATTGAATTTCTGAATAAGCCAGCACAGTTAATGTAGTGGTTAGTACTGTGGCTTGCACCTCCAGTGGGAAAGGTTTGAGTACCATATCAGGTTAGAGTGTGTGTTAAGTTCTCCCTGTACATGTTCTCCCCGTGCCTGGTGGGTTTTCTCTGGGTATTCAAGTTTCCTCTCAATGTCCAGAGACAGACAAAGTATGTTATGTTTCAAAATTGCCCGTAGTGTGGTGCAATGTGACCTGAATCCCTTTGGATAGGCTCCATGCCTCTTGTGATCCAGTACAGGATAAGCAGTAGAGAGAATGAATATCTTCTGAATAAAAAAGTGAATTACAAATGTATCAAGTTACTTTAGTTACAGTAATTCAGTCATTTATTGACAGGTTTACAAATGACATTCAGGAAATACTCTATAGCACTTAAAGAACATTCTAACAAATAATATAATTTATTTAGTATTACAAGTTTTTCCAGTTTTTTTTTATTTTTTATTTTTACTGAAATACTTTTCTGTGTTTAGAATGACACAGCAGTCTTCCAGTTTCTGTCTATAAAATTGGGTTTTTCATGATTAAGCACATGGGTCAGTTAACTCAATGTTAATGTGGGCTTAATGACTAGTAGACAGTAGAGCACAAAAATATTTAAAAAAAAAAAGCTGTATTGCTTAATGCATGGGTTCTCTAACAATGTTTTAACTTTAAAAGTGTTGGCAATCGGTTAAGGCTCTGAGCTACTGACTAAAGGGTTGGGGGTTTGAGCCCCAGCACTGACGAGCTGCCACTCTTGGGCCCATGAGCAAAGCCCCTAACTGTGTTTGCTCAAGAGGTGACACATCATGGCTGACCCTGAAGTTCCCTAAGAAGCTGAGATAAGGGAAAAAATTATTTCACTGTGCTGTAAAGAATTAAGGCTTTTTGTTATCATTATATTCGTTAGGCAGATTTATTTATTTTGTGTCAATGTTTAAATGAAGCTTTAAAAAAAAAAAAAATAAGCTAGACATTTAAAAACCATAAGAGTTTTTAAACTCTAATAAAATTATTATAATTATTATTATTATTATTATTATTATTATTAATAATAATAATAATCACAGCAAGATGAGAGAAATTAAATTAAGTTATCATTAAATTTGTATAAATATTATTCTGTCAAATCTTTTATTTATCTGAGATTTACATTGACACCAGGTGCTGCTCCTGTAACTCTGCTCCTGAAACCATTGCGCATTTGTTTTGAAAATGTGATTGTACAGAAAAAAATCTGGTCAGTTATGCACATGACATAATGGCATTGACCAAATACGGAGCCAAGTATGCGGCGCATGCGCAAACCCGTGCGCTGCGCATGCGAGTTTAAGCTAAACGGATGCACGCGCATGCAACTCTTTTCGTTACACCACTCAAGCGCCACCCTTGCCGTTACTATGGAAACGTGGAAAGCCGATCTAAGGATTACAGACATGCTTTTAGCTTAATGCTGGTTACTGTATATTATATTAGAGACAGCACCTCTCTGGAAACTCATACAGCACAGCTAGCGGTTAAAAATTAAAGCTAGCATGTCGTCAGGTCCCATGGAGATGAAAGACAGGTTAGTAGTTGGTTAGCTGTTTTGCTAATCAAGACTGCATCCTAGATTACACCGCTAGTTGGCTAGCTCGACTAGCATTTTTTTTTTTTACTAAGAGTAGTCTGTTTACTTAGTTCGATGATACATTAGGTGGACAGGTATATGGCAGGAATAGCTGTTTAATCTAATGAACTGGATTAAGTGTTTGATTATCAGTTTTGTTGCTGAACCTTCAAATTATAGCTGTGAACCTGGAGTAAAAATTACTTTCCTTCAAGTGCTCTGTTTAATTCATTTATCTCTATTCAGATTGCCAGTTAGCAAACCTTCAACAGGTGAATAATCTTGTGGTGCTGTGCAAATTCATCCAATATTCATGTGTTGAGGGAAAGTTGCATGCCCTTTTCCTGTTTTTCTTCCAGTGCCATGTCCAGTTCCAAATGGCTTGATGCACACTATGATCCGGTTGCCAATTTATACACTTTTTCTTCATGCATCAGTAAGTTTACATTATTCATGAATGATTCAGTAATTATTCATTGGATTGTAGAATCCGTGCTTCACTTAAACGCGTAATACAGCCGTTAAAATCAAGAACAAAACGTGATTATATATTGTATATCTACTTTTCAGCTCTGGCAGACCTGCATGGCGATGGTGAGAACAAGGTGAGGTTTTGTCTTAATTAATTTTCATGTGCACGCCCCAAAATATACAGTATGTTTGTATTATTTGTACCTACTTAGTAACCACATTCATTAGGCTTAACTTGTGATTAAACTTTTGTGAATGTAATCATAAAAGTGATTGACATTTGCAGAAGAATTTAAGCACAGTACGGTGATTGGACTCTTCGATTGGTGCAAACATTTTAAAGATTTAAATCATTTATGTGAACATCCAGCGAGTGGAATGCCTGATCTTTGAAAATCAAAGGATAAATTTTGGAAACTTGCGGAAAATACGCATCTGTTTGTGTGAACTGTACACCAACATTCATTCACCAACACCACTTACACATTACTGGAACTCGGCTGAGAGTTATTGCCACATCGCCCGTACAATCCTGACCTCAATTCAAGCTGTTTATACAAGCTCTCCGGCATACAGAGAGAACTTTCTACCTTGATGGTATCCAAGCACTAGTGAAACGCTAGGATGAGTGCATTAGTGTAGCAGGGGATTATATAGAGAAATTAAGGGAGTTTTTACTCTCATAACTGTGCTCTGTTACTCAGTTATACGATCAAAAGTTTGATTTGAACACTCGTAGTTTAATAAGTTTAATATAATCACCATCTTCTTTGGTATAAAAACTCATACATTTATATGTGATTATCCGATCATGTGGCTGCAGCATGGTTTATAAACTCATGCAGATACAACTCAAGAGCTTCAGGTAAATCTTCAGGGGGGGGAATCTGAGTGACTCTAAAAGTGATCACTTCATATTAGTTGGTGGCAGACAGGAAAATTCTAATTCTGTGGGAAGCCTGTAAATGCCACCATCTGATTCACATTTATCATACACAGGCTTATTTTTCTTATTTTATTTGATATTTATATGTGTTCATATGTGTCCATGCATGATAGCTGGTGGTGGGTGATCTGGGCACAGGAGTATGCAACATGAAGCTGAAGGTGTATCGTGGCACTGGGCTGCTCAGTGAGAACACCCTGCTGGACTTACCCACTGGTCTGGTGTCTTTCCTCATGGACCAACATGAGCCTCGTACCCCAGCCATCGCTGTAGCCTCAGGCCCCTTCATCTACATCTACAAGAACCTGCGGCCCTATTTCAAGTTCACGCTGCCCACCCTGGAAGTCAACCCCCTGGAGCAGGATGTGTGGAATCAGGCCAGAGGGGTAATTGAGGCTTCCATGACTCCTCATCTGTCTAGCTATGTTAAACAGGGGAAGCTTTGCAGAAGAAAATTGCTCCCTGATTATTAGTTAAATGAATTAAGTAGTTGTACTGTGTCCTACTTTTGTGTGTTCTCGAGTTATGTAAAAATATTTATTAAAATACACAAAAGCACAGTTTCATGTATATCATGTAACAATACTCTATATAGCCAGAAGTATGTGGACACCATTGGGATAAACCGTAAAGCAGACTCCCTCAGGTGTCCACAAACCTTTGGCTATACCTTAGGGAGAGGACTTTATAGGAATATAAATGTATATGATTTCAAATTTTTAGCCTGATTCAGTGTAGCACTTGTTTGCGTGTGTTTTAACATCTTATTATTTTCTGCATTGTCTCCTAAGGATATGATTGACCCAATGACCCTGAAAGAAATGTTAGAGAGTATAAGGTAAGTTGTGTGACTGCACAAGATTTACACTCATAAAAGACAGAGGCATGCTTGTGAAAAGTGCTAAAGCATTTCTCTTCTGGTTTTTAGAGATAAGGCTGATATCCCCCTAACAGTCAGATCATTACGGTAACATGTTGCACACAAACATCTGTTTCACAAAGTGTTTTTTTTTTTTTTAACTGCCTATAGATATTTAACTGTTTTGCCATCTGATCTAAGGCACTTTGAATTCAGCTTTAATATTGCATTATATTTTAGGTTTCTCATGCTTGAACCTCAGGAAATGGAGTCTTATGTTAACCTCCACAAAGACCAGCCCATACGCAGACAGGTGACCCGACTTGTCTTATTTACAAATGCACGCACTCTTGTGTATATACAGTAAATATAGACATTAATCCTTATTTTACCAGGTTTAACATTAAGTCTTAGATAACCTATACATAAATTTGCCTAGAATTCATGAAAATGTTATATGACACCAAAACCTATAATTTGTTTTAAATTGTCTTAGATTTGATTGTATAAACCTTTGATGAACAAGCTCAACTGTGTGTAATGTTTTTGTCTGTCCTTAGACGGTGATTACGTGCATAGGGACACTGAAGAAGAACATGGCGGATGATGATGCAGTCAGCTGTCTGGTTATTGGCACCGAAAGCCAAGAAGTTTATATCTTGGACCCTGAAGCTTTCACCATTCTTTCAAAGGTGGTTTCAGTAATTGATTTTTTAGTACATAAGTATTTTTAAGGTGTTGGTGCAATTAAAAAAAATATATCTCTGCTTCTGCAGATGTCCCTTCCCAGTGTCCCTACATTCATGGATGTGACTGGTCAGTACGACATAGAGTTCAGAATCATTGTAGCCTGTCGCAATGGGAACATCTATATATTGCGCAGGTACGACATAGAGCAACCAACCAGTTCTCAAACATACCAGCGTTGTTCATGTGCAGTGATAGATTATATCGGAACTGAATAAACTAGAAGTTATTTTGTCAAACTGATCACATCTCGCATTGACTATGTGTTTGTTGCAGG
The DNA here is from genome assembly GCA_028565275.1 of Leiocassis micropogon. Lineage (NCBI taxonomy): Eukaryota > Metazoa > Chordata > Actinopteri > Siluriformes > Bagridae > Leiocassis > Leiocassis micropogon. The sequence continues at coordinate 11,793,386 of JAOVVA010000021.1, forward strand.
GACTCGCAGAAGCCCAAGTATTGTATTGAGCTGTCGTCTCATCCAGTTGGGCTGGTCAGGATGGGAAAGAACGTGGTGGTGGGCTGTGCTCAGGAGACTATGCAGAGTTTCACTCAGAAGGTCTCACAATCTCACCTAAACACACATTTTGATAGATTTATCCTTTCTAACAATCTAAAAATTCTAACAATCTAACTTTTTTGTTTTCTTTTGTGAAGGGGAAAAAGCTGTGGACGACTTACCTGCCTGCTCCAGTCACCACTATGGCCCTTCTGGACCTGCCTACACGGGGCTTCCAGGCCATGCTGGTGGCCCTGGCCAACTGTGAGGTCCATGTGTACCGGGACAAGAATGTTGTCAGCACCATCAAAACACCGGTAAAATATATAGGGCTTTGGTGAACGCTAAGATAGCTGTACATTGTTAAAAGGTATAGTAAGTGAAAAGAGCTTATTTGACTCCATTTATTGTAAGCACAATATTTTGTCCTTACAGGTAGTAAGTTATTGAATGGGCACCCCAGCATTTTGCATCCATATAAATGCTTCCTGATTTCTTGTGCTGTTGATAACAAAAAGTACTTACAAGTCATACAACATTTTCCTACTGACCTTGGTGCAAAAAAAATCATCTTAGATTGCATTAGACAGCATTGTCATCCTGTTAAATTTTGGCATGCTTTCGTCTTTTCATCTTTCAATAAGCCAAACCAAATTCACTTATACACAAATAAATTTTGTGTATTCAATCTTTCTGTCACAGGACGTGGTGACCAGCATTTGTTTTGGCCGTTATGGTCGTGAAGACGGCACTCTTATAATGACTACCAAAGGTACTTCTAAAAAGTTGTTCTATTTGCAGCTACTGTATGTTTAATACTCATGGGCTTGGGAAAAAACAACTGTACAGTATGGCCATAAGAAAGCAACTTGTTAGTGGGACTAAATGTAGGATTTGATTTGTTAGGTAGCATAAAGATTGGACTTTGGAACAATATAAAAATTCTGATTGTCCCTAAACCAGAGCAATATGTGTGTCCGGGTAAGAAGGGTAAGAATCTTCCATGCGTAGTGCTTACTATACAAGCCTCTGCAGGCAGTGTTATGATCTAAGGTTGCTTCAGTTGGTCAGGTTTAGGCTCACACAACATTATGTGGAGATAAAATGAAGTCAGCTGACGACCTGCATGTACTGAATGACCAGAACATCACATGTATTCATACTGTATTACGTACATTACTTTCTGGTTATGTTTTGATGTTGGGTAAATTCCATGAAGTAAGTCAAATGTAAGTGTATAATGTGTAAGTGTATATGGATAGGATAGAGGATTTAACTTCATCTACTGCACTTTTCTACTGCTTTGAACGAATTTCTCTTGTATTTTGTAGGAGGGGGTCTCATCATTAAGATCCTGAAGAGGACAGCTGTATTTGATGACAGAGACTCCATCTCTGGTCCTCCGATAGCCCAGAGCATCCGACTTAATGTGCCCAAGAAAACCAAGCTTTATGTGGACCAGACCATGAGAGAAAGAGAGAATGCTGTGGGTATGTACAGAAACCCAAAGAACATGCAGCAACCACACAGTTATTAGAAACTGTTGATCATCCCATTATAATTGTCTGTAATGCACTATACAGGGTATGTCTGGAATGACACTGTCTGTGGAATTTCGTTTAGCCATGCACAGAGCCTTCCAAATGGACCTGAGCAGGCTGCGGCTAGCTGCAGCCAGGGCCTATGTCAAAGCACTTGAGTCCAGCATGACTCCTATCTCAGCCAGCCTGACGGAACCTCTAAAGATGAATGCAGTGGTGAGTTTAAACATGTTCATGGTGGCTATTTTCAGTTACAAGTGGACACTTCATCCTCATCTTTATTTAAAAGAGCAGTGGGCAAATTTGAAAAACACTAAAATAAGATATTTGTAAATAATATCTACAAGTTAATGTAGAATGTTTAATGTACTGTACAAGAAAAAAAACATACAGTAGTACGTGATATCAAGGCACTTGGTCACAATAAGCTACTAGAACAGCTACGATGAACTTTGGCACACATTCCACAAGTGCCTAGAGCTGTCCCTCTGTTGATGTTTTGGTGATGGTGGTGGTGAATGCTGCCTGACATACACTACCAGTCAAAAGTTTGGACACGCCTTCTAATTTCATGATCTCTCCGGATTTTTATTTCTTTCTACTTTTTAAAACAATGCTGAAGGTGACCAAAATATGCAATAATCTCCTTTGAACACTTGATATTGAGATGTGTCTGATAATTTTTGTTCTGTAAATCCTTTATAACGGTGCTAATCTGAGGTGCTGTTTGTTAATTGGTGATTTCTGAGGCTGGTAAATGAACTTCTCCTCTGTAGCAGAGGTACAGAGGTTTGGTCTTGCTTTCCTGGGATGGTCTTCATGAGAGCCAGTTTCATCATGGTGCTTGATGGATTTTGCAAATGCACTTGACAATACTGTTCTAACAAGAACTATTCCAGAACAGCTGACCTTCCTGTCTTAAATTAACAACTGACTTTTGTTGTGGTTGGTTCCATATGTGTAATTTCATAGTTTTAAAGTAGAAAGTGTGTCCAAACCTTTGACTTGTACTGTATCAATCTGCAGTATCATGACTTGCATTATTTTATTTCTCATCAACCATTCGGTAAGCCCTCATGCACTGATGATGAAGAAGTTGTTCCCATCAGGATTGAAATGTTTCATCATAAGATAAAAGAGATTAGTCAGAAGAGCTTTGTATTGATTTGCTGTGATTCATCACTCTAAAGGGTCAAGTGGTCTTAATCCATGGCAGCACAATGCCTTCCACTGTATAATTGAGCCTGTGGTTTTTTTTCTTCAGTTCGTCATGCTTTTATATTTTTGTCTTTTAAATGACATTCGTTTGCTCGATATGCCTAGCCACTGTACCCTTTGGACTGAAGACACAGCACATTCACATATGACTTTAATATTGAACATAAAACGGTGAACTGAACAGAACACTGAGCTTCTTACAAGTTAAACCCATTTAGACGAAGACAGACAAACAATTTGATAAACTGACTAATTTAACAAACAAAACAAGCCAGAGGCTGCCTGTCATCATGAGCTTAAATACAGACACTAATAGCTGATGGAAAACTGGAACACCTATGCACAAACATGGGAAGCATGAGACAGTGACACAAACATCAAAATTAAAGTCTCTATTACTCTGAACATAAAGTCAAGGAAGGACCGCCCTCCAGGGGTCACTCCTGACAACCTTCCCCTGCGTTCAATAAAAATCATAAAGCCGCCAGTAAATACAAATACTGATTGGAAGGTTGATCTACTGAGCAAGGCTCTTAACCCTGTCTGCTCCACGGTGCCATAAAAATGGCTGACCCTGTACTCTGACCCCTGCCTACCAACAAAGTTGGGATATTCAAATAATAAAGAATTTCACTGTGCAGTAATGTACAGTATATGTGATGAATAAAGACTGAACTCACTGAACTGATGTTTTTTAGGTTCAAGGCTTAGGCCCATCCTTTAAACTCACTCTGAACATCCAGAACACAGCATCATGCCGGCCTGTAATGAACCTAGCCGTTAGTTTCCTGTACGATGAGAATTTGTACAGCATGAGGACAGCCTTTTTTAAGGTAAGAATATTTTTTTTTTCCTTTTGCTCAAATTTCTCTTAAGTATTGTGTAATGAATTGCATGAGTATGAATTGAGTCATGCTATATTGTGTTGTGTCTGTAGATCCCCCTACTAGTTCCAGGGCTGAATTACCCCATTGACACCTTCGTGGAGTGCCTGAGTGATAAAGGGATTTCAGACATTATCAAAGTGAGATTTTATCAAATGTTTTATATGTCTTCTTATAAAAACAGCACATGTCCAATATGAAATGCTGATTTGCTGCAGGTGTTTGTGTTGAGAGAAGGGAAGAGCACCCCGCTCCTCACCGCACACATTAACATGCCTGTGAGCGAAGGACTGGCACTCAGCTAGGAGACAAAGACAAGATGGCTGAATGAGAGCATCGCTGTGTACATGTAGAGGCAGGGCTTAGCCATTATGCCACAGAGACTGAAGAGCTGCTCACTGCAGGGGATCAGAGAAGCTTGTGCTGACCGTAGAAGCCGAACTTTAGGTCAAATCATGAAGAGGAGTTTTTACGTTATTGCTGCAGTCACAGGTGTTTTTATTGTAAAAGGACACATAGTTTGGTCTGTGTATGGTTGTGCGTGTGTATGTGTATATTTTTTTTAATATGTGTATTTGTAAGTAAGTTTCTGGCCACCTTATTAGGAACACATACACCTCTTTGTTCCTTTAAGGTGTTTCTCCCAGTACATTCCCAAATCGAAACCTTTATGGCACTTACTACACCTCAGTCATAATAACATTCCACCTCATCCCCCAACCACTCCACCCCCACTCCATACTGTTTACCATGAATAATATAAAGTAACCGAAGTCTACATTATTTATTATTTCTAATAATTTTATGTTATGCTTTATTTTAAGTATTGCGGTGACATTTAAAGAAGTAAATTGAGTAAAATTAAATACTCCAGTTTTCTGCCAGATGTACTGTAAATGTTTGTGTGTGTGTGGTTTAAGTGCTGTGTAATTCCCAGAACTTGTCCTAAGCAACATTTAATGTTTTTTTGCAGACTGGCATAATATGTTAAGGAAATTTGGTCCCAACATCTGACCATTCTGTGTTCTGTTTTTTTTTTTTTTTTGTAAATATGCCTTGGTAAAAATAGACTATAGAAAGAAAGAAAATACTTTCCTGTGTTTTATTAATTCAGATAAATAGTTTTTATACAGTGAAAGACAAAAATGCATCATAAATGTTATAAATCTAGGTTTGCTTAGTTAAAAATGAATCACAGAACAATTGGTTCAAATTAAGGCAGCTCAAGGCACAAGCATTGCATAATACTGGCAGCAACTGCCTAAAGATTTTAAAACACAAACTTGCTTGGCATGCTTAAGATTTATGTACAGTGAAAAAGAAATGATTCTACGTAAACATGGTAAGGGAGATCCACTGAAAGAAAAGAGAAAGAGAAAAGATGTAACTTTTGTGATGATGATTGTGTTATAACTTAATTTTTATTGAACAAGTGAACTAACCTGGGAGAAATTGAAGGAAACCACTCCGTCTTCATCTGAGTCCATGGATTTGAATGTCTCTGTTGGGAGAAAATAAAGCAGGGTAAAAAACAAATCAACAGAAGGTTAAAATGTTACATGTATTCTATCTTTTTTTTTTATTTTTTATCTTTGTCCCTGCCACATTTGATGTGGTACAGGTTTTTACACTGGATGCCCTGCTTGTAGATACCCTGCCACTTTCTAACCAGACATAGGGTTAGCAACACATGTAGTGGTGGGTTTCATAGGGCGTACGGGAACGGGTCATGCCCACGGAACCAACAGTGGTGACCCAGCAGTGACAGGGCACGAACTCCTGACCAACGTCAATTGTCAACCACTTGAGCCACCACGGCCCATATATTAGCTTATATGTAATGAAATAAGAATATTTTGACATATGAATATTTTGTTCCTGGATGCATGGATACATTCTGACGTTATGAACAATATCTGAGCATTTTTAGAATTGTATTACATCATAGCAGACTTAAATGCTTAAATATAATTAATCACAAGATGTGAATTAGTTTTTTTTTGTTTTATATTTGTATGGGAGATCAACAATATATTGAATTTTTCTATGAGCACCTGCTTATTTAGCATTTTTGGATGGAGTGTTTTGTTTCAGCACTTTTTACAGTAAAGCTATACCTTTACAGTTGCTCTGTAATAATGCAAGCTGTACCGTATTGGCATTCCACAACACTGAATGTAATCATAAATGGTTAAAAAGTATCTTATGTTGTTCTTTGATAAATAAATCATTGTTTTTAGGCAGACTCAATTCATCCTATTGATGAATTGAGTCTTGATTTGTTTGTGCTGAAAAAAGGATGTCACTCACAATACAGCAGAATTCTGACCCCTATGTAGATTTATTAAAACACAGAAAGCTTTGTGGTAGTACTGGCATCACAGGGCTGCATCAATGATTATTTTCCTGTAACAGCAGGTCCCCATTATGTTTTATTCTTTACGTCAGATATACAGCATGTATGAGATTTCTTTACATAACCACTCACTGAACATGCTCTCCAGGCGGATGAGACAAGTCACAAAGCTGTCAAAGTCCACATTCATGTCCGGCTTGGCATAACGCAAGATTATTAACTGGAAGATGTAGTTGGTCAGCTTAAAACCTGACAAATGAAACAGGCATTTAAACAATGTTCTATTTTTCAATATTCATAACTATCCTGTAATTCACTATAATGAGTTATGAGTACCTGCCGATTCTATGGCCAGGCGCATTTCATAGGCGTTCATGGTGCCTGATTTGTCCAAGTCAAATTCTCTAAACACAGCCTAATATTTTTCAAGATAGTCATATAAAAGAGAAGGGAAAAAATGGATAAAAAAGGAGAAGAGAAGAAACAAGTGGATAGGTGCATTTACAGTGCAGAATGGAAAATATGTTTGAGTTACAATATCATACAAGGAATAAAAGAGTACTAACAAGATATCGTTTGATCTTCTCCCAAAGCACATGGAAATCTATTAAACCCAACCTTCCTTTGCCTGTTGTCTGCACAGGCCATGTCAAGGATATGTGTAAAACCTCTTCACTTCATTTCGACTGGAAACAAATATAAAAACATGCTCAGGTGATGAAAAGTGAAAGGATACATCCAGGAGATTAATCATGCTCCTGCAGGATTCCTTCTCAAAGCCATCCGTCTTGATGTCCTTGTCTATAAAGAAAAGAAGCTTCACTCAGTTATTTTCTTCCAAATTCAAAGATTAATCTAATATGGATTTCCTGAAATAAAAATAATCTAATATATAGACCACCAAATTACACTTATAACATTAACAATAATTAGCAATTATATACAAGTAAACCTCATCCATCCATCCATCTAGGAACCTCTGTAGTCTAACTAGGGCACATGGAGGCCAGTGGTGACCATCGTTTTTTATTCCCATTTTGTACAACTGTGGTGTGACCTCTGGTCAACATTTACAAACTAGGGGCAATTTGGGAACGCCAATTAGCCTGATCCGCATGTCTTTGGACTGTGGGAGGAAACCCACCATGCATGGGGAGAACATGTGAACTCCATGCACACAGACCAGACGTGGGAATCGAACCCAGGACCTAGTGGTGCAATGCGACAGTGTTAACCACTATGCCACCATGCTGATTGGTGTAAATTTCATTTCTGGATATGTAACACACACTTCCACTTGCTTACGTTTGCTTATGACGCGGTTCAGAATCATCTGCAGCTTCGGTATATCGATTTCCATTTCCTGCAGGCCAAGAGAGGAGTATATTTAAAAGGGCATACTGTATAATGTGTCAGTAAATACATGACTCAACTTTTCTTTCCTCACCTTTCCAGCCAGTTTGATGAAAAGAGATTTGAATCCTTCGTCAATCTCACTCTCCTCTAGTACAATCTACAGTAGTCAAAAGTAGTGGTTAATAATCATATAGCCATTTTTATTTTGACTTCAAAATCTCAAAGCCACCTTGCACAGAACAGATAAAAATTGTGAAAAAATCGACATGACAAAAACAAATCATAAAAGAATATATTCATAATATGACTATCCTCAGGCCTGACTAAAAAGAAATATACATTAATGTAAAAACTTCAATGTCTCTAAATTAAAGTTTAGAGGCAATACCAGAAAATGTTCTACCAATTAAGGAGGTGATCAACATCCATCCATCCACTGTCTATACCACTCATCCTATCATGGGGGCCTGGAGGCTATTCAAGAGATCAAGGTGGGTACACACTGTGTGTACACACACACACACACACTCAATCACACACAACAGGCAATATGGGAACTTAAATAAGCCTACACTACATGTCACACAAGGATTTTAAGAGAACAATTTGCGCTGTTATTATCTTGACTGGATTACTGCAACGCTCTTTATGTTGGGATAAACCAGTCGTCTCTTGCTCGCCTCCAGGTTATGCAAAATGCAGCATCTTGTCATTTAACGGGAACTCACAGGCGTGAACACAACACATCTGTTCTCCGTTCTCTCCACTGGCTCCCAATGTATTTTAGATTTTTGGCATTATCATTTGTTTTTAAGCTGTTAAATGGACTTGCGCCAACTTATTTGACCAATCACTTGACTATTCAGAATCGAGACAGACACTTAAGGGCTTCTGCTGTCCCTGGTCAAGGTGTAAGCATTGGGATGATTGGGCATTTGCCATGATTGCACCAAAATTGGGGAACTTACTTCCAACAGATATACGGTTAATAACAGACCTCGCCTTCTTTAAATTTAGAGTCAAGACTCACTTGTTTACTCTCGCATATTATTCCCACTAGACGGTCTTTTTAACTGCAGAATAAATTTTATTCCTAATGTTTTATTGTCTATGTTTCGCACAGGTTTTACACGGGATGCCCTTCCTGACGCACCCCTCCCATTTTATCTGGGCTTGGGACCGGCACTGCATTCAGTGCTATATAAATACAATTTTATTTGATTTAATTTGATGTCTTTGGAGGTTGAATGGGGACCAGAGTACAGTATGCAGAGAAAACTTACCAATCACAGGAAGAATGATAGCATGGAAGAAAAAAAAAAACTCACTTACCTCCTCTGGTAAATCTGCAGAAAGCTCATCATCAAGTTCCCTTTAAAAACAGAAAGTGCCTTTTACCTTTTTTTCTCGTTGTTTATAAGAGAAATACTGTAATTGCTCTTCTTTGCAAACATTGGACCTTACACAATTTACACAAGATATGCGTTATTATTTAAGCTCTGAAAATACAGTTAGTTCTCAAACATGTTAGAGCTCCTGAGTTTAACACATACTGTAACACTCACTAATATAAAACTTGCTTTAGTTTCTTTAGAATAGATACACTATTGACAAAAGTATTTGGCCAAACAAGTTAACTACTCAATTCAGGTGTTTCAATTAGGGGGTTGTATCCCTAGTGAAGGGCAATCTTAATGCTTCTGCATACCAAGACATCTTGGACTACTGTATGCTTCCAACACTTTGGGGAAGACGCTTTTCTATTCCAACATGGCTGTCCCCCAGTGCACAAAGCAAGGACTATAGAGACATGGTTTGGTCAGTTCGGTGTGGAAGAACTTGACTGGCCCCAACACAGAGCCCTGTGACCATCCCATCAAGCACCTTAGGGATGAACTGGAACAGAGATTGCGAGCCAGACGTTTTCGTCCAACATCAGTGCCTGACCTCAAATGCTCTACAGAATGATTGGGCACAAAGACCCACAGAAACACTCCAAAATGTTGTGGACAACCTTCCAAGAAGAGTGGAAGCTGTTCTAGCTGGAAAAATGGGGACCAACTCCATATTGAAGTATATGTATTTGGATATAATCTCACTGCAGGTTAGGCCTAATATGTTATAGTAACTGCAACATTTTATATAAACTATATTGATTATTTTGCCAGTTTTAAATAGCTCATTTATTTCAATTGCAACCATACATTCAAATCCAATATTGTCAAATGGGGCTAATTCATATTAATGACTTGAAGGAATGCAAACGAGAACAAATCAATAATTGAAGACAAATAAGCCTAGCCATTAAATTATGATGAAATAAAAAACCTATATCCTATATAAAAGCAGGAAGAGTCAGTGTGTGTCTGTGTCTTTTGTGGATAACTTTCCTTTACATAATTTCCCTAAATGTTTGATAAACGAGGCCCATAGTCACAGTTAATGTCCGACTCCCCTCCATGTTCTTCAACATATTTTCGCTACAGCAGAAACGAAAAATTGAATCACTCACTCAGAATCTGTGGCTTTTTCCGAGAAAACCCTCAAAACAAAATCTCCCTCCTTGTGTGGTTCGAAGGTAGAAGGAACAATGATGTACTCCCCTGCAGGCAGACAGAAGCGTGAGCTCACCTCCCGAAGATTTATAAAGAGCTCGGAGCGAGCGCTGGATGTGTGCTTGAGGAAGAAGTCACGCTTCAGATGCACACCTGTGCTGCCCAGAAACTGACAAGGACAAACAGATCTCTCTGAGAATTATTCTGTTTTCTCATGCGAATAAATTCCTTATTTTTCAATATGCTAGAGTAAAGCTTAAACCAGAGATTTGCACCAGAAAGTAACAGGCACTAACCTGACGGCATTAGGAATAGCTCATGTATTACTTAAGATCAGACAATTTTATTATTGTTAGATGAGGCTCAAACGCATACCTCTTTGGGAACCTGGAAATGATTTAAAAGTAAAAAAATTAGTAAGATAAAAACATAAAAAGGACACAAAACTCAAGATCATTCCTGAATCTATTTATCTAATCTTCAGTGTCCATATTTCTAATAGACATTTATTGAAACAGATTGTACATGTACTTTATTTCATAGGAATATTTATTACTTTTACTTATTTCTTTTCTATAACAGTAACATGTATATTAATATATAACTATTACTTGTTACTATGAAAAGTGATGCATAACTGTTGCATTACCTTTAAATAAGTATAGTTTGTCACTTTGAGATTTACTCACACAAGTAAGCCCAGGAAAATGAGTCAAGATCTCAAGATGCTTCTGTAAATTTTGGTGTACAGTTTGCCAAAGTTTCGTAGATCTAATTTGTCATCGGGCATAGCTTCCGTCATTCATAATTCGTTTTAAGAATTCCATTTACAGTAATGGATGTTTCAAAGGAACTTTGACCTTCCAGTTGTAATTAGTAATTACAAGTGTGAAGGAAAACAAAAATACAATAGCGCATTTCACATGTGACGACATCACCATAGAGTAAATGTAGTATGCTTAGATACCTTAATATTATGGTTAAGATTATGGTGTGTATTATAAAGTGATTCTGATCATTCTGTATGTAAAACGAAACAGTCGGTTTTCAACAATTTGTGCTCGCGCGTCAAAATGCACAGATGCTTGCAGCACGATTCAAGGAAAAGTAATGCACATTTAAGTTACTAATTGAGAAAAACATATAATATAGCTATTACTGTATTATAATTACATTACTATATTAAAAATGAACAATCAAAAGTAATATATTACTGTAAATTAACTTAGTTAAGTGCTACTTAGGCCTAGTCTTTATTTGTAATTTGTGTTAGAACTAGTGATGGGAATCAACAGGGACATATCGTTATACTTAATAGACTTTCCCCTTATCAATACCGAAGGAAACAATTTGTGATAAGAACACAGATTGTCTTGACTAAAAACGAACTTAGTAGAATTTTTTTTACTTAGAATTTTAGAATTATGATCCTCTATAGCTAGAGTTGGGCAACTCTAGAACTATGCATCATTCTTTTAGCTTAGACCTACTCTTTCCAACGTTATATTATAATATCAGAATGAACTTCTTACCTCATAAATGGCATATCCAATCGTTTCCATGTCTTTTCCCTCTCGTCGTAACAGCCGCCGATCCTTTTGCATGAGGGCCACCAGAAAACTGCAGCCATCTTGACCTTCAGTGTCTGGGTCCTTAAGCACAATTTTATATTGGGGGTTGATCCAAAAAGTTGCTGCATACATAATAAAATACGTAGACCATTATCCAAGGGCTGAATTCTCTATGATTTGGAATCTCTGTATAACAAGTGATTAAAGAATGCAGACAAACTAAAATTATTCGACATAATAAAAAGGGTTAGTACTGTACATGGGTAGTTCCTGCAGCCTCCAGCTGTGCTGCCTCTTCGCCACTCTCCTGGGTACAAGGACGAATTCCACTTCTTCACCTCTCTGCTGTGTAGCGCATCTGCTGTCAGATTACAGATCTCCAACCTGCTGAACTCCCTCATGAAATCATTAAATGACATCCTGTTGTGAGGGGAAAAGGAAGAGAAAGTTATGTAAATAAAAATAATGAAGACTGAAAAAGCCATTTTGTTATATACACGTGGCTTTCTCCTTTATATACTGTAGTAACAGCTAATTCAGTGGGACTTGCATGGTAGACAATCCACCTTATGTAATACTAATTATTTAATACTAAAACAGATTGTGTTGTTGATACAGTATAACAACTATAAGGACATATTTATAATTATTAAACAGTTATAAAAAGGAGCCTCCGCTGTCACTACTTTTTAACAGTTAGTTTCCCTCTATGGGAAGGTGTTCAGGACAGATGACTTTATTCTTTCAGGTTTCTCAATATTATTACAAGCTGCATTTTTTTCCTAGTAAGTTCAACAAAGAGGAAAAAAAAGAGAGGAAAATACAGGAATGACTTACAGAGCCTTGCAAAAGTATTCATACTGTACCCCTTGAATTTTTTCCCATTTTGTCACGTTACAACTACAAACGTAAGTGTATTTTCTTGATAAACCAACACAAAGTGGCACATAATTGTGAAGTGGAAGAAAAATGATAAAGGTTAAAAATAAAAATAAAATAAAAAAATATGAAAAATGTGCCCCCTTTGATACCCCGACCTAAAAGCCAGTGGTACCAATAGCCTTTAGAAGTTATCTAATTAGTAAATAGAGTCCAGCTGTGTGTAATCTCAGTATGAATAGAGCTGTTCTGTGAAGCCCTCAGATGTTTGTTAGAGAACATTACAGCATAATGAAGCCACAAGAACGCACCAGACAGGTCAGGGCTGAGGTTGTGGAAAAGTTTAAAGCAAGGTTAGGTTATTAAAAAAATAGCCCAAGCTTTAAATATCTCACGGAGCACTGTTCAATCCATCATCTGAAAGTGGAAATCTTGGCACGACTCCAAACCAACCAAGCCATGAGTGTCTACCTTAACTGACATTAATCAGAGAAGCAGCCAAGAGGCCCATGGTAACTCTGGAGGAGCTGCAGAGATCCACAACTCAGGTGGGAGAATCTGTACACAAGACAACTATTAGTCATGCACTCCACAAATCTAGCCTTTATGGAATAGTGGCAAGAAGAAACACTTGTTTAAAGAAAGCCATAAGAAATCCAGTTTGCAGTTTACGACAACCGTGTAGAACAGCAAACGGGATTTCTATTGGCTTTCTTTTAACAGTTTGTGGTTCTAATGTGACAAAATGTGGATAAGCTCAAGGAGTATGAACGTATATACTGTACTGTACACTGATCAACCATGACAATAAAACCTTAAAACATTAAGCCAAATATTGTGTAGCCACCAAAACATCTCATGCCTCCACAAGAGCTCTGAAGGTATACTGTGGTGTCTGGCACCAGGATGTTAAGGGTAGAGCCTCTGTGCTGTTAGTTTCAGGGTTAAGCCTCCATGGATCAAACTTATTTGTCTGGTGCATTCTATGGATACTCAATTGGATTGAGATCTGGGGAAATTAGAGGCCAGATCAACAGACTTGTACTATTTATCCACTAAGCCCCATTCACAGCAATCTGTGATGCATTTAGTGTTCTGACACGTCCCCCCCCAACCCGGTGTATATTTTATGTGATAACATGAACTGACTTAAACCTCAACATAAATATAACTAAAAATAGATAAAAAGCATGTAGTATTTTTCTTTTTCTTTTCCTGTAATACCATTGCCTGTCATATTTTATTCCCTACCTAGTAATTTTATATTTTCCTAAGAGTGTAATGGTGGGTGAAATAAGTATAAGGTATTTGCCACCAAGAGCAGCTATTTGTACTTCAAGTCGATAATGCATTAATTTATTATAGCATCATTAAAAACTGATACTGCACCAGAACTCCCCATCTTCACGGCAGTTATGCAGACGTGCCCTTACGGAAGGGTCAATCCCATTCCACTCCTTGGAACTAAACGGGACAAAGAAAAATTACTGACATCCTTAGCTATTTTCTCTTGCTCCAGATTTGCAAAAAAATATATTTCACTGCCCTTCATGGATCATTATGTATTAATTTATTCTGCATTCTCACTTATCACTCCAGGCTCCAGTCCATTCCACCTCTCCCCAGGGGTTCCTGATGCGAAGCAACTTTACAAGGTTTCCTTTAAATTCCACCTACCCAAAAGGAGTTCAGAGTTAAGTCACCAATACAAGTTGTTTATTCTAGCCAAAAAATTCCTTACTTACCTCCTCCACTCCTGTAACAGAATAAGCATGGCCTTTCACCAGCTTTTTGAAAGTGACTGCCTCCATGTCAAAGAAACCTGTGACCTAAAAGTAGGAATGCCTTAGAAATCTTATGTGTACTCTTTATGTAAATTAATCCATATACAGTACAGTGTTGTATAAACTCACATCTATGGAGCAGCCCATTAGAGATCCTCTTTCTACAGCTCTTTGGATGATGCTGAAGAGGTTGGCTGGAGCTTTCTTTAGTTCATACATTTCTGTAACACCACCAGTAAAATCCTCAAACCCCTCAGAGGTGCAGCCTCCAGAAAGCGCCTCGTAACAGCCATTTAATCTGTCACACACGTGCACAAATTTATTACACATACAGTGGGGTAAAAAAGTATTTAGTCAGTTGCCAATTGTGCAAGTTCTCCCACTTAAAAAGATGAGAGAGACCTGTAATTTTCATCATAGGTATACCTCAACTATGAGAGACAAAATAAGAAAAAA
>JAOVVA010000021.1:11821820-11833030 GCA_028565275.1 Leiocassis micropogon
CCCCCCCCCACCCCCCCCCACACACACACACAATGTGATATGCTGTACACAGCTAGTCTTTATGAAACAACAAAAAAAAATGCTCTAAAGATTCCTCATGAGTCCTGGAATATGCCCATGCCATCAGGAAAAAAAAACTACGTAGATGTTATAACCTGGTTATTCAGTACACTCAGTATATCAGCTGACTTCATTTTGTTGCCACATAACATTGCTGAGTCTAGACCTGATGAACTGAAGCAATCCCAGATATGACACTGTCTCCCGAGGCTTGTCCTGTGGAAACTATGCATGATGGGTGCATCGCTTCATGTGCTTCCCTTCTTACCCTGATGCACGCATCACTCTGGAAAAGGGACAGTCTCACCTCATCAAGCCACATGACTTTTTTTTCCATCGCTCCAAAGTCCAATGTTTATGCTCTCTAGCAAACCGAAGGCGACACGGTGGCTAGTCTAAGTGCAGGTTAGGCTAATTGACATTCCTAAATTGCCTGTAGAGAGTAAATGGCAATCGGATGTCGAGCTAGAAATCTGACCCTTTAAGTAAATGCCACAGAAATGACAGATATGTCTCCAGGGTGGGGCGTATCCATCTGCCAGATGTACTGGATGGCACATGGACAGCCCAAAATACCCCCAAAAAATGCAAAATGAATGTATTTGATTTATTTAATACAGCCAACCTAACAGATATAGCCTGGCTTAAATTTGTTGCAATCAGTTTAAAGTATATCATACTGCATATTACTAGCCCAGGAGCAAAATTCAGAGTGCAGTTTGAACCAGTTGGGGAATGTGAATACTGAGAAATAAGCCACGAATATATCACTTTAGTTTACATATTATTGGAACTACAATTATGACTACAATCCAGTTCTCCTTTCGCCATCTTTATTCACATAGAGAAACCACAAACCGTCAGTTCAACAGAATAAATTGTTATATGTTTGTTGAGCCTCCTGCAAGCGTTTTCCTTATTGAACACAGTCAAGTTTAGCAAAGTTACCAGACAAATGAATAATGCTGCATGCAAATAAAATTTCCTCACGCCTAGCCAAAACTCAGACCAGACACGACCTCATCTTTCAATTTCAACTTGTCTAGTCTGCTCAACTATCAGTTCCCATTCATGCAGTGATGTCAAGTTAACACTTTGAACAGAACTTCAAATTCCCATTTACAAGGAAAGTCAAATGCATCGTAATAACTAGGAAATTTACAACTTGTCAGTAGGAAAGATGAGTTTGAAGAGCTCTCCATCTTGTAGTGATTGCTCTGACGTGATTCTGGTATGTCGTTTTAAGATGGCGCCACTTGTAGCGACAAGAAAAGAAAGAACATAATGATTTAAGGTTTATAAGGTTTTGTGAGTTTCTGTCTTTATGTGAAATCGCAAAATTATTGGGAGGCGGCACTTAGTGGTTAGCACCGTCGCCTTGCACCTTCAGCTTCCGGGTTAAGCCTGTCCTCAGGGAGTCAGTTCACAATTAAAAGTGCTTCAGGCTACAAAACTATTTGGGAACATTTGTCATAGGCATTGCAAACTTGTCCACAATCTTCCACAAGCTCTATAATAACAGCATGTTGCACCATCTTTGGCCATTTCCCAAATTAGTTAAATTTTAATCTTACCCGACCTCCTCTGGCTTTTCTTTCTTTCCCCTTTTTTTTTTTTTTTGTTCATTGACCCACTTAATATGGATTTATGATTATCTGTGTTTTTTTTCCATCAAAGAGGCCAGTAATTCCCACATGACCCACAAGCTAATTTTCACACACACTGTATTTATTTAGCTGTGAAATTCACTTACAAGTCACCATGTGGGCTGTTAAACAGAGGCTGTGAGGTCTACCTGGGTAGAGTCTGTTTTCTGATTCTAGAGTCTGTTGGAGCCCTAGGCAAAATTTCTCAGACGGCCTCTCCTACCAGCATTTATCGCCTTTATCTTGTAAATAATCTACAACAGCAAAAAAAAAAATTAAATGTAAACTTTTTTTAGTTCCAGATTTCACAGTATTATTTTCAAAATATAAAAATGAATACAAATTTAAATTTCAATCTATAAATATAAAGAATGCAACAAAGCCCTGAATACCCCTCGGGGCGGTCAGGTCTCCTACAGTCATTGAAAATAACATAATCTCTGAGCATTTTAGCCATTTTGTGTTTTGCAGTTTTTAATAAACATATCTAATTCAGCTCAGGATTGTGCAGTATAGAGTGGAAGCGTTTTTTTTTTTCTTCACAAAATAGACAATACAGCTCTGGAAAACAATAAGGGACCACTAGAATTTACTCGAGAAAACATCTGGAATGTCATCCAGAGGAAGATGGATGGTCACAAACCATCAAGCAAAGCTGAGCTGTTTGCTTTTTTGCAAAAAGAGTGGTATAAAGTTACCCAACAGCAATGTGAAAAACTGGTGGAGAGCAGGCCAAAACACACGAAAGCTGTAATTGCAAACTGGGATTAGTTCACCAAATACTGATTTCCTAATTTTATTTGGCCAAAGCATTAACACAATTTGTTTACAAATTATTTGCATTTTTGTTTCATTTGAGTTATTGAAGCTCTGCAAATACTGCATGATCTTGGGTTATTATGATGTGTTGTGATGTTGTCATTTCCTTATATATATATTCATCTCACCTAAATGTGCATCTGTAAGAAAATGAACATAAGAAACTAAGTATGCTGTAGCGGACTCTTATTTTTTTTTCGGCAGCTGTATGATGAACTGAAAAAAAAAGGGTCACACAGCCAAAGAATAGCACAGATTTTGGTTGTTTTCGGTTGTTTTCATCCATATGCTCATTTTGAGAGTTTTTGCGACGTCATATACACGTTATAAAACTCTGAGTTTAACATTTACAGGCCTAAGTAATCCATAAGTAGTGTTTACTAGTATTGTTTTTAGTTCTACTATACTCCTCTTTCTTGCCAGCTTTTGTTTTTTCCCCGCCTGTACCTTTTCCAGCTCTCAGACTGTTCTCTGCCTCTATTTGGATAAAAGCTTCGGTCAAATGAATAAGTAATGTAATGTAATTTGGATCAATGATGTGAACAAACCAGACTGTAGCTCCACAGTTCCATCCTCTCTAACAGAAAAGTCTGAGCTGTGTTGCTCTGGTCCGTACTAATAAATACCATTCGCATGTTAAGTTAAAATATATAGCTACTGTTTCATTCTCCTGTTCAAACATTCAGTAGCCACAAATAAACACGAGTTAAAACTCGAGAAAATGAATGACTTAAGGAAGTAGAGAATTTGTTACAGCAGTGGTATTTGTGCTAATGTTACAACTTATAAATGTACTCACTCATTTACTTCCTGGAGCCTATCCCAGGAGACTTAGACTGGCACCCTAGATGGGGTGCCAATCCATCGCAAACACTCGCATACAAACACTCACACACTGTGGGCAATTTGGGAAATTGTGTCTAGGAGAATTTGATCTATCATTCGTATTTGTAAAGGCTACCGAAATAGAATTTTATGTACAGTTTTATTGAACACCAGGGCGCGTATTCACAAAGCTTTTTAGAATCCTCTCAGAGAGCTCCCACTGTATCATAGCTTAAAAAGTCCTAGCTGGGAGTCCTAGACTAAAAGTTTGCCTTAGGAAACTTCTTAGAGCAACTCTGAATAAAGAAAGTACAAAACCCTTTATCTTAGTGAGGAGGTGTGGGTGACCCCGTTGCTAGGGATGATGCAATGGGTTGATAAAAAATAACCTTTGACCTTTTTGTGAAAATGGAATACATGATAATAGAACAGTGAAATTATAATGTTTGTATATAAAGAAATTGTATATGTTAATATAAATATCGTAAAGTTAATGAAACAGCCAAATATCGAAAACGTGTCTACTTTTGAAGCAACCGATTTCCACAAAGTAGTAACTATATTTAGGTTCTTACATTTATTTATCACACTGATTTTATTACTTGTAATCCCTTTCAGATTGATGGGAGCAAAATAAGTCAGATTTTACAGTTTACATGATTGCAGGACAGTCTATTAAAGTTGCACTTTTGGATGGTACTGTATGTGGCCAACAATCCAAGAAAGATGAAATGGAGTTAAAGAACAAGAAAACCGAATTGGACAGAAGAGCAGTGTTTACGTATAGCTCTACATTTAGTGTTTGGAGAATATTTCCGCCATTTTGTCCTCTGCTATAGAAACTCTCTTAAAGTTTCTTAAAGTCTCTTAAAAGTCCTCCTCTCTACTCTTAACAATTTTTACCTTAGGAGCTGTTTTTAGGACTAAGATGTTTTGTGTTTTGTTTTTATCTTTACTAAGATTTAGTCCTAAATTTAAGGGGAAATTCTAAGAAAATGTCATCATTCTAAGAATTTCTTTGAATTTTGTCAATAGCAGTAACTTTTCGGCTTAAGAAGCTTTGTGAATACGGGCCCAGGTGCCAAGAAAAGGTGAGGTTGCTCAAATTTGTGACTAAGTTTAGACATGGAGGGTGTATTCAAATTAAGAAAGTTGTCCACATAACTAATTCTTCAGTCCATATTCAAGCCTTTGCTCGTTTCCTATTTAACAAATCTGCTATTTTGTTTTGCTTTACCCACAAAAAATTAGCCAGCTTCATGCCTCAACATCAGAAAGTTAAAAGAAGAACCAAAATAGAAATTTTGTGCTTTTGAGTCACTACAGAAAAGATAAGACCTTTCCATGCTCAGTACTTAACCTTGTAGTAATGCAAATTGGTGTGTTGTAGATTATTATGAAACGGACCCTTATGTAACAGAGCAAACTGACCTTTATACTGTGTGTGTGTGTGTGTGTGTGTGTGTGTTTTGAGAGGATAAAAATTCTTTTGCCAGCCTTATTATTGGTCAGGTGGTCTCCCTCTCGAGCTGTCTGACTCTAGAGTTACACTTCACTGAGACAGGGCCAGTTACAGTATGTATGTGAAGTATATCCGAAATCCAGGAGATTTAGCTGTGAGACTGTGATGGGTAAAATCTCGGGGTTTTCCGATGAGGGTTCTTGGGCCCGATCCTCGATCACAGAAATCAAAATCATTTGATACCGAGCGCTGATCACAGATGTGTGTGGGTTTATCGGGCTCTTTAAAATGTCCTATTCATTGTGTAGTTTTATTCATTTATTACTATTCTAATAATTCCAGTCCCATTCCCGGTTAGAAAAAAATCCGGCGTAAAACCTGCGCCAAATTGTGTGCAGATCAGATAATGGCGAGAGCAGCCGGAAGAAGTAATATTCCCAGACTGGCTGTCAACAATAATGGGTCATGTGATCAACCAGTTGAGAGACAACCGATCTGTTAAAATGAACTGATTATCAACTGATATCGATCGAAGCAACCTTATTAAAAATCCATTGGTGTTGCGAGACAACCTCAGGTATAGATGATAATGATGATGATGATGTGTTAATGTTTGCCACATTACACTTACCCGGCTATTTATTAGTCAGGTTGTCATGATGTTCTTGAAATTTGGCTGCTAAAATCCAGACTCACACTCCATTTCCTGAACATTATGGTTGTTCTTTTGGTTCCAAGAAAATGAAATCTTCCAGGATTTCCGAGTGTAATAAAATGTAACATTTTTAAATATTACTACAACATTACTGCAGCATTGTTAGTAGTACAGCGGGCTGCACGATTTGATAAAAAAAATAATAAAAATCACATACATTTTGACATTGTGATTGAGACTTAAACTGCAGTATTTATCTAGCAAATAACTAAATAGCATAAATGATCCCATTATTATTTTTCAATATTTATTTTATCATCTCAAAATTATAAAAAAAAAAAAAACAAATCTACAGAAATTCTAGTAATTTTCATAAATGTTAAATGTTATTAATAATTGAACAGGTGATTTTGTCTAACAGAGTGATCTGTGAACGATGCTCTAATGACATTAAAATGCAAAAACATAATCAGAGATGCACGTGGTATGAGAACATAAATTGAAGATTTCAAAGTTAAGACATGATTCATATACTTTGCTTGAAGCTGCAGTTCGGCAGGGTGCTCCAGGGCATTCTTTTGATTTCTAAACACATTTCACATTGCATTGCATTTTTTGAGCTGTCTCTGTGATTACCCAGATTGTTCAAGGTCTATGCCAAGCTGAACAAAAAGAAAAAAGGAGGGGAAAAAAAGATAGAACTGTTTTATGATAGTTTTAATCATTTTTGACTTATGGTACTGTATGTTCAGGTGGTCAACTTAAATGTAGACTGTATATATGAATATATGTGCACATTAAAGTATACAGTATGTTTAAAATACAGAATATTGCTTCTACTGCCAGGGTTTCATGTTCTCAGTAAAAAAAAAAATTGATCTCTCTCTTTCTCTCCATCCATCCATCCATCCATCCATCCATCCAGACTCCTCAGTTTGACTCTTAAGAAACTGGTGATGTTAAAGGACCTTGACCGAGACCTCACATCAGTAGTCATTGCAGTCAAACTTCAGGTAAACCTTCTTTTCCTTACAAATCCCTTCTATTTTAGCTTGGTACATTTTCTGAACATTGTGCCACCGTTAGTATTGATCATGGCACAAAACAGGTGAAAATCATTCCTCATGCTCCCAGAATGACTTGTTGGCAAATTGAAAATAAAACATATAGATGCCATAATCTGGCCAGTCGGTACTTTCAGGTCATGAGCTGACTTCATTTTATTGCCACATAATGTTGCTGAGCCTAGACCTGACCAACTGAAGCAACTCCAGATCATAGAACTGCCTCCAAAGGCTTGTACTGTGGCCACCATACAAGACAAGGGCATCACTTGATGCGCTTCCCTTCTTACCCTGACGCACCCATCGGTCCGTAATGGCACAATATGGACTCATCAGACCACATGTTTATGCTTCCTAGCAAATTAAAGCCTATCAGTCATAATCCAAGTGCACTGTGGGTGTGGAAATGGCTCTTAGTTTCTCTATTAAACTGAGCTGAGATTTCTGCTGACAATTATTTGCAATGCAAAAAAATCATTTCGGCAATTTTTCTATGTACCGTAATGAAATTTTAGTCTGCAGTCTGTAGGGACATAATTTGTTTCGTTTTTGAGGTCATTGTTCACAATCCTGTTCATACATAAAGCATAAAGAATTAATGAACCAGAACTTCATAAATCTTTTGAGTGTGTAAATTTGCCTCCTCATGTGCAAATGATACAAACATCCAAATGGTGTATTAAATAGTAGAGCTCATTCTGTCATTCCCAACAGTTAGAAATATTATTTTTCATATTTAATACATATTTTTCAGCTTGTCATTCAAAGAGTAATGCAGCATTCCACTGAAGATATCGCCTTTAAGGTTTCTTAAGGCTCACTAACTCATTACTTAATGCATGACCTTGCAGGGCTCAAAGCGAATCCTGCGCTCTAATGAAATCCTCCTGCCTTCTCCTGGGCTCACCGAGACAGATTTACAGCTCACTTTCTCCCTTCAGGTTTGTTCTCATGTCTTTGTCTTTTCCTATTCATTTGTTTCTTGTCTTTGTTACTTCGCAGGTCTTTGTTTTTGTTAGACAGAAATAAAAAAAAAAATCATAGTTTTCTCTCCTTTTATTCCAAAAGTATCCACATTTTTTGAAGAGAGATGCGAATAGGCTGCAGATCATGCTCCAACGTAGGAAAAGGTACAAGAACCGTACAATCCTGGGATACAAGACACTAGCACTTGGCCTGATTAATATGGCAGAGGTGAGCAGTATTATCCATTTATTAATTTATTAAAAAATTAGCAGGACAGACAGGCTACTAGTACAAAAATGTATGCAGTAAACTAATAATAATATAAATTTTTTTTTTAATACATAGCATCAGCAAAGTCAGTTGTTAATATAGTTGCAAAGCAACGATGATCGGGCCCAAGCACCTGTCGCCCGAGCGTACCACACAACCTGAGTGCTTTTTGAGCATGTTAACACCTCCACTACGCTACCACACTACGGTGTCACATCATAAATGTGTGCCAGGGTTCCCATGTATGCGTGCAAGTTTGTATGATACTCCATAACATAGATCATCTTAAACATTCAAATATGAAATTTTTTTTGTATGTCCGTCATCTAAAAGGTGATGCAGCATCCCACTGAAGGTGCTCAGGTATTGCGTCTGCATACTAAAATAAAGGACGTGGCGGTACCCGTGGCTGAGATCAGGGTCTACTCGATGTCTAGTCAACCTGTAGACCCAGAAGGACCAAAGGCCAAACTGTCTGGTGAGGGAGTTTCACCTTCATACAAATGTCCATATAAGACAAATACCAACAATGTCAAATTGCTGGATTTCGTGTTGGCTTGAGCGATGTAATGATTTAATCATCTACATGTAAATATAGTAAATATGGTCTTACTATGTCTGTTTTTTCTTGTATTCTGTCCCTATGTAGATCGATCCCCCGACATTGATAACTACTCTGAGGAGGAGGAAGAGAGCTATTCGTCTGAGCAGGACGGCAGTGATGATCCCTTACACCAGGTTAGAAAAAAATATTGGAATAAATTAAATGAGGTATGAGGACAGGTTTAAAGTATCCCTGAATGTGTATTTGTAACCAGTAAATGTATGTATTCATGAAACATTAAAAAAAAAAAAAAAAAGTACTGATGAAAAAAACACTAAAATGGTCTAGGAACTTCTCTACCTTCTTACCCTCATAAGGAAATGCTCGGCTCTCTGAATGTACATGAGCAATTTGGAAACACACAGATTCTAATAGTTAACTGGCTGGTTAACAGCAAGCAACAAAGTTTTTGTCCATAATGAGATATAGTTAGAGAGACAAACTAAGAAACATGCCTGTGTTTGTCTCAGTGTAATTCAAGTATCTAGTTGTGCATGATCACGTTCCTAGTGGTAATAAAACCTTTTAAAATGAATTAATAAGTGCTGATATTTAGTACAACAGCAAAACCTCAGATGTGTCATTTCCATAAAAGCCTTTTATTATCAACAGATTA
Source organism: Leiocassis micropogon (assembly GCA_028565275.1). Classification (NCBI taxonomy): domain Eukaryota; kingdom Metazoa; phylum Chordata; class Actinopteri; order Siluriformes; family Bagridae; genus Leiocassis; species Leiocassis micropogon. The sequence continues at coordinate 11,830,808 of JAOVVA010000021.1, forward strand.
TGATTTGTTTGTTTATTTAATGAACTATTTGGCTCCACCAAAGCATATCTTTCCGCAACGGGGCGACATACGGTTGGGCTGGCGTTAGCATAATTACTAATTATTATTTATAATTTAAATTATTTATTTAATTATTTAACAAGAATTATTATTATTATTATTATTATTATTAGCCTTTAATTTTTTTACAATTGGGTACAATTCAGTGGCATTGGCATCTAAAATTTAGACAAATTTGACAGATAAAATAACTTAACGATAGCAAAGGACAACATAATGTAAAAATTACAGCTTATTAGTTAGATAATAATGCTAAAGATACTTCACAAACAGAAATTCTGAAGCTATTAGTAATTTTCATGGTTATTAAAGTTAATATGATTGTCATGTCATCAGCTTATTGGTTTTTCATCTCTCACAACAAGGTTAACACGACCGCAGTTGTGTATCAGCTCGTCGTATCTCTGCTTGGCTCCTACAGCTGCACTGGTCTACTAGCGAATACTACACAGCGATCGCCAGGTGGAATAAATCAAATACCCTAAATAGAGATAGAGAGGTGTGTCTGTGTGTGGCATTTAGAAGTCAAATAGCCATTTCTACAGAAAAGCCATTTCTACAGCAGTCTAATCTGGAAAATTTGATGTGGAACGACACCTCTGATGTCTAAAGTTGAATCTCCCAGTACTGTTATGCTCTATATCAGCACTCACGGAATGTCTCTTGCCCAATCAAATTTCTTGGTCGGAAATAACTATTGTATAATATACTATAACACTTAAAGTGAAACTATGGAGCCCAAACCTTTCATATTTGCCTTTGGCAGTATCTTTACGACGATGAAGATGAAGTAAGGAAGAAGAAGCCCCGTCGTAAACTCACCTCTGCTGCCTCCATTACAAGAGCTAATGTGAGTTACTGGAACAGATTTTTGCTTCTGGCTTTAGAAGCCCATTTTCTGCTTGTTTACAGCCAGCTTTCACCTGCTCAATGTTAATCCTATCCAAGACGAACGACAACAAACTGCTTGCTAAATAGCCGTCTATTACAGCTTGGGAAAAATGCCCATCAGTGTTTGTTTCTCTACATGAACGGCTCCATTTCTTCGAATTGACTCTAATCCAGGGAACAGGCGCTGTGTGTGTTTATGGTAACCTGAGGTCCCGGGTGGCCTTTATAGAAACCGAGCCTGATAATCCTAATGGCTAAGAGTTCTTTGAAACGTGCTGAGACATAAGGAGGTCAATATGTATCGACTATGTCGAAGTGCGAGGTTGAGATATCTCTCTTCGCATGCTTGTATCAGCTTGTTGTTTTGAATACTGCACGGTCTGTCCACTAGCTGCTGATGTGCTACAGTAGAGATTGTGTGCCAGCTCGGTAAGCATTCTGCCTGTTACTGTTCTTTATCCTCCTCCTCCTCTGCTCGCTGCTATTTTTGCCGCGTGCGTCGTACAGCTTAATTCGTGCGGATTCGCTTTTTCCCACTCTTCTGCCTGACGCGAAGTGTTTTCTATCCAGCAGCCTAACATCAAGCAGAAATTTGTGGCACTGCTGAAAAGGTTCAAAGTTTCTGATGAGGTAAACCTCACTCCATGGTCATCTCTACATTTCCTGTGTTATCTTCCACCCAGCCTGTTTTGTATTCACTAAGCATGAGACCATTGCCGATGTTTGATTTGCTGATCTGGTATGTATAGGTAGGATTTGGCCTAGACCACGTGTCCCAGGAGCAGATCCGTGATGTCGAGGAAGACCTGGATGAGCTCTACAACAGTCTGGAGATATACAACCCCAGTGACAGTGGACCAGACATGGAGGAGACCGACAGCGTCCTCAGCATGCCCAAGCCCAAACTCCCGTAACATACAATAACACACTTGCACGCACACTCGCTGCTAGGTGGATACTTCTTGGAACTTAGTCAAGAAGACAATCCAGACAGATCACGCTGCACTGGCAAAGAACAAAAGAACACTAAAGCCTATACAAATAAAATTGAATTACAGAGTGAAAACCTTAAGACAGTCCGAATACTCCATGCATCATGTAGGCCTCGCATAGAACAAAGGATAAAACTAAACAGATGTTAACGAAATGGTGAAGAGAAAAACCTTCTCGTATATATGTGTGTGTGTGTGTATAAAGTATATGTATATACAATACATACTTTTTTGACTATACACTGATCAACCATAACATAATGACCACCTGCCTAATATT
>JAOVVA010000021.1:11833278-11846525 GCA_028565275.1 Leiocassis micropogon
AGTATATGTATATACAATACATACTTTTTTGACTATACACTGATCAACCATAACATAATGACCACCTGCCTAATATTGAGTAGGTCCTCCTTTTGCCACCATAACAGTGATGCACTGTGTGTTTTAACACCTTTCTATCACAACCATCATTAACCTTTTTCTTCATTTGGGCTATTGTATCTCTTCTATTGGATCGGACTACGCAGACCAGCGTTCACTCCCCATGTGCATCAGTGAGCCTTGGCCGCCCACGACCGTGTCGTCAGTTCACCAGTTTTCCTTACTTGGATCACTTTTGGTATGTCCTGACTACTGCAGACCAGAAACATCCCACAAGACCTGCAGTTCTGGAGTTGCTCTGATCCATTATAATGAGATATTGAAAATGTAGCTACCATGGAAAGGGCCAATTTGTGATGGCTAGACGAATGGGTTAGAGCAACTCCAAAACTGCAGCTCTTGTGGGATGTTCCCAGGCTACAGTAGTCATAACGTACAAAAAGTGACCCAAGGAAGGAAAGCCGGTGAACTGGCGACAGGGTCATGGGGGGACAAGGCTCATTGAAGGCTGATCCAATAGAAGAGCTACTGTAGCTCAAATTAAGGAAAAGGTTAGTGCTGATTTCAATAGAAAGTGTCAGAACACACAGGTCATAACTGTTTTGGTGGCAAAGGGGGTCAGTATTAGGAGGGTGGTCATAATGTCATGGCTGATGTCATGGTATTCACCCTCATGTTCAATTGGATGAAGTGGGGTGAGAAAGTCTTGTCAAACTCGCAATACCTAAGGCATGAAAATTGTGGTATCGACTGCTGAGATCACTTCGAAAGTCCAAATTTCCGAAATGTCAGTGCTGTTGTAGCATCACCGCTTTAACGTCATATTGTTGAAAAGGGAATCTCACCTTAGCTTTTTTTAAACTGGTACATGTAAGCGTCCCATTTCTTTATATAAACCTTTAGCGAAAGACATCGTGTAAGTCTTAACCCTATAATTTAACAGAAAAATGGCTCTGTAAACCACACCCACACAGAACTCTTATGTAACATGCATGTACTGTACTAAAGCTGCTATACAAATCTTGTACAAGATACTTTTTTTTTTTTTAAGATCATGATCCCTAGTGAGGCCCCTGCACTGTGTGTGGGTGTAAAACTTACTCCATGATCAGAGTACAGATTTTCATCTCTCACCTGAAGCCAACGATAAAAATATCAACCATGGACCCCTCATAAATGCTTGTTGCATTACAAATTCTTCCACTGCCTTTAACTGTGCATGCTTTTTATCTGTCTTCTGTGTGTGTCTATGTCTAGGCCATTCTTCGAAGCTATGTCTCAGTCCAGCTCTCACAATGAGTTTGGCAGTCTGAACAGCAGACGTTCTCTAAGCAGAGACACACTTAGTGCTGTGAGTATCGGGAGGGCGACAGCCAATCACTCTTTCCATCTATCCTCTATTCAAGTATTGTCCACCCAACTATATATCAGCAATCTATCAACTTTCTACCGATCTGTTTATCCAACATCTATCCATCCATCCATCCATCCAATTACCCTTTTGTTTTCCATTTTTAATTAATCCTAATTCAGTCCTCCAACTATGTCTGCTACTATTCCTCCATTCATCATTTAATCTTTTGTCCAACCAAAACATTATCCATTTATCCACTTATCCTCCATCTATGCACCCATTTGTCTAACATCTAACTATTCATTTATTAAAGTTTTGCCCATAAAACTGTCTATTACGATCTACTGTATATCCAACTACACTGCCTTGCCAAAAAAAAGGTCACCATTTCAGAAGCGTCAAATTATTGGGCTGCATCAAGCAAAGAAAACAAGATTTGAATGTACTGGAACTGGGTTAAGAACTCATCACATTATCAAAACCTGTAAGGGTAGTGCTGAACTGTCAACTTTGTATAAGAAATGTGGACAGAAAAACTCATGAATGGGGCTGACTTAAACACTTGGTGATATTGCATGGTTAAAAATCAACTGTAAAAACGAGAGCTATGTTTAAGCTTTTCTGTTTACACACATTGTGATGTGATGGGACTAAATATCTGGGAGTCCATAAGAAAACCACTTGTTACTGAGACTAATCAGAAAAAAATGCCATCAACTTGCTACGGAGCATAAATATTGTGCTTTGATGAGTTCAGACTGACCCTATTCCAGGTTGATGGGCGCGTCAGGGTAAGAAGAGAAGAGCGATCATGCATAGTGTGCGCTGTACAAGCCTCTGGAGGCCCTGTGTTATGGTCTGAGGTTGGTCAGGTCTAGGCTCAGCAATGTTATGTGGCAGTAAAATGAAGTCAGCTGATGACCTGAATGTACTGAATGACCAGAGTGTCACATCTATGGAGTTTTTTTCCCCTGATGGGTCCAATAAGTCTTAGAGTTTGCGACTTTTTTGGCCAGGCAGTGTATATCTATTAAACTAGCTATCTTTATCTGTCCAATCTTTATCCATCCATCCACACTTATATCTTCTCATTCATGCATCCATCCGTCCATCTTTTTATGCCATTTCTAAATCCAAATATATTTCCATCTCTCTGTCTCTCTCCAGCAGCAGGGGGAACAGACTGCATCAAGTAAAATTCAGCGCTCCAGTAGTGCACACCTGGATGACGCCTTCTCCGAGACAGAGACAGTGGTGGGATCATGACCTTTCTATCTGTGTTTAATCTGAACTAAAAAGCTGTGCGTAAAACAGTCTGTCTATTGCCTCCCATGTGTTGTGTAGCTGCTAGGTAATGTGTATTTGGTGTTGTAGGAGCTGAATGAGGTGGAGGTTTTGAGCGATGGAACTCCAAGCATCACGGTTTCTGTGGCAGAGAGACCACGAACCCCACAGAGGAGCAGCAGCCAAACCATGCCCTCCCCAAGGCTGGTACCACACACACACACACACACACACACACACACACACACATCATACATGTGCATACATACTTTTTTTTATACCTCCCATGTAACATGTTGCTGTGACTTATTCCCAGGCTGGATGGTGGTCATACTCCTAAGCATAAGCGAGGGACTCCTTTGAAAGAGAGGCAGCTGTCGAAACCTCTCAGTGAACGGACAAACAGCTCAGACAGTGAGCGCTCACCTGAGCTCAGTCTCACTCCACAGGTGAGCCGTTTCCCCTCCTCACAGGCAGTAAAGGACTCGATGGATTATCACAGAGGTCTTACCTTGTGTATGAGAAAAGTGAGCCTTTATCCTGTGGGATCCTAGTTCTGATGGAATCAGATGTTGTATGCAGTACAAGTCAAAAGTTTGGACACATCTTCTAGTTCAGTGTTTTTTGTTTAGTGATATATTTTTTTAAATTCTAGAGAAATACTGAGATTTCAATATTATGAAATAACACATATGGTATTAGGTAATTAAGTAACAACAACAACAACAACAGCAGTCAATTATTATTTTTAGCCACGAAGGTCAGAATCGCCAATTAACAAGAATCTCAAAAATCTCAAAAATCGCCAATTAACAAATAGCACTTTAGGTTAGAGCCGTTATGAAAGCTTTACAGATCATGAGTAGCAGAAACATCTCAATATTAACTGTTGAAAGGAGATTATTGCATATTTTGGATGGCTTTAGCATTGCTCTACAGTGTGGAAAGACATACAGCGCTATGTCCAGACTTTTGACTGGTAGTGTGTGACATGTTTCTATAAACATGATCATGCAGCTGGCCTAGGGCACAGCCGTAAACTAGGGCACAGCAGTAGAGGAACCACTTTGGAAGTCGAGTCATGAACTGTCAGAGCAAGGATTCATCATGAATTCACTACGCTGATACTGCTGATATTTCTACCGCTGGGTGTTTTTCAGTCAAACGGCTTTAGATGATAAGAAAGATAATAATTAAGACTTGATAATTACAGTGGAGCAAAAAAGTATTTAGTCAGCCACCAATTATGCAAGTTGCCCCACTTAAAAGATAAGAGAGGCCTGTAATGTTTATCATAGGTATACCTCAACTATGAGAGACAAAATAAGAAAAAAAAAAAATCCAGAATATCACATTGTAGGATCTTTAAAGAATTTATTTGCAAATTATGGTGGAAAATAAGTAGTTGGTCAATAAGAAAATTTCATCTCAATACTTTGTTAGATACCCTTTGTTGGCAATGACAGAAGTCAAAAGTCTTCACAGAGTCTTTTCACACTGTTGCTGGTATTTTGGCCCATTCCTCCCAGCCGAGTTCTCTTAACGTGCAAGTGGTGCTGTGGGCCGTACGAGGTCGTGCATGGGTGATCAAACCAGGCTAATTGTTTCTAAAAGTGTTCCACTCGTTGAATGTTCACGACTACAGTGGGTTTCTGTAAAACATTTGCATCGTTCAGATGTTTTACTGCGGTTTAAAAGTCTCGTCACCATACTGTGCTTGAAGTCTTCTGTAAACGTTAATTGGTTTTACGCCTTCATGAGAAGTTGCATCATGTGACCCGGTTTGACTTAAATGCCCCTTGTATAAAAGATATAGAGAAATCTAAAGACATTTATTCTTTATGGTTTTTTAAACCTGTATTGTCTAGTGTGATATGGGAACGTGGCAGGAGTACTAATTATACAAAATGTTCTCTATTTTTTCACATAATAATAATAATATTATTATTAATAATAATAATAATAATAATAATAAATTCACTAGTCAAGGGGATCTTTCACATGCTAAATCTAATTACAAGAAATTAGGAAATTGATTTATTAAGCTGAGTTCTTAGGTAAATACCTTGAGTAAATAACTAATGGTGATAACTGAGTTATTTATCCTTGCATTATATTATTATTACAGTAATACAGTATGTTCTGGGATACAAAATAGTGTGCGATCCTATACCTTTGTCTTTAATAATAAATGCAATATTTCTTTTTTACCTTACATTAAACCCTGCGTTCCTTCACTGTGCCAAAGAATCTCGCTAAAGCTCTGCAGAATAAACAGCACTAGAGGGTCGACAGTAAACATGGTGATTCATTTGGGCTGTGGATTCGAGCGCGGGACACTCTGAGTGGGTGTGCTGGGAGCAGAGATTCAAAGCGTGGAGCAGAGTGGGCGCTCAATCTGCTTATGTAACAGCACATCGGCTCTGCAGTGAGTCAGTAATTGGCTGAAGTCGCCACTATTACTGCACAAACATATCCGGATGCGTCTCTTGCGTATGACGTTTGTTGCCGTCTTTTAATTCCCACTATGTCGCCGTGCCTGATGTGTTTGTCAGAATGTCAGCTAAAATGATCGAAATAGAAATAGTGTTCGGAAAGTCAAATGTTGTTTTCTGGATTCAGAAAGCCACACACGTGGCCTGCATGTTTGAAACTGGCAGAGTGTGACATATCAGCAGGATCGTAGTCATAGTGCTCCGTCAGTGTAGCGTGTGCTCATTGTAAAGAAACACAACTCACCTTTTTTCTCCCGCAAATGTGTGTAGATGCCGAGGAAGATCGTGTATGACCAGCTAAACCAGATCTTGGTGTCGGACACGACCCTGCCTGACAGCCTCATCCTCATTAACAGCAGTGACTGGCAAGGACAGGTAGTGACTAAATACTGTGCTTATAATAGAACTAGCTTATAATATGTTCTTTCCCATATTTAATTCTATACAATATCTACTTAGCCTGGCAATTCAGATTAACATGTTTCTGTATTTATCCTATTTTTTTTTTTATATACACTGATCAGCCAAAACATTAAAAACTGGTATTGTGTCGAACCACTTGTGCTGCCAAAACAGCTCTGATCCACATAAGCGTAAACTTCACAAGACCTTTGAAGGGGTTTGCAACAAATCCTCAAGGCCTGTACATTGCAACATCAATCCTCCATAGATCTAACTTGTTTTTCCACCACAGATGCTTGATTGGATTGAGATCTCAGGAATTTGGAGGCCAAGTCAGCAGCTCTTCGCCATGTTCCTCAAACCATGCCTGAACTATTCTTGCAATGCTGCAGTGATGCATTACATTGACAGTGGAACCTTGGATTATGAGCATAATTAGTTCCGGAAGTGGACTCGTATTCCAAAACACTCGTAAATCAAAGCAGATTTTCCCATAAGAAATAATGGAAACTCAAATTATTTGTTCCACAGTCCAAAAACATAAATACATAAAAATAATTAATACAAAATATAAAGTAAAAATGTAACAAATTAACCTGCACTTTACCTTCAAAAAAAGTTAAAATAAATCCCAACAAAAAAGTGTTTCATTTTATGCGCGCAGGCACTGTGTGTGTGTATGCGTGTGTTTGTGTATGTGTGTGAAGTAAGAGGAGGAATCAGCCTCCCCCTTCTCATCTTACACAGTAACCCTTTCTCCTCTCTTATTTGAATTTCACACACACACATTAACGGAAAGACTGTTTTGTCAGAAAGAATTAGCAAGGAACATCGCTAATGACACTCGCGTGAGCGCATACTAACAGAATCACTGCTGCAAAGTAAAACAAACAAACAAATAAACCTGCACTTTACCTTTTGAAAAGAATTGCGACAGAGCAGTGTTTCTGTGTAGAGCAGAGAGTGTGTGTTTGTGTGTTTGTGTGTGTGTGTGTGTGTCTGAAGCCGAGAGGGGGTGGTGTAAAGGCGAAAGTGTGTGTGTGAAGGGGCACGGTGTCAAATTACGTGCGCGCATACACATAATGACAGAGAGGGAGAAAATGGATCTTTAACCTCTCTAATGAGACTCTCTTTTGCTTTACACGCGTTATAATAAACAGTACACGTGGCGCTGTACACACACGCTTACAAACACAAAATAAAATGTTTTACATGCGTGCACGGATGTTGATTATACCAGTAAGAGACGTGCACCAAGACCTAGCAGGGGAGACGATTACCCACAATTCCGCAGCGAAAGAGAGAGAAAAAACATTGGCTTAGTTGTGATCACGTGACGCTCTGCGTCAAAACAAGAAGCGCATGCGCGATACATGATACTCGGTACTCGTCAACCAAGACTTGCTCGTTTTTCAAGTCAAAATTTATTTAAAATCTTTGCTCGTCTTGCGGAACACTCACAAACCACGTTACTCGCCATCCGAGGTTTCACTGTACTTTAACATTTAGGTATGTGGCAGACGCTCTTATCCAGAGCGACTTAAAAAAGTGCTTTGAAGTTTCCGTAATTCGATAGATCCTAACACTGGTTACTACAGTAGGTTACTTACTATAAGTACCGTCAGTCAAACACTGTTGGGAAGGGTTTTTCTTAATTGGGTGGGGGGAAGAGAAATTAATCCAGATATCTTTTTTTTTTTTATTATTATAATTTTTTTGGATTTTCCCCGGTTTTTCTCCCTAATTTAGTCGTGTCCAATTCCTCCCCGTCACTAGGGGCCTCCCACATTAAGGCTACTACTACCACTCAGTCGGGAGGGCCGAAGACTATCACGTGATTCCTCCGAATCTTCCGCATCTCTTCGAATTGCTCGCTCACGCACCGTTGGGGTCGGCGTAACACACTCAGAGGACGGCGCTATCCGCTCCTTCCGCTTGCGTGAGCTCACAGCCTGATTGGCTGTAGAGCCGTGATTAATGTCTCCCACGAAGTACCTCTCATCCCTCCCCTCTAAGAGAGCTCGGCCAATCAGCTCTCTCTAGACCTCCGGCTGCGAGAAGTTACAGCATTAATCCAAATATCTAAGAAACAGATCTTTAGTCATTACTTAAAGATTGCCAGTGACTCAGCTGTACGGACATCTAAAAAAAGTTTATTTTACCACCTAGGTGCTACAACAGAAAACTAGTCTAGCATAATTCTTCTGAAAGAGGCCTCTGCCATCTAGAAAATAAAATTTCCATGTACTTGGTCAACAGTGTTTAGGTGCAGTAGGTGGTACGTTTCAAAGTAACACCCACATGACTAACAGGACCCAAGGTTTCCCAACAGAACATTTCCCACACTGCCTCTGCCAGCTTACCTTCTTCTTCTTCATGGTGCATCTTGGTGCCATCTCTTCTCCAGGTAAGAGATGCACATGTACCATCGAAATGATGTCAAAGAAAAGTGATTCATCAGACCAGGCCACCTTCTTCTATTGTTACGAGATCCAGGTTTTGATGCCCACATGCTCATTGCAACTGCTTTTAGCTGTAGCTCTCCAGCTACACAACCACATTCTCTGCAAGCTGTGATGCATTGTGCGTTCTAAGATCAGAACCAGCGTGAACATTTTTAACACATTGCGCTGCAGTAGCTCTTTGGAATCGGACCACAGTTCAGTCCCCACAAGCATCAACGAGTCTTGTGCACCCATGACCCTGTTGCCGATGCACTATTCATCCCTTCTTGGACAACTTTTGCTAGGCCGGAAAATCTAACATTATGGAGATGCTCTGACCATTAAAATTTTTTGTCAGATTTTGCTCCGATCCTTACGCTTGCCTATTTTTCCTGTTTCCAACACATCAACTTTGAGGACAGACTGTTCAGTTACTGCCTTATCTAATATATACTGACTGCCACTGTAATGCCATAATCAATGTTAATCACTCAATGTTCTGGCTGATTGATGTGTTCACTAGGACTAAAGACTATTTTAACCAACTGGTAGCTTATTAAAACACAACCAAATACAATTTGATTAAAAGAAACTAAATGGAAAATCTGTTTTGCACAAAGTACACTGGTCTTTTAATGCAGTTAAACCGATACATGATGTGTTTTTGTGTGTGTGTGTGTGTGTGTGTGTACGCGCGCGCATGTGTGTGTGTGTGTACGCGCGTGTGTAGTATGTGTCAGACTCCCTGCAGGCACAGAAGCATCCAGTGGTGTGTACCTGCTCAGTGTCTGAGATTCAGGCCGTGCTCTCAGCTCTGCTTACTCGCATTCAGAAGTTGTAAGTCCAAGTTCAGTCCTAGTTTATTTGAGCTAGTGAGCCTGCGAGCTAATTAGCTAATGTTAATGTCCAGGGAAGTTCAAATGAGCTAAATTAAATTAGTATCTTTCAAATTTCCAATGTGTTTAGTACAAATTTAACACTTTTCTTTCTTCGGAAATAGCCGTAAATAGTCTATTTTAAGAGAAAATATCCCTTTAAAGCTGGCGTACACACAAAATGCAGGTGGTCTTTCACTAGTTGTAATTATTTCAACAACAACCTGTGTGTGAATCTGAGAAACGAATGTTTAGGAAAAAAAAGGTAAAATGTTATTATTAAATAAAAATAAATGTAATTATTCTAAGCAACATGACATTTGAATGAAGAAACTTTTGGTTTAACTTTTATAGATGGCAATTGTTTTGTTAAATTATTGTACATGGGTAGTGCATAAGTATTAATTATGTAAGATATAATTTACATGCATATACAGCACCAGTCAAAAATTTGGACACACCTTCTAATTGGAATTCTTTTTGATTAGTGATTTATTTTCTACATTCTAGACCAATACTGGAGATTTCAAAACCATGATTTAACTCATATGCAGAGGTGGGTAGAGTAGCCAAAAATTGTACTCAAGTAAGAGAAGCTGTATTTCAAAATATTATTACTCAAGTAGAAGAAAAGAATAGTCATCCAAAATGATCAAATAATGCTCAATTTGACATTTCCAAATAATAAAATAAATGAATGAAAATAAATATCTTTACAAAATAGCAAATTAAGGAAAAAGAAACCCAAACGTACATATGTATGTGTGAACAGTGTAAACTATTTCCTGTGTAAGATATACTGTTTATTCAGTTGTCCTCCAAATGACTCAGCAGATTATTATCATTAGAACATACAGTATGTACAAGACGTCCCACTTTACCATAAACTGTGTGCAGGAGAACAAATGTGAGATACTTTTTTTAACTTTAACTTTTTTAGCCTCTAGCTTATTTGCTAATTATATAATATACATTGCAACATTAAATAAAACAGCTAAACTAACCGTGACATGTTTCCTCAGGTTAGACTATTTTCTTATGCATCCACTTTGTGTGTGGTCATGTGACTATATGTGGCTATTGTTATTGCAGCTGATTGGTCAGACGGAGTCATGTGATTATTGTTGCTACTTCTGATTGGTGAAACACAGTCACGTGGTAGATCCACCAGCTAAAGAATATCTAATGAAAAAAGTAATGAAAAGTAATGAGTCGAGTGTAGCTGAGTGTAGCGGAGTAAGAGTAGCGTTTCTTTTTCACAAATCTACTCAAGTAAAAGTAAAAAGTATGGTACTACTTATTAAGTTACTTAAGCAAATGTAATGGATTAAATGTAACTCGTTACTACCCACCTCTGCTCATATGGCATTAGGTAATTAAGCACCAACAGGCAGTTGTTATTTTAAGACATGAAGGTCAGCTCTTCTGGAATAGTTCTTGCATGAACAGTATTGTCAGGTGCATTTGCAAAACTCATCATGATGAAACTGGCATGAAGAACTTCCTAAGAAAGCAAGACCAAACCTTACCTCTACTGCAGAGAAGTTAATTTAGAGTTAAACTAGAGTTAACCACCCTTAGAAATCACCAATTAACTAACAGCACCTCTGATTAGAGCCCTTATGAAGGCTTTACAGAGCGTAAGTAGCAGATACATCTCAATGTCACCTGATCAAAAATAAATTGCATATTTTGTATGCAGTATTGTTTTATAATGTAGATAGAAATAAAAATTAGGAAAACGTTTGATTGGTACTAATAACCACACGACTCATGTTTTTACTGGCATTGTTCCTGCATCTCCAGTCTTACGCTCTCCGTGCTCCTGCTCTCTGCAGCTGTAACTGTAACTCTGTCACACCTAAACCTGTGAAAGTGGTGGCTGTGGGTGGACAGAACTACCTGGGAGCCATCTTGCGCTTCTTTGTGTCTCAGCTGGCCAACAAGACGTCCGACTGGCTGGGGCATTTAAGGTTTCTCGTGGTACCACTAGGTAAGTGCTTTTACAAGATCCAACAAACAATGATATAGAGTACGGATAGCTTTTGACTGAACTAGAAACTTCAAGCTGAATAAATGACCTCTTGTGTGCAGGTTCTCACCCTGTAGCTAAGTACCTTGGATCACTAGACAACCGCTACCGTTCGGTTTTCCTCGACAGTACGTGGCGGGAGTTCTTCAGTCGGACAGATCCTCCTCAACCCGGTACATACCTGCCGTTAGTGCTACGCTTTCAGGAGTCAGACTGCAGCTTGTTTACGTTGCGTTTGTGTTCAGGTTTATCGTCTGCAGAGTGTGTGGACGTGGCCGGACGCATCGGTCAGTATATTGACGGAGCTACAGTTACTTATCAGCTACCTATTGCTGAGGCTATGCTCACCTGCAAGCACAAAATGTGAGAAGATCCAGAGTTACTGTACAACATTATTGTTGGTCCATGCAGCGTCCATTAAATGTCATAATATACAGTTTGGTGCATGATTATGTTTTTGTCTCCTCCTTTTTTTTTCAGGCAAGATGATGATTCCTATCAAAATTTTGTCCCCTTTGTCGGTGTAAGTACATTTTTTTTTATTAGCATTAGCTTAGGAATTCTGTACGTCGCTGCTTAGGAATTCTGTATGTCGCTGCTTGCAAATTTGTTCAATTTGATCTGTTTTGCTTTATACCAATCAGGTGGTTAAAGTCGGTTTGATCGAGCCCATGTTTGGATTGGCAGGTACCCATGCTTTGTGACGATGTATTGCCACCATAACCTTCACTAAGACGTATAATTCCTTAATCTAAAATTAATTATGTTAACGTTTCCCTTTTTACCCTAAACAGTTGGCGACTGCGAGGAGGGAATCTCTTTAAGTCTGATAGTTCCTTCAACTTCTCCTCCTGCTCATGCGATGTCTGCTGGGATGATGAAAGAATCTGCCACCCCTCCCCCTTCACCATCTCTCAGTGGTGTTCATGGGTAGGTCTGATGATCATCTTACAACCTTTCAAAATGTTTAAATAATTGCTATGGCGCTTGCGGATGCAAAGTAAAGGATTTTTACTACCCGAAGTTGATTATCTTCCAATGATAATAATGGCCCCTTTTGCTTTATTTCTTTCATTTAAGTATGTAAGATTTTAAGTAAGAAGTTATGGAGCTTGTCGTATTAAAGAGAAACCTCTAAATTCTTTGTCCTGAAGACTCTGAACAGCTCTAATTTGGGTGATTACAATGTACTGATACTAGACACTATTTTCAAAAATGCTAAATAACCTAAGGATGCACCGAGTGTGAAACTCGTACCTGGTACCTATATTTAAATAATAATTTGGCTGATGTTCGATACCTGTGTTTTTTGTTTGGTTACAGCTTTAGTGGATTTCATAAACAATACATTCTTGTGCGCGCGTTGTATCCATCCAAAGCTTAGTAATGTGGCTATATTACACATACATACATACATACACACATATATACATATATATATATAGTAATTTTTTCCTTTTTAGTTACAGTAACTTAAATTTGAACGAGTACTAAGGCTGCACCACTCACTAACTCACTCTCACTCATCATGTACAGGCAATTTGAAAACGCTAGTTAGCCTAACCTGCATGTATTTGGACTGTGGGCAGAAACCAGAGCACCTGGAGGAAACCCACCACGGGGAGAACATGCACACAGACCCGAGGCGGGAATCGAACCCGGAACCTGGAGGTGCAAGGCGGCAATGCTAACTGCTAAGCCACCGTGCCACCCCTGCACCTAACTCGAATGCATAATCGAATGATTATTTTTTATGGTTACACAAGAGATAAATTTTTCTTTGGGATATCTTTCTTTTATTACCTTGCCAGTAAATAATAATAACCTTCGATGAAAGATGTTTAATCTTTTACTCTTTTATTCAAGCATATTCTCACAAAAATATTTATTTTACAAATAAAAAATTTCCCACATGAAAATGTCAAGAATTAATAAGCCTAGTGGCCCTGTGGGGCACACATACAGGAACAGTTTTTTTTTTTATTATTATTGAAAAAATCTTTTTCTTAATAAATTTAAGAGAAAAAAAAAGAACTTGAACACATCTTTGTCTCTCTATGAAATGCGCATAAACAAACTGACAACTCAATGTGCTGGAAAGAGCCGTTGCCAGACTAGTCGTTAACATCTGCTCCGGTGAATCGTGACTCCCGGCACTGCCTGTCTGTGTACGTGAAGGCCACTGACTGACACACACCAGCATTCAGACTAAACTCACTCTAAAACACACACGGTCTCATTGTATTGAGGTCAGACCGAGAGAAACAATGTATCCATATGAGCAGAATATAAACTGGGATT
>JAOVVA010000021.1:11847757-11875584 GCA_028565275.1 Leiocassis micropogon
ATGGAGGTTAGTAGCCTTAATGTGGGAGCCCCCTAGTGACGGGAGGGGAATTGGACACGACTAGATTGGGGAGAAAAATCGGGGAAAAAAGAATTGGACAGGACTAAATTTATTTTAAAAAAATAAATAAATAAAAAAGTAAAAATATGTGTAATATGTTTATTTTTAAATAATAGTCTAAGTTCCAGTCGTTCATGAGAAAAGAGTTTGTAGAAATGGTTAAAAGTAGAAATGTAGAAAAGAGAGGATATAGAACAGTGTATGTTTACGCTAAGTTGCACTTCTTCTTTCATCGTCCGCCAAACACACTCCCTGTTCAGTAATCGGAGATCGAATCACGGATGAGAAAAAAAAAAGTAGATCGAATAAAAGATTTGTCTTAAAACGCCTCCAGCGTGTTAACATTTACTTATACCACTTCAGCGAGGTTATTTCAGCGGTGAAAATAGGAACTAATTGCAATAAAAATCAGCAGTTTAGCTTTTCTAATTAATATCTCGAGAGGTATGGTGCTGGTGTTTGTTTACATTGAGCAAGTAGCTTATTAGTAGCTTATTTTAAAGTAGATTATTAAATTCCGGCACATGACTGTTCATAGCTGGGCAGTGGTGGTTCAAACGGTCCAGGGGTGCTGTATCCTGGCTGACCTTGCACTTCCTAACTGCTCTATGCGAAAAAAATACAAATATTTCAGTCTAAATATCTAGACAGTCTAAAAAGTCTAGACAGACAGACAAAATATTTCTGATACTGTTTCGGGTCCTCCAATGTGTGAAACGGTAAAGATATCATTGAGAGAACGAGGTCTGACCAATGTACAAACAAAACATTTCATTTATTTATATAGATTCATCAAAATATGGAGACGAACCTAATAATCCACACACCTTAATAATGTCTAGCCGATGCATGTTTAGCTACAAATAATTAGTACAAATATGCAAGCTAACCTTTTTCCTTCCCCCCCCCCCTGTATTGCAGTGTCTGTTGATGGGATGGAGTGGAACGATGTAAAGTTTTTCCAGCTGGCATCCCAGTGGCCCACTCATGTGAAATATCTGCCAGTTGGTCTGTTCAGCTGCAGTAAAACTGCCTCCTAGTGGCGTTTCATCTGAACCAAACCACTTCCAAATGCTCTTCCAGGCTATATCTAAGGACAGTTGATTTTTTTTTTTTTTTCCTTTTGGATGTTGGTGTGTGTGTGTACACAACCATCTGAATGGTGTATTAAGGAAAAGCGATACTAGCATTCTGAGACCAGGAATGGATCTCCTCCAAAGGTAGAGAGAGGATCTGTTATTCTTTTGTGCTGTTATTTTCTGCTGTGCTGTGCAGTTAATAATGCAATAACCTCCATATACTGCATTGGTTGTGCAAGTGTTTGGTCACATTTAAATATCTGTGATTTAAAACTATATGGTTTTCATTCGTTCTGAGATTTAGTGATCATGCTCTGGCATTTGTGGTTATTTTATATGAAAAGTATATTTGAGTATAGTCAAAATCTATATAATATAAGAGCAGTTTTGCAATATTATACACTACCTACTAAAAAAAAAAAAAAAGTCACACAGGCTAATATTTCATTCGACCACCTTTAGCTTAATTTGTGCTCCACGGTGCTGTGGGCAGGTCATGTGTAAAGATGATTTATCATGCTCCCCGAACCACTCTATTACAATATATGCCTGTTCCATCAGGACAGAAAAAGAAGTGATAATCTGGTCATTCAGTACATTCAGGTCGCCAGCTGACTTCATTTTTTGCCACGTAACATTTCTAGTCTAGACCTGACCAACCCCAGATCATAACACTGCCTCCGGAGGCTTGTACAGTGCATGATGGGTGTTTCACTTCATGCACTTCTCTTCTTACCGTGACACATTCATCTCTCTGGAAAAAGGTCAATTTGTACACATCGGACCACATGACTATTTTTTTATTATTATTATTATTTTATTTTATTTTTTTTTTGCTACAAGTTTTTCAAAAGCCTACGTTAAGATTCTGTTCCTACTTACCATGTGGTTTTCTAATGTCCACACAGCTGTTTAGTCCCAATCCTGTCGGTTGTTATTGCACTGTGCATGTGGAAATGCTCTTACTTTCACTTTTAAACATGTGCATACATTTGGAAACACCAATCAGCCTATATTGCATGTCTTTGGATTGTGGGAGGAACCCGGAAGAAACTGAGCAAGCACTGAGAGAACATGCAAACTCCACACACACAGATTTCGAACCCTCAGCCATGTAGGTGTGAACTGACCGTGCTAACCAAATTAGAACACATAAATTAGACCATTGCAAAAAGTGACTTTTATTTTGGCCAGATATTTGACGCTTCTCATATATTTTGTAAGAAACGGGCAAAAAGTATTTTATCACACTCTAGTATTGTATGTTTAAAAATATGCTCTAAGTTATTATATTTTGCATATCCCTGTGTAAAAGAACAAACGATATGAAGATATCACTTGTGTACAGTGTACATTAACCCTGTGACCTTTCAGGATGCTCGGACCTGACTGCTGACCTTTACTTCTTTACGTTTCATTCCTACTGTGACGTTGATATCGATGTTTTTTTTTTTTTTAAGCTCTGAATGTAAAAGGTCATCAGTGTGTAGCCTACCTCCCTTATCATGTTGTAAATGTGATGATGCAGAAGGGTTGAAGATGAAGCCTACAGAACGCATCACTAAGTTACATTCAGGTGTCAAACAATGTGTAGTGAACCCTTGTTGCCTTTGATATGTGTATATTGTTGTATGCAAATAAGTATTTTTGCATGCAGTCATTTTGTAACATTCTGGTGAAATGGTTGGTATATATTCACAAGTCGAGTATTTTTTTTTTTTATTCTCTTTTCACGTTTAGACCAATCATGTGCACTGGTAATAAATGCATCCTAGCCAGCTTTTTGTTCATTGTTTTTGTATGCATTTGAATGAAAGACATGAATGAGAACAGTTTTCAAGCATTTAAAAAAAATAATAATAATAATAAGGAAATGAACTTTTCACTCTGATTGATATTTATATGTGATTCAGATTTCACATTGTGTCTTTGCTCCACAGTAACAGCAAATCTCATTAGTGTTTATTACTTGTGCAATTTCAATAGTTTCTCTGATTGAACACCTTTTTTCCCATTAGACAAATTGATCATATTTTGCAGTTCAGAGATTCTACAATGCTCTAGTGGAAATCAGTGTGTAACTATCTGCCAGAGATTCCCTAAGTAGGGGAAAAGGGAGATTTCTTTTGTTCGTCCCTTAATGACTCGATTATAATTGTGCAGTGAACGAGGAGCAAAGACCTGGATAGATGCATATTTGCACACACACACACACACACACACACACACACGCACATACACACACATCGTTCTAATGATGCATGGCTGGAGACAGTTGCTCTTTAGGATCACCTGCTTGGTGTTTGAATTTCTCCAGTATGGTGAGTAAAAATTACATAAATTTTTGTACTCAAAAATATTTCAAAATAGTTCATTCAGTGACAAATAAACATATAACACTTTACTTGTGTACTTTGAGAAAGGAAGACCAGATACATTTTTGCTGATTATATAATGTAAACGCACTGATAATTAATTCAATAATAGCATTTTCAATCAACTTTTTTTTAAATATATATATATATATATATAATTTTTTTTTATGTTTAAAAGACTGCCTACTGAGAATGTTTCAGAGATTGCTATTGTTTGGGTTTCATATAAATTATACCATATTCCAGACTTGAACTTATTTTTTTATAATTTATGTACATATTTGTGTGAGTTATTATCAAATATTTGAGACATGTTCATGACCCCCATGGGTCCTGTTCTCTCCAACGCAGCGCGGATCGTCTAGCTTAAGCTGTCAACTGTAATTACTGCTTGATATTCACGATGTGAAAAGAAAGGGCCCGGAGACGGTACAGTGGTGGAGGCGGGGCACGTCATTATTGTAATTAGACATGGGTATGCATGAGGATGAAGGTCAGGGCATGATGACTGCTGAAAGAAAAAGCGCACATCGTTGTTTATAAATTATCGTTCATGCTGAACTACATTAAAATGTCAGATTAAGCTTCAACTGTTTTTGGATTCTTGTTCCAGTGTGTGCAAATCTTTCTTTTGGATGCATCCTTAATAATGCAGATTTATCTTTGGTTTATTTGTTGTCCGTCTTATGATTTTTCAGCTGTGAGTTAAATTTGTTATATTTTAAGTTTGATTAAAATGAACTGTATACTGTGTACTACCAGTTAAAAGTTTCGACACCTTCTATTTCCATGGTCTTCATATATTTCTTTCATATTTTTTTAAATCTGTTTTTCTTTCCTGTTTTGTGTCTTATATAAGTATTTCATTCATATTTATTTATATATCAAAAAATATTTATTTCATATATTTCTTTCATATATATATATATTTTTTTTACTGATTTTTCTTTTGTTAATATATCATTATTTTATTCAATGACATAATGATATATGAAAAAATAAAACTCAGGAAAGAAATAAAAATAAATACACTTATTTATTCCATATATACTTTTTTCATATACTTATTTACCTTTTTTTCCTGATTTTTATATATATTTATATATTTAATTATTTAAATTTATTTTTATTATTTCTTTTATATATCATTTATATAATGCTCCATGGCAAAATGAGTACGCACTTTAAAAATAAAAAATTATGCAAACGAGGTAAGCATAATTATTTATTTTTGAAGTGCTTACTCATTTTTTTGTTTGTTAAACTTAAATTTCAAAAGTACAGTATACTGGTAATACTAGCACTATATAAAATTTATAAGCCAATCTAACTTTATATCCTTGTATACAATTTTGACTATTTATTGGGAAACACGTTTGGGTCCTGAAGCTGATGTATTCTCTGTTCTGGCTAAGTGTTGCTAATTAACTGAAGTAGTGTGACGGGGCTCACTCTCCTGACCGTGTCTAGACGCAGTGCGAGTCTCAGTAAGGGAGTCCAGTGTGGAGGTGGTGCAGGGAGACTCGATCACTTTACCCTGCTCATTTCTCACCATGAGCCCTTTGATCCGTCTCAGTATCATCTGGACCCTGACTCCTTTTTCAGACCAAGACAGTCCCACACAGGTATTAGACTCTGTACCTTGCATACTGTTTAACAATTAAAAATATGCTTTATTCTCTTACTGTAATTAATCATAAAACATTTGTATTATAAAGATCTTTCTTATTAATGACATTAAAAAGAAGATAAAACAATTCACCATTTCTCAGCAACATATACTGTATACTCCAGTCAGCCATAACATTATGACCACCAGCCTAATACTGAATCGAATAGTTTCCTCTTTTGCCACATTTATCCCTTATCAAAGTCTTCTAAATTCTTTTGTTTGCCATTTTTTTCAGTTTCCAACAATTTGTTCACTTGCTGCCTAATATATCCCACCCACTTCCAGGAGCCATTATCATGGGATATTGTAACTATAGCTACTGTGAAAGGACCAAACTGTGATGGCCAGACAACTGGGTCTGAACAACTCCAAAACTGCAGCTCGTGTGGGATCTTCCTGAGCTGCAGGGGTCAGACACAGACATACAAAAACTGGTCCTAGGAAGAAAAAAACAGTGAATCGGTGAGCAGGTCATGGGCAGCTGATGCAAGATTTATTGATGCACATGGGGAGCAAAGGCTGGCCTATTCAGTCGGATCAATAGAAGAGCTACTGTAGCTCAAAGGTTAACGGTGGTTCCCATAAAAAGGTGCCAGAACACACAGCACATGGCTGTTTTGGTGGCAAAAGGGGGACTTACTCAATATTACGCAGGTGGTTATAATGTTATGGCTGATTGGTGCAGATGCTGAATATTTGTTCATTGTCAGTAAGCATTTCATGCTACTGTAGTAACGTACCGACCTTAAAACCAGAAAGTTTTCTATAATTTGTTAGCAAAAAGTTATGAAGGTTTCTAAAATTACATTTAATTGTTAGCTTTACTTTGTTGGACCAAGTAAAGTAAACAAAGTCAGCTTTTCATCACCGTACAGGACAGTATATGAAATGAAATCGCTTGAACCTTTGGAACATCTGGAACATCTTAATGTCTAAATCTCAACCTGACAGAAAACAACAGTATGCATTCTTCGCATTTATCATTTGTTAGTGATGAAGTGTTTAAATGTGTAATCCAGGTGATCGCGTATGATCAGGGGCAGGTGATTGAAAGCCCCTCCTTCACTGGCAGGGTTGAGTTTCCTAACATTCCCTGGAACGCTGATATCATCCTCAATGAAATGCGTGTTTCTGATGCTGGTATCTACCGTTGCGTGGTAAGCAATCCACCAGAACCAGGAGACCCTGGAATTGGAGAACTCCACCTCAGAGTCCAGGGTAAGAACTGTTTAACGCTCCTGTAAAGCACAGAGTTCATTTGCACTGGGGAAACTTTCTTATTATTTTACCGTAACCGAAGACTATCGTGGCGTGCCTGCCATAAAGCCAAAGATCAGAGCAAATCAAATAAGTTTGTGATTATTTTGTGCTACGAGGGGGCATCAAAAAGTTTAGAGATTTGTGCACCACAGATCAGGTCGCTTTGCTGTACATCGTCCCTCAGACACCTTAAAACCTGGCAATAGAATTCACTATTGATGAATTGGGCTCTGGGAACAAATTCTCGATGCAAAATGCTGTGAACGTTGAAAAAGACCATGTGCATACATTTGGTTGAGCTATATACCTGCTTCGCCTTTTTTGGCTGTGGAGATGATGGGCTCTTCTACTGTTTTGTTTCAGGGTCGTACCCATGCACCCAAGTTTCGTCACCAATAATGATCCTTGACATGAAGAACGGGTCATCACACGGTAGTTCTTGGCAGACACAACGTTCCTTCTGCTCCTGAGGCTGCAGCCTGAGGACAAACTTGGCAGTAGCATGGTTCATGTTCAAAGCACACGGGATTGCCTGGCCTGTTCTGAATGACACAATGGCAGCAATGTGGCAGATTGTTGTCAGACCATCATCAATGGTTTCAACATTTTTGGCGGTTAAACTCGTTGAAAGTCTTACTGATCTTTTGTCATCTTTCAGTGATGTTCTTCCGCTCTTGAACAGTGTGTGCCACTCAAAACACCTTGAACAACTCTAATGATTGCAGGATCGCCGTAAACTTGCCGAATCAAGTCAAACGTGGCAGATTTGCCCAGTTTCACGCAGAATTTCACATTTGCTCTTTGTTCTAACTTGCTGTCCATAATGAAATCGCAGCCCTGGTAATGCACATGGTCAGAATAGCACCAGTAGAACACCTCCTGATGTACAATGTCTTTTGGCACACTGACTTATGAAGGTTGTTTCTTCCTGTGACTGTGTGCGTGCAGCCTTGTGCTGCCATCTGTTGGACAAAACTAGTCTCAAAACTTTTGATACCTCCTTGTATATTACACATAGTTTATTATTACCAGAGTCGTGCTAATGTTTGAAAGTCTATCAATTGGTTTATATTATACTGTTAGGATTTAATTTAAAAACCTTTAGTGTACACATTAACTAACTTTGTGTTAAGCCATAACCACTCGTATCCAACTTTGTGTGCGCACACAATTAGTAAGTTCCAGTGACCTTGTGAAAGACATATGATAAAGAGATATATTTTCTGCATCCAGCAGTTATTTATTTATAATATATTCATTTATGAGCACCCGGGTCATGTGGCATGATGTGACTTTAACCTGCCATGTCACATAATGAAGCACTCAAAAACAAATCTATTACAAAACCATATACATACCAGAATTTAACAGATTGGTAAAATATTCCTGTAAAATTCATTTCATTGCAGCTGTATGAGATTCTTCTGTAGTAGTGAGTGCTTGCTTTTACTGTATACTTTGGCAAAGGCTTGAGTTAAAGTACAGTTTTTGTCTCCCTCTGCTGTTTACAAAGAGAATTGCAGCTGAAATATATACAGTTATATACAGATAAATAAATAGAGTACTTTACAATTTACCATTGGGGTTAATAATGTTGCAGCTGCCAGTTCACAGATTATACAGCAACGTACAAGCAGAAAGGTGTAGAAGAATGGTAAGACTAGGTTAAAATAATAATAATTAAAAAAAAATCACTGAGACAGAGGGTAAAGTTCATTCATTCAGCTTGTATATAGTGTCGTAGGGGCCTGAAGCCTATCCCAGGAGACTTAGGGCACAAGGCGTGCTACACTCTGGACGGGGTGCCAATCCATTGCAGTACACACACACACACACACACACACTATAGGCAATTTTCGAACACCAATTAGTCTAATCGTTATGTCTTTGAACTGTGGAAGGAAACCAGAGCACCTGGAAAAACCCACAGGTCATGGGAAGAACATACAAGCTCCATGACCCACAGACCCAAGATGGGAATTGAACCCCGACCATGGAGGTGCAAGGTGACAGTGCTAACCACTAAGCCACCATGCATTAGCATTAGGATGCATTAATGTGGTTAAAATCATTGCAAAAAAATAAGCATATACTGTTTCTGTGTACTCGATGATTGTACTTACAGGTATCATATAAATGTACAGTACATTTGGCTTACTGGATGGTGGTGTGTGTGTGTGTGTGTGTCATAGTTCCCCCATCTCTGCCTGTTTGTATGTGGGAAGGAGACACCGATGTAGGTGGCACTGTGACATTGACCTGCCTTGTAATGGAAGGGATCCCCACGCCACAAATCAGCTGGACGAAGCTGGAGCCAGAACACATCACTTTACCCATCAGTATGGGAGGTAAGTACGTTTCCATAATCAGATCAAATTTATGAAACAAAATTTTACCTGGTCTTAAAAGCCTCTAAGTGACAAAGGCCATGTCTATGTATTTGTGTGTGTGTTATTGTTTTTAGGGGATTTAATGGGCTTGGTACAAATTGCAAACATGTCCGCACAGGATTCCGGTGTGTACTGCTGTTCCGTGACCAACCCACTGGGCACACAAAACTGCTACGTGAACCTGTCGGTGTACACACGTGGGTTTCAGCTAGACCTCTCTGTCCAATCCGGTTATTTCAAAATCAATCACAGTATTTCACAGTACTCTCTCCCTCCCCTTATGCAGCTCCAGAGAATGCCCCAGGCCTCCTGCAGGGGGTGCTACTCTCACTCTTCATGGGTATCGTGCTGCTGACCCTGTTGGCGCTGGTGCTGTGGCTTCACCGCTCGGCTCAGGAGAGCAAAAGGATGGACGGCCGTGTGGAGGAGTGCTACAACCAGGTCGCTTACACTCCCTCTCTCATCAAGCGCTCATTTGTCTGAGATTGTTGGACTGGACCTGTGCTGGAATCAAGGCTCCTGTGGTGTTTAGATGTTTTTTTTTCAAATGCACTGTGGGGACGTTAAAATTGAGAGTTTATTAAAGTACGGGATAAATATGATATGTTCTGTAACGCAAACCTTTGAGAACCTTAATAGTCATTTGTTTAGATTCCCCCCCCCCGCAAATGGAATTTGCTTTGACACTGTAAACTGTGCACATTTTCTGTCTTCTAACACTTAAGACATTGTTGTTAGTCTTTCGGCTGTTCGGCAGCTTTCCTTCCTGACACAACCCTCCCATTTAATCCGGGATTGGAACCGGCACTGCATCCAGTGGCTGGGGTTTGAGGCTGGGCTACGAATCGAACCCTGGCCTTCTTAACACTTAAGACATTAAATAACAAAAAAAATAAATAAAAATATTTATACTACAATTATAAATAAAAATTTTTTTGGTGTTCTCAAATTGCCCGTAGTGATGATGGGAACACCAATTAACCTAATTTAGATGTCTTTGAGCACCTGGAGGAAACCCATCAAGCACGGAGAGGGGAGAACATGCAAACTTCATGCACACAGAGGCGGAAATCGAACCCGGACCCTGAAGGTGCAAGGCGACAGTGCTAACCGCTCAACCACCGTGCCACCCACTCACTTAAACGATTAGAGAATCAGATTTAAACACCGCCTAATTAAATATTCCTTTCAAAACTTCACTTTCAGTCAAGGGATGTTTTTGGTAGTGTATTTAAACAATCATAAGCTCATAATCATAAGATGAAAGCGACTTAAACAAAGCTCGGGCAAATACAGTTCACATAACCATTAACTGAAATGCCATTTTCCCCGCAGGCGTCCGATTACACGGCTCAGAAACAAAGAAACTCTCTGTCCATGATTACATTTTAAATGCCTCTTTAGGAAGTAAATAAAAAAAATAAATAAAATAAAACAAACATATATATATATATATATATATATATATATATATAATTATGTCCATCTAAAAGTAGCATTCATATTGTATTAGTATAAGAATGTCAAGATTTAATACATTTAATTTTTATTTATATAGAGCTTTTAATAAAGCAGCTTTACAGAATCAAAAGAAAATGAGGGAAATGAGTATGAAATATGTGAGAAAATATCTACAAATCAAAATGATCAGTCTGCCCCCCTTATATATATATATGTGTGTTCTGTTGAACTATTTTATTTCTGTTCAATGTTTAAAGGCGATTGGTCCGAAGGTATAAATTATTCACAGATCTGACAATAATTTTGTTTGTAAGTCAAATCTCAGGGTTTTTTTTGTAACGTTATTTCTACAGTAACTAATCATACATAGGACATACATGTATTCATAAAAGTTTTAAATACTACATATTTCCTTCTGATGATATTTAGCTCTGATTTTAGTACAAGTGCAAAAAAGATTCCTCATTCTCCCAGAAACACTGTCTTTCACCATCTGAGTGCTGGGATATTCCCAGTGCCACCAGGAGAGAAGAAAAAAAATGCATAGATGTGATAACCTGGTCATTCAGTATATTCAGGTCATCAGATCATAACACTGTCTCCAGACGTTTGTACAGGGGACAATATGCATGATGGGTGCATCACTTCATGCACTTCCCTTCTTACCCTGACACACCCATCTCTCTCTGGAATAGAGTCAATCAGGCCGCATCAGACCATGTGACCTCTTTCATCGCTCCAAATTCCAATCATTATGCTGCCTAACCCTAACTGTGATGTCTACTGTCAGAGTTTTTTGCGGTGTTCATGTAAGTGTTTACAGTCCAGTTGTTCTATCTTCTGTTCGAGAAAGGCCAAGAATTTTACCCTTCTGAAACGGCAACTTTTTTTTTTTGACCAGGCGGTGTGTTTATTAAAGATTTACTGAAGCAGCCTTCAGTGTAAGGAACAGAGCTAAATCTTTGTTTTCTGACATGGGAAAGTCTGTGGGATGGTAAAGCTTGTACTTTCTGGTTTACCAGTAACATGACAGTAAAGTGTTTGCTCTGTTACACACTGCTATGTGAGAAAGGTTGGTAAGTGGATGATGAAAGGAACTCAATTGTTTAATGGATTCTTCACAACATTAACTACGACTCAAAAAATTTTATGAGGGTGTTCGAATCATTCCGGGACTCTAGACGACTTTTCTTCTGAATAAAGACGTAAACCCAGTTGACATTTACAAAACACTTGAAGCACAGTATGTGCTTAAGATGCGTGGTGATTGCGAATCTTGCTTGCAGTAAAATATTTGAACAATGCAAACAATTAAAGAAGGCTGTATGTCCGTGAATGATGAGGTGGTTCAGCTGGGATCATCATAGTCTAATTATTTCCAATGCAGTCGTCCAATGATCCTTGAAAATTGACGGATAACTTGTTGCCAGCTTGGGGAAGGAACGAATTGATTTGTGGGAACTGTAGAACCAATCATCACCAATGTTATTTTGCACATTAAAAAAATCCTGGTTTGACTTGAACACCCCATGTAGTATGTCATTTGTTACAAAATGAAAATGCGTTAGCGTTGGCACATTGCTGTGGTGCAAAACCCTGTATTTACAGTGAGGTAGTTATCCCAAACTTACTTTACTTCTGTCAGGCTGCATCAATTCTCTATATCAGCAGCTCAAAAAGATTTTATTCCTTACTAACATACTTCTGTATAAAAGGAATACTTAAAAAAGAAAGTAACCTTGTTTCAACTTTATCTTCCTGGCTCCCTAAATATTCAGAAATAGCAGCAAAGCCAGAGTAGACACTGAACAACACGAAAGAAAAGAGGCGAAAGAAAGATAAAACAAAACAAAAAACATTCACAAAGACTGCTCTGCAAATGATGACAAAAAAAGCTTTAATTTAAATAGAAGGGAAAAAAAAGATCACATAAAAAAAATCTGTACAACTTTGAATATTGAATAACAGCTTTTAAATAAAAACAATACCCCGTACATAACTAAAAGGTGATTAAAAAAAAAAAAAAAAGTGGGATGTTGTACTATTTTACAATACGTGTGCAAAAGCAGTACTAATTGATTTCCTTCCCAAAAACTGCATCAAAGGTCAGAGAGTGCTTTAAGAACAGCTCCCATAAGATAGTGTCTTTGAAAAATAACCAGTAATTCAATAATAAAATAGATTCATATACTTTTAAATATATATTTATATATATATATTTATATACAAAACATACCGTTGATTAACGGCAGAGATTCGTTCAATCCCTTTTTATTACCGACACCAGGGACTGTCCAGTAACTTGTGCTTGCCCTTTCTCCAAATCAGAAAAGGAAACTCCCTGTAGCTTTGGAGAGATTACAATAAAATGAAAGAGACGGAGAACAACAGGGAAATGGCGCCAATAGCGAAAAACCATTTAGACCGCTGGCCAAAAAACTGTAAGGGGATCGTCTCGAGGAGTTACAGTCAAAATGACGAAACAGTGACTGGATGACCAAGGGTACGTACGTGTGAGAACAGACCAACCAAGCTGGATATCAGAGAAAAAAAAATAAGACCTGAGAAGGGCAAGATAAAGCAAACGGTGCAAACCTAGTGAACTCGACATCTAGTGTTCCTCTAATATTTTATCGTGTTCATGTGCTGACATGCATGAAAAGAAAATTCCAGATGTGCAGGATTTTAAAAATCGTCATATTGCTGTGGTGGTCACCACAAAAAAAAAAAAAAAAAAGCATTCGTTGAAGTGTAAAGATGCTGGTACTTTCTTTACACCTCTCAAAATTTTAACAGGTTATATGGAGTGTGACTGCCGAATACTGAAATTAGCATTAAGGGCATTATTTAGCATGATGATTATTTTTTTTATTATTTTTTTCCCCCAAAATGCTTTAATGACTTCCAAAGTATAGATTTAAAAATGACCTAGGTGTAATGAAACATTGAATAGTTTTCGTTTAAGGACATATATACTATTAGGTAAAACTGGTCATTTTATCTGACTGGAATGAGAACCACACTATACCTTCATTTATAAAAATCACAAAATTGAAGCCGTATATGTACAGAACAATGGACAAAGAACAAAGCAGGACCGAAACGAGAAAGAATAAGGCTCTCCAACTGAACTTTCTTGTACTGTAGTAGGGATGTGGGTTCAATGCAAACACAAAAGTCATGCCCAAACTCGGGCCTAATTCCAGTTGAATTATAAAGCAAACTAAAATGCAGACTCAAAAGGTCCCTAAAATCAGAGTAGCATTTTCTTTCCAGCCTTTCCAGTTAGCATGAGCATGTGACAACCAGTTGCAATGAAGAGGAAAAAAAAAAAAAAAAAAGACACACCCTCCACCCTCAAACAGCAATCAATAAATATGTTTTTTTTTTCTTTTGTTTTTATTTTGTGTGTGTATATCTTTATTTGTTTTTGCAAAGTTCTTCCAACTAAAACGCTGGAGATTAAAGGTCAAAAGGAGCAGTAGTTTGTTTAGTTCCATTAGTAGTAGAGGGGATGTTGCAATAGCAGTAGTAGTATCACAGTAAGAAAAGCTGTACTGCGGGTGCTTGCTGATCGACAGCAGTAAGACGCGAGGAAGCCAGCCAGCGCTGTATCCCGAGTCTGAAGACCATTAGGTAAGTCAGGGTTGGCTTTAGAGAGGAAAAAGGGAAAAAAAAAAAAAAAAAAAAGTCACGAGCACAACTGTGGACTAGATATAAAAATTTGGAGGAGTAACGATCATCACCATGAGGGTACAAACTGATCTGTACGGTTGATCCTTTTGCTTCAGGTTTGAACACTGTTCATATTCATGGTTATCCATTTTGTCCTCTCCTTAGTGGACTGTAAACTATTCAGGCAAGAGCACCAAAAGTCATGGGAAGTGTCTGAGCGCAAGCACGTCCACATACAAATTGACATTTTTTTCCCTGAAACTAGCTAAAACGGCTGTGGGGTATTAACGTCGACCAAGACATACCTGCTATCTGCGGGCACTGGGAATTAAAATGTTACACTCATTTAATAACTGAACTGCTTTAAGTGATGTCTCCGGAGTGATCTCTAGACGATCTCTGAGAACAGGAACAGTGAGGAGAGGAGGGGGGTCCAGCAAGATCCACATCTGGAGAACAGTAAGAAATCTTTCTTCTGGTTCTTGTATGGGTGAAGACCCTGTTGAATCCTTGGGTGCTAAACCGATGGATGGTGGACACAGGGGCGACAGCTTTCAGCCAATGGTCTCTGCTACACATAGGACTTCCCTTTATGTTCCCCTTTAAGTTCTAAGAATCTCCACACCCACCGTTAGATAGAGAAAAAAATATTTAGATTATACTGCACTGGCTTTTTTTTCTTCGAAATAGTGATGAGAGATCCACAATATGGTTTTATAGCTTGGCCTTACATGGGGTGTGACCTAAAAGCTATTTTGCTAAGCAGCACCTTTTCCTAGTGTACGCCCATACATAATAAGCAAAAAATGTCTTAAATAATATCGCAGCAAAAGCACACCAAAAAAAAAAAAAAAAAAATTTCAGTTGAGGGTTCAACTTGACCTCAAGTAACAGAAAGCTCTCTTCGTCAGCTGGAATGAGCATGGATTCAGCAGGAGACCAGCTCCAGATCCCAGCTTCACTTGGTCTAGGCCTATTTGTTCAGGTTAGTCTATGTAGAGGCTCAGCGCAGGTGCTCAAGTAAAGGCAGTTCGGTAGCCTCCTCCCGTAAACTGGGAGGATCTGATGTAAGGGGTGTGCTCTCTGTGGGCACAGACACACTCACTGCATCCAGTGCTGGGCTGACCTCAGGGAGTGGGGCAGGTGGGACAGGTTGGAAAGCCTGGAAAACAACATTTCAACATTAAGAAATTAATTTTGCCTAAGTAGCAGCAAGAGTAATTACAAAACCAAACCAACTACAATTACAGGTTTAAAATAGAATTTAAAAACAAGGAATATTGCTACACTTTTGAGCAAAGACTACATCACTGTGGAAAAGACTAAACAAAAAAATAAGCAACTGCCTCCTCACCTGTGTGCGGACGCAGTGGGACAATCCACCGTCCCCGTCCACAGCCGCTGGCCCATTAAAGCCTTTCCTGCCGGACAAACTCCACTTGCTGTAGATGGCGTCGTAGTGCAGGCTTCCATGACCAAGCCCCATGCCGATGCCCCTCTGAACGGCCCTGTGGCTGGCACCGTCCTGCAGGCTGCCTGGACAGAAGCACTCAGTGGGTGGCACGGCCACAGATGTACTGAAGGACAGCTGTGAGCTGGATAGGTGCTGACCCAGGAGCCCTTGGATGGAGGAAGTGCGCTGGAGAGAGCTCACCAAGCCGGCGTCCATGCGGCCCTCTGATTGGCTAAGCAGGGTCAAGGGGAGGGGCTGAGAATGGACAGGCCAGCTTGGTCCAACAGGATTGTCAGTTCCTGTAAAAGGAAATTCATTTTATTATTCAGAAATATATCAAAGGGCTTGTGAGTCAAATCTACAAGAGTGACTCTGAAGGGAAATGATTATTCTAAAAGAATAGTGTGTGGCAAAGCGCTAGCCTTGCTGTAGTCGTACCCATGGATGGCTGCACTGTGGTAAGGTGAGACTGAGACACAGTGGGCGCTGTGCTCTGGGGAGGAAATACTACCGGATTGTTACTGATGGACGAAGATCCACCACCACAATCAGAATCTTCTATGTTTCCACCGCTGTTACAGCCTGCACCACAGCCTTTCTGCAGTCTGCAGGAGAATACAGAACAGAATAGTTGTGAAAGTCAACAGAAGATCCAGCTAGTTAAAAGTGATGCATGCCATCTGAAACTTCTTACTCCAATAGTAAATTTAGATTGCAAATAATGCAAAGAATCTTTTCTAACCTGTCCCAGCTGCTGATGAACCAGGTATAGATGTTGTGAGGGCTTATGGGCCCTCCCCAGACAGACCGGAGTTGGCTGTGACCTCCAGCGTACGAGGTGGTGAGGGGGGAGACGTAGATGGGGTATCCGATAGGCTGGTCGCAGGACGAGTTGATCATGTTGCGCAGTGCCTGCTTGGCATTCTGGATGCTGCCGCGCTCAGGGTTTCGATTTCGCAGGAAGACCAGCTCCTGCTGCTGCCCGGCCCAGAGCCCACGTACACACTCTCTGTTTACCTGTAAGAATAGATATTCTTATATATATATATATATATATATAAATAAATGTATAAAACATCACATATAGAACAACTGAAAGCAAATCAGACTTTGAACAGCTGTGAAAGAATTCCAAAAACCCTGCATGATAAATGTGTTAAGGCCGATTTACACAAGGAAACACTCTGGTCATTAACATACTACAAATGTTTGCTCTCTAATACACGTTTTGATTTATTTGCTCCAAAGAGCACAATCAACTGAGATGGTGTGTAATTACTCACTCACTGTCTGTCTAGACTGCTTTATCCCATTATACAGGGTCGCAAAAGGCCTGGAGCCTAATGAGGCAGGGCACACACTGGACAGATTTCAATCCATCGCAGGACACACCCACATACACACACTCATGTCTTTGTACTGTGGGAGACAGGAGGGAACTGAGCCAAGCCAAGGGAGAACATGCAAACTCCATGCACACAGAGACGGGAATCGAACCCAGAACCTGGAGGTGCAAGGCGATAGTGCTAACCACTACACCACCGCCTGGTGTGTAATTAATTTGAGAACAATGTAGATCAAGAACAAACAATAATCCTTACTGAATATAATGCCGAATGCATCTTGTTTTGAATTTAATTAATTAACAGCTAAATATTAGATTTTGATAATCTACAGCATTTTGTAGGTATGGGTGGAGCTAAATTGTTTTGGAGGAATAGAAAATACAGTCTATCCCCCGCAAAGTCACGGTTCAGAGTTCGCGACCTCAGTCATTTGTAGATTTTTCCTTAGAACTGAACTAATAAATGTTTGCGGAAACCACAAATATCCTCTGCAATTTTTTATGTTTGTTTTTCGTGGCAAAGTTTTTATGCATTTTAATGCTAAACTATTAACAACAATATAATTTGCTAATTTTGTTACAAACAATGTAAATTAAGCTAAATTTGCATATAAAATAAAATACTGTATACCTTTTTTAGTACTGTAGAGAGAACACAAAGCAGCCGCAGAGATAAACGCGTCTTGGGATGGTGAATTATTACTGTATTTACCCTACAGAACTTATATCAAAGAAAACGCCCTTGCATGAATTTCAGGACATAGAGGGATAACATCGGTATTTTACATTCTAGCACTGCAGGGTAAATAGCAGTACAGTACTGTACAGTATATGTGTTTACCCTTACATTCTTTACTTCTTTCTTTTTTTTTTTTTAAGGGTAATGTATTAAGCAGAGTTTGAAAAGAAATTAAAGTGTTTCGGGGGCATATTTTAGGGTTTTAGGGTAGACCACATCCAATTTATTATTATTTTTTTTTTTACAATTCGCAGGTTCCCTAGGAACACGGATTTTGGGGGTCGACGGTTAAAAAAAAAAAAATTTATTGCTGATAATCCACCATCAGGTCTGATAAGACATTCAGGTATTTACAGTGCCGAGCGTACCTTTATGACTCTGAAGCTAAGAAAGCGCTTGTTCAGCATGATGATCTTGTATTCGTCACTGCCGTCATCCATGACATGTCGCAGTGCTAGGAGTGAGGGCATGTTGGCCAGGATGGCACTCCGCCAAACCGGGTCACCTTCATGAGAGATCAGCATCTTCTCCTCATTAGCAGTGATGGCATCGTACAGCACAGCTGGATCCTCATACTCATCCGGAGAAGTAAAGTGGTCCTAAACACACAAGTGGGAATAACAGACTCACTCTTTCTGGGCTACAATATATAGAGCATTAGAGAGTAAAACACAGGCCTACTTTCGTCTGAGCTAAGAATAGATAGCAGTTATCCCAGAAACCTAATTTTCAGCTGAAAGAATTTGGAGATGAGAGGGTTTACCTGATGCAGTTTGAGGGACATTCGCACACCGGGTGCCACCACTCGATTCAAAAGGTCCATGTCTGCAAACACCCACTCATCCCTTGGTGACGTGATCCGGAAATCGCCTTTAAATAGAGCATGGAGACCATAGAGGAATGGCTCTAGGCTGCGAAAGAACAAAATTCAGAGTGGAATTAATTTATAAGTTTTTAGGAAGCTGTTCAACAACAACAAAAAAAAAAACCTTGGGGAAAAAAACCCATGGCTATTAAATTTAAAGTGTTACCTGGCAGACATGCTGTGGGACGCTGTGCCAAGAGCCCTGCGGCCAAGAATACAAAGTCCGAAACAGAGCGTGACCAGAGGGGAGTCTCTCTCACTGTCCACGGGCTAAGACACAACAGCAAGGGAGAAAGATGGCAATAAATCATTCAGGCACCACATAAGGACACTATGTCCTTACTAGAGCTGGGCGATATGTCCTATAAATTGAATCAGATTTTTGAGAAAAAAACAAAACACTAGAGACGAACTTAAATTTTTTTTTTAGCAAAAACAATATACCCAAATATATGAACTGCTTATTGGGACTAAAAGTGCAAAGCTCCTTTCGCTAACAAGTTTTTTTTTAGAAAAACGATAATCACTAAGACAAAAAAAAAAAATCTTCATCCAAAATGTCCTTGGTGATGTACCGCACCACAGCAAATGTAATACCTTTCCATCGAGGGCCCTGCTTATCATATGGGATGCAGTGGGAAAATGCGGCTTCTATTTTCATCAGTCTTTTTAGCTAGTGTTTTGGCGCTGCCGCTGTCTTGTTTAGCTCGCAGCTTACACACGCCTCCCATTCAACAATGTGGTTCTGTTTGAGGTGCTGGAATAAATTTGTCGTGCGAATTCTTTTAGTTGCCACAAAACCTCAGACAAATCAAAGTGAAACTGTAAAATCAATAAAATTATTATTTTTTTTTTAACATCGACATAAACCATAAATTCAAATTAATCAATAACAACGATTAATCGCGCAGCTCTATTCCTTACATAGCTAATTTCCACCAGTGGTGTAGGAGATGGAATCTTATATATGGAGCCATTCCCCAGGTTTCTATCACAAAAGACCTTCTATCACAAAAGACCGTCATGTGGGACCGTTTTTACAGTTCTCTTGTAAAACTGAATCTGGTTTAAATTGTTCAACTATTTGTTTAAAAAAAAAGATAAATTCTACATGAAATTAATTAAAAGTTCTGGTTTAGGATAAACCTTGCAGCCAGGAACCGTCAGAACTGCAGTGTTACACCCTTTGACATTCATTAAACAGCTCTGCGGAATATTAAAATGCATCACTTGTGGAAAAGCTGTAAATGTGGTCTATGGTTGTATTCTGACTAAGGGCAGAATACCTTCTGTCTGCGGCTGTTGCAGTACTGGATCCAGTCCAGGTAGACCATGCAGAAGGCAGCTGGGGTGATGCCAGAGGCTCGGTGGTCGTAGTCTTCATCAATGTTCAGGTTAAATGTGGGGTCACTGTCAACGTACGAAGCACTGAGACAGGGTCTTAAAGCTTCCTGCACCGTCTCGTTGGACAGCCATTCCTCCAGCTTAGATGAGCGACTCACATAGTAGATGATACTCTGTCGGAGAGACTCAAATTAGCATTCTAGCTCAGATTTGGTGTGTGCTCAAAACTGTATCAGATTACAATAATTACAACAACAAAAAACAAGGTACCAATTTACATTTATTACATTTTGGTAGAGAGTACTTATATTTATCTCATTCATACAGCTGAGCAATTCGGGGTTAAAAGCTTTGCTCAAGGCCGCAAGGTGAGAACTGAAACATGTCCTTCCAACATGTTAACCACTGAGCTTCAATTGCACTGTAGGAATTCGGCAAAAGTGGACAGAAATACCCCCTGTGACAGAAATACCTTGACATAGTAGGTGATCAGAATCTTGCGCAGGTCAAACACTTGCAGCATGGAGGCAGCGTTGTTGTCGCTGATGCTGTAGCCTTCCAGGACGTACTTGGTCGCGGCAACCTCCCAGGCGAGCCAGCGCTGACCGAAGGCTGCGTTGAAGGACAGCATGTGGGGCAGGTGGCCTGGCTCACAGCAGCAGCAGCCCTCATCCTCCTCCACGCCCTCAGTGATGGCCTCGACTTCACGCTGCTGACAGTACGTACCTGTTTGATATCACACAAAGAGATGGAAGAGATGGAAATGAGACTTAATGACAACAGAGTGCAATGATTTAGGGTTGTTGAACAAAAATCCAAAGTGTTTAACTGAAAGCCCCTGATATCTTGGGAAAATGTTTAACGTCATATATGACATGACCGGCATCCTACTGATGACGAAACAGCTCACCTCTGAACTCCAGGCCTCTGAGCTGGAAGGTGACGAGCCCATTGCCAATTTCGATGAGGTGCACAAGGGCATTGAGGTAGTCTGATGCCAGGATGAAGCAGTCCCCCGTGCTGTAGGTGCCCCAGCGGCCCAGCAGCAAGTCTCCACACAAAGAATGCTGCAGTGAGCGGGTCAAGTGCTCATAAAAGATCGAGTTCAGGTTGTTGTCATCAGCACCTTTATGTGGTGGGAAAGAAAAAAAAAAAACAACGTCAGTAAACAGATGACAAGGAATTTATGCAACAGATACTTGCGCTTAAACCTTTATGGTAACACTTACCAGGGTTACGATCGAGCTGAGTGGCCAGACGTGTGTTAGAGTGATCTACCCTTTTCGTGCTGCATAGGGACACAATAAAGATCAAAATTAGGACGAGTGGTAGGATAACACATAACTGATGAAACGATAGTGACGAAAAGTAAACACATACTTGTAGTCTCGCTCCCAGAACTTGACAGGGCGTGTGTAGGAGGTGACGAATACAGCGCTGCCCAGCACGGGATTGAGAGGAGTGGAGAAGAGGGCAGAGAACAGAGCCTGGACAAACAACATAGCCGAGTCTGATAGCACAACTCCATTAAGGGAAAAATAAATAAATTACCATGAGCTACAGCACAACAAAACTATTCGGTCATCAACACAGTAACAAATGGTTTCTTATATTTAACGCAACCATTTTAAAGCATTCTAAAAATAAATTGTAACATTAATCTGAAGTGAAATTATTGAAAATTCAGGCTCGTGCCACAATACACAAATTAATATGTCATATAAGTCATATCACATGTGATGTAAGCTTTGCTTGCTTAAATTATTTCATAGAAAATGCCTGCATTTCTCTCTTGCATAGTTTAGAGGATTTAGAGGATCTTGAAACAACCTTAAAACATGAGCCACATGGTGGACGAATGCTGGCTGCTTTTGATAGGACTTCTTGTAATGGTAATGCTGACGCCAAGTACCATATCTTGTGTATACAGACCTATTGTTTGATTTACATGCCAAGTTACATATAAACAGTTAATTCATAATCTGTAAAAAAAAAAAAAAAAAAATTGCAATTATTAACCCGTAACTTAACACTTAATTGGTAACTACATTAACAAAACTGTGAAGGATACGGGGCACGGCAAATGGCTGGGCGAAGGCGTGAAAAGCAGAGCCCCAAGTAATCTGCCACGGAGCGATGTAGGTCAGCACAAAGCGCAGTTTATACAGGAGGTCCCACAGCTGCACAAACACATTAAACCAGTGAATATGTAAACCAATGAAAAACTAAACATGTTCTAACAGTACAAAAAATGCTACTAAATACTACAATTATGATAATTATGTGTTATTATGTGATTGGAGAGTGGATAACATCAAACCTTGCTAAAGAGGATGGACATGAAGTAATAGTCGAGCAGGAAGGTTTCGGAGAAGCGTGGATAGTCAAACTGGAAGAAGAGGACGGTGAAGCAAAGTGTGACGTATTGTTGAGACGGTGTGCAGAAGGATGAACGAAGCAGCTTCATTCCAGCCATGGAGATGAACAGAGCACGGCCACTGGACAGATGAGAACTTTGTTAACACGCATTACAAATCAAAGCTGGAGAATAATAAAATAAAATGCTGTCACCTTAACCCTGCAAATGTATTAACTTGCAGATTGTTTTATGATTTCTTTTATGCCATTATTAAACACAAACAGTTTATACAGCTTAGAATTAGCTTAGTTTTAGAATACTTGGTCTTTTTATTTCTGGTGGGAACTGCCACTAACGGATTTCTAGACGAGACACCTACTAAAAGTAACATCTGAATCGCTCATTGTGATCATGTAGCTGTCTATACTATCTGTACATTGAATTGCAATAAAAGAAGCATAATGCTACACTGAATACATCAAATTCACAGTTACAAATATGTTTATAAATGTAAATCTTGAACACTGTTTGGAACTAGCCTGCAGTTTGGAAAATAACGTGTAATTTGGTTATATAAAGGAATCAGGGATTTAAAATCCGCTTTGTCTGGTTTAATATTGGGCTCTTTAACCATGTCAGACGTGTCAGAGGTGAGACGTGTATAAGGCTTAACAGAACCCCAATAATATAAAGAATGTCTCTCATTTCCAACACATTTAACAGTTTTAACTATCCAAAAGAATTTAATTTCTAATGATGTCCAGCAGATATCCTGTAGAACTGAGTTGTATTTGCACGAGTGTGAACGTACTAAGTGCCAGGCTTGTCAGGGTTCAGGCTGATTGTGTGGGCTTCTGTGGTCAGGGAGTTGAGCACCACAGCAGGGTAAATAAAGTACTTCTCTACACACTGGAGCCAAGCATAAAGCTTCTCAAACCACATGAGCTGAGCTGCATCTGTAATAGACAAGAATAAAATATAGTTGTTGTTTTTTTGCCTTTCAAAGGTTACCAGTGTTGTGTGGATGTGTTTGAGAAAGAACGAATACTCACCCCGAACCTCAAACTGGCTGTACTCTCGAGAACGTAGCACTGGGTGGGCCAGGCAGAACCAAGGCAGCTGCTTGCGAAACTGAGGCAATAAGTAGTGAGTTAGGAAGCCCACTACGCCAGCCAGAATATACAGAACGAAACTGAGAGCGGGCTGAAAGAGAAAGAAAGAGAGAAATGAAGACTATCCAGGGACCAGCCACTGGGCATATTTGAATAAACAGTAGGGATAAATAAAATGATGGACTTCTACATAGATCTTGGGCTTCAAAGGAAATGTAAAATCAATACAAATATCTGCAAACAAATATTACTCTGGGCACATCAGTAAAAACAAATCTAAAATATTAAATTATGACTCCGCAATAATACAGCACAGTTACATAATCCTGTTTTTAAAAAATAATAAAGCATTTCCACCTACATTAACCATGTTCATATCATCAAGTAGTAAAATAAAGAAAATCCAACTGCATGCATCCATTATTTACACAATAATAATTTAAAAACATGAATCCACATATGTCCAGTGCAAGGAAATGCCCTAACCTGCAGAGCAATAAAGACTGTACTGGCACTGATGGCAAAGCTGATAATGGCCATGAGGGGACACATGACCAGGTCCGAGTGCAAAATCTCCTTCTGCAACAGAGAGAGAAAGAAGCGGTTTGAGAACACAAAAACAAATTTTCACAAATATTGGGGATTTTTTTTTCCCCACAGTAGTAAAAGTGAAGGTACTAAATGTTCTGAATACCACAGAGTTGCGCAGTTTCTCTGGCAGTGGATCCTTGATCTCCAGAGGTGGCTCCTCAGGAGTCCTGCTTTCCAGCTCTGGAAAGAATTTTGAACGAACAAAAGACCTACCAAAAAAAAAAAGAAAAAAAAAAGTTGTTAATATCAACCTCAACACAGACACTTATAAAAAACATAATTTCTGAAATGATGGGATATTTTCTAAAAGGCAATAAAAAATATAAATTGCAATTTGTAAATTGTCGACTGTGTTTTTAACTGACAAAGGTACAACAAAATTACTTGATTGTATTTATTAAAGAAAAAAATTTGATGCCTTCAACATGAGTTATAATGGACGCAATAGATTTGTACAACATTCACGCTACACCATTCTGAACCATAATAAGCAAATCGTCAGATAACAGGAAAAAGTATCATGATTGTGTATGAAAGGAGTTCGGTCATAGTTCACCCTTTATTTGCCAAATTCATTTGTGAATCGTCAATCGGTTCAGAGTGCAAAGAACTTACGTCTTTCACCATCTCCAGAACACAATATCAAGAAAAGACTCAATTACCCTGAGGAATCTTAGTCTGTGTAAAGCAAGGCTGAAAACCGTTGTTGAATGTGTGTGTGAGACATTCGTGCCCTCAGATGGTATTGGAGAAAGCCATACATCAAGTCTATTCAGAAATACCATAAGCTCTGGGCCTGAACTCTAAAGGACAAGGGAAATATGCACTGGGGTCAGATAAGCATACATTTCAGCCAGTTCTCTGAAAAAAAACGAACGTGCCAGTGATGAAACAGACCATTCAGGCTGGTATTGGTGCACAAAGCATGTGTGACTTCCAGGTATGTCAAATTGCCACTAACGTGAAGGTGTATATTGGGATTTTAAAGAGACTAATGCTGACATCAAGGTAACATCTTTCCCTAGAAAGCACACCATGAAAATGAGAGACAACGCTGACCAAAGAGTGTTGAGCAGCTGAAGTCTTGCATTAAGCAAGAATGGGCGAAAAGAGAAAAAAATCCCAATTGCAAAACTGCAACAATAGCTACATTTACACAGATAATATTTCTTCAATCCGACTAAAACCATTCCCATTGGAGAGTACAACTTAATTATTAATTACATGTATGCTGATCTGATAAGGTGTGCATTCACATGTTCCAACAGTTTAATCAGAATAAAACTTTGATATGTGCAAAGTGGTTCGTCCCAGTGTAACAGGAGAAGCAGAAGAAATCTTTTTCTCCAAAAAGCTGGTTTGAGGTTAGGTTTGGCTTTCCATGATTTGTCAGAAATCCCACTTTCTGCATTATGATTGGTTTAAAATAATTCAGTCTCGTCTATTGGTTTGATGCTTTTCTATGTATGAAATAAGGGAGTCAATCAGCACTCCTTCCTCAGCCAGATACCCGGCGAGAATGGTTCTCATGGAGTTTAGTGATCAGGAACTGAGGCAAAATTTCCTTCCAGGAAACTCATCAGTTAACTTAATGTAACCCCGATGTGGGGCAAAGAGCAGAAAATAGTAATTCTAACAAAAGAGAAATGATCAGACCAAGTGTTTACATACATACATACAATATTTACTTACTGAATGAATTATTAAAAGGTGTACACCACCCCACTCAATCTGACTGAAAATTCATTCTGATCAGACCAGATCGGTTCAGAATGCTCCAAAGAGGTGTTTACATCATGTATGTAAACGCAAATAATTACTTCCTTATCAGTCCTCAGTTGCCAAATGATAAAGTTTAATTAAAAGGGATGGTGATGCAACAAATGAGGTGAACGTGCCCTCCTGACTTTTTTGTTTGTTTGTT
Organism: Leiocassis micropogon; assembly: GCA_028565275.1. NCBI lineage: Eukaryota > Metazoa > Chordata > Actinopteri > Siluriformes > Bagridae > Leiocassis > Leiocassis micropogon. The sequence goes on from JAOVVA010000021.1 coordinate 11,873,462, forward strand.
TTGCAGACATCAGATTCCAATTTTGTTTACATAGATCATATTTTTTTGCTATTTAAAAAATATCCCAACTTAAAAATATTATTATTATCAATAATAAAAAAAGCAAGGCTTGCGGATGTGCAAATGAAAGTGGTACATTCATTCATACGATCTTCAGGCTTCTACTGACCAGAGGACGGTGGGATCACTGCTTTGCCTGCTTAAGTGATATGATAAGGCAAGGAGGAGGCCACAGAATACAGAGAAGAGCACTGGAACATGAGTCTCACCCCATGGGGCCTACATGTAATAGAAAAAAAAAATGTGCATCATGACATGGTAAAATCAGCTTTTGCACGTCTTTTTGTAGCTCAATATAGCTCACTTACATTAATAGCACCGAGGCAAAAGCCATAAACCAGAGCTGCTACTAAGACACTGCGTAACAGACTGTAGAGTGAGGACAGGGGGCTTGTAGTAGCTAAAACACAAAGACAGATTAAAAGGTGGACTAAAAAAAAAAAAAAGAGTACAGTCTATTCAAGTGTATATAAGTGTATAATGTAATAATCTCTTACCTGTCCCTCCAAACATGTGCATGTCAACCTGCTCCAGCAAACACATGAGAAAGGTGTTGACCTGAGGTAGAAGTCCAAAGAGGAAGATGACTGGAAAACACAGGGTGAAAACTGCAGAAAAAAACAAAAACAAAGGAACAAACAGAACAAGGGAGTGTCACCTTTCTTCTTGTGATTGAATTTTGAAATTTACTACTGTATATAAAGTTCTGAAAACTACAGCATTAAATATTTTGCTATATTAATTTTTTTTTACATTTTAAATATATTTAAAAGATTAAAAATAATGTATATATTAAATATTGATATAAATACAAATGTGAACACAAACCAGTTAAATCATGATAAACCTAAAATGGCCTATTTACAAACATTCTCACGAAGGTAATAGTGTTGAAGTGTTTATGTTTACTATTATACATTGTAGACCAATACTGAAGATACTGTACCAAAACCATGAAAAAAAAAAAAAAAAGAAATTAAGTACCAAAAAAAACAACAACTTATAAACACAGTGGGTTTTGGCCCTGGCAAAATAACACGTTGGTAAGTCATGTCCCCTTCACTTTCCAGACGTGTGTGGGACAAATATTGAGCCAGTAGTGTGCAAAGCTGTTATCAAGGCAAATGGCGTGGCGAATAAAGTACAAGGCAAATTTGAACAATCTAAAATAATGTTTACTACAAAATCCCATTATTTTGTTATTTTATAGTTCTGATGTCTTCCAAATTGATCTACAGTGTATTAAATAGCAAAGATAAAAAAAAAACATCTGAAGAGAGGATCCTGAAATGTGTATCGGGGCTTTGAAAAATGACAAACCTATGAGCATGTCTCTGGCACACAGCAGGAACTGGGCAGAGAAGAAGGTAACTCCATAGAGGGAAAAAGGCTGCAGGTTGATGGATTGGCCGGTAAAGTCAAAGACCCAGATCAGCATACAGCACAAGCAGAAATACATCGGCCGACTGTACACGATGATCCAGTTATGGCCCTGTGCAAAGACATCAAACAGCATTTACTGAGAACGATCGTCTCACATGTAGCTCAAAGATCACTCTGAGATAGGAAACAAAATGCATCCAGAGAGGACGTGTGTACTCACGTGCATTGGGGAGGCTGCGTCAGGTTGCACGCTCTTTAAAAATACACAAAGAAACAAAGACTAATGAGTAAATATTGATACACAAACTATAAAAGTTGACACTCGCAAATGTGCTTTGTTGTAACAGCACTCACCTTCAATAAGGAGTACTGGCAGCTTGCGATGACGAGGCAAAACTGGAAGACCCAGATGTCCCTGAAGAAGCCGTGCAGCAGCAGCAAGAAGCCAAGAAAGGCCACGAGGCTGGCCAACACTACCGCAAACACATTCTCACCAACCCGTCGATTCCTGTAGTGCAACAAGCCATAGATAACTTACCTAAAATACTTAAGTTAATACGTTACTCTAAAAAAACAAACAAAAAGGAGGGTGAAGACTATCCTGTGTTTCCTCCGAACCGCGTGACGTCACCCGACCGCATCTTTTCGAACTGCTTGCTCACGCACCATTAGGGGCGGAG
>JAOVVA010000021.1:11892659-11903750 GCA_028565275.1 Leiocassis micropogon
TACACACTATGTGGACAAAAGTATTTTGCCAAACCTGTTAATGCATTCCAAGACATAATGGACAATGCAATGCTATGCTTAATACAACTTTGTGGCAACAAACTTAAAATTTCAATCTGTCTTCTCCCAGCTAGCAGGTTAATAGGTCTCTAAGTTAGCTAGTTAATTTTCTGTTAACTCACTATGTGTGTCACTGTGTTAGTCACTGTGTACTAACTGTATATGGTTGAAGTGACAATAAAAGCCAACTTGACCTGACTAGATTTGAACAGTTTCTATTTCAACATGATTGTGCCCCAGTGAACAAAGCAAGGACTATAAAGACATGAGGTCAATATGAAAAAACCTGACTGGCCCGCACAAAGCCCTGACCTCAACCCCATAAAATGTCATAATAAATGTGTTATTGTTGCACCACTCTGAAGCTCGGTTCAGAAAATCATTTAAATATTTAACAGTATATATGTGCATTTATAACAGTAATTGACTGATGGTACTTCTCGTTGGTAACCTAGTGAACCAGTGTAAGGATATATTTATTAATGAACAATTCAAAGCACTTATCTGCTACAGTATATCTGCTAAATTCTGTAAATATAAATGTAAATGAGACTAAACAGCTGTGTCATAAGGAAACCACTTGTTAGTAAGACTATTTAAAAAGCTTTTAGTTTACTAGGGAGCATAAAGATTGGACTTTGGCGCAATGGAGAAAGGTCATGTGGTCTGATGAGTTGAGGTTACATTTTATTTTACAGCAATAGTCGAGCGCTGGACGCGATGCACTCATCAGGAACATGGCCTCTGTACAAGAATCAACCAGTGATTAATATAAGCTGCTAAAAATGTATGCAAATATGGATGGAAATAAATACTGTTACATTGCATAAGGATTTTAAAACTATGCCATGGCAAGTGCATGATTTAGGATGAACACACAATAACAAAAAAAAAAGTGTGTAACCTTTTTTTAACCAAGCAGTGTAATTTATTTCAAAGAGTCAAAAACGATTTGAAATCATTTAATCATGTAATCATCCTTTAAAAAAAAATGCAAATATTGTAACGATTGATTATTTAACAAAATCATATATGATACCATTAACCACATTATTTCTATGGAGAAAGCAAAAGCTAAGACAAAAATCAATACTTTGGTACTCTGATTAGAATCGTAAATATTCATTCATTCATTTATTCATTTTATATTACCATTTTATCGTGGTCAGGGTCACATTAAAATCCAGAGCCATGGGAACTGAAATACATTCTACATAGAAAGGCCATTTCATAACAAGGCATCATGATCACAAACACACTTTTGTCTAAGAGCAATTTAAAGTCACCAAAGCGCCAATCATTTTTTTTTTTTTTAAACCTGAGCTACATCATGGACATAGTTACAAAGAGGAAATTAAACGATCCATTAAATAGAAGCTCTGGCATGCAACAATTTAAGATGCTGAACATGCAAATGAATTAACACAGCCACTAAATCACAGGCCTTAAGTGTTACCTATTCATCACTCTTCATGCATCATCGCAGGGGTTGTTTACTGTCTCAATTGCAAGTAATGTAATAGTTGTGCATTAGATAAATCAAGAGGGGAGTCTAGACTGGCTGATATGAAAATAGTCTCACTCTCTCACTTATTCTCCACTCTATATATCCTCTACAGGGTCGCAGGAGGCCTGGAATCTATCCCAGGGGACTCAGGGCACAAGAGGGGTGTTAGATTGAGTTTTAAGATGACATTTACCGCCCTTGTGTTCTGAACCAGGAGAGATGGACAAACACACATGCACACGTGATGTCTGAAGATATTTGTTTATTATTAGCAAAAAAAAGCAAGCACAGGAGCTCTGTGTCACGTACAACCCGTACATGCAAACTCCATGCACACAGACCTTGTGCAGTTTGTCCCCAAAAAGTTGGGAATCGAGCCCTCGACCCAGGATGTTTGAGGCCACAGTGCACCATCTACACCATCATGCCGCTTATTCAAAAATGTATTAATTAACAAACATCCAACTGTTGTCAAATGTTAAATTGCGGCAGATAAGAATAATCAAAAACAATGGGACATGGTGTTATTGGAATATAATCAACTTGGCTACAGTAGCATTGGCGTCACGTAACCCAGATAATGGTTACTTTTCTACAGCTTTCCCCAGAGATGTTCAGTGGGGTTGAGGTCGAGTTCTTCCACTGAAGCCACGCCATGTCCTCATGCAGCTTGCTTTGTGTATGGAGCACGGTCATGATGGAACATCTTCCAAATGAGAGGACATTCTGTACATTTGTGTGTCTTTGTAGGAACAGTTCAGGGAAGAATCACTTGGCTGTATAGTGAGAATGATTAAATCTGTTTTTTTTTTTTAATGTCCTATAATTAACGACAAATGTTAGATATTAGATATGAATTTTTATATTTTTGTGAACAGCAGAGGGCAGTCTGATCATTCTGTATTGTTTAGCACTGGGAGTCGCTTTCTTCAGAAGCTGCACTCCAAAGCTGATTTCCTACAGAGCCATAACAAAGCTACGATTTGCATTCTAGCTTTATAGCTGGATGTTCTGAATTTATATTCGATGTTGTTCCCCCCCCCCCATGTGTCCCCTTTTCTTTAGGCTACGACTGTATTGAAACAGTGAAAGTGCCATCCTGAAAAACAGTTTCAATCCAAGCTTTACATGAGAGGATGAGGCATTATGCAAGATGGAAATTCAGGTTGTGACTCATCAGGCAAACAAAACAATCCAGTACCAATGGCCAGGGAAGAGTTATAGGGGTGGTTCCAGGGGAAGTGGAAATAGGAACAAAAGCTGTCTGCCTTGTTGAGGCCGTGATCGACGACTCTGCAGTACGTTATTGCATCACCGTTTAGTACAGTGGTGTTTGTATTTATATAAATGTTTCTTCGCAGAGATCAAAGTCTAAATTTAAGGCTATGGATGTCAATGCATTATTTACAGCAGGGTAAAAAAAGTTTGCTTGCCCCAAGGTTTCAGTGGAAAAGGGAGACGCAGAGAATCTATTTCGGAACAAAAATAAATCTAAAACGATTAGATGAATTCATGCAAGAAGACTACAGGCCAAAATATACTGCGAGATCAACAGAAAAATTGCTTGGAAAATAGGTTTTGCCATCAGCTTCTCGGTTTTAAGACATGTAGTACATTTAAAATATGTCAATCAAGAAGACATGATATCTTTTTAAGGCAATCCAAAAACGGTTCGAAGTATACAAGGCATAGTAGACTCTGAAAGAAGGTGAGATTTTTGGGGCAGTGGTGGTTCAAACAGTTAAGGTTGGGTTAACGATCGGGAGATCGGAGGTTTCGAGCCCCAGCACTGCCACTGTTGACCCTTTGAGCAAGGTTATATGCTATATACTGGCTGACCCTGTTCCCTAACTGGGATATGCAAAAAATAAATATTATTAAATGATTGGAGTTTTTTGGTTGTTGATTAGAGAGTCAGTGGTTCAAAGCCCACCACAAAAGAGTCTTTGGACTGTGGAGTACATGGAGGAAACCCAGCAAGCACAGGGAGAACATACAAACTCCATTCTCACAGAGGTGGGAATCAAACCCGGAACCTGGAGGTGCAAGGCTTGAGTTTTATGGGTTAAACCTGTTCCATCTTGTGGCAACCCCTGGAATGAAGGCACAAAGCCTAAGAAAATAAAATGTATTTTTGCATTGTTGATATATCTATTCAATCAAGTTTGTCATGAGAGTAAAGGAACATCTGTGTTTTTTTTTTCCTTGTCAATATTTTAATGAAAATGTAAATGCAATAAATTACAATAACATGCCTTCTCCACTGCGTTCAGTTTTGGGTTATGCATTTTTTTTTTCTTTTGCTCAAGCTGCAACACAAAGCAGTTTTATAGAATAGTAGATGGAGATTTACTGCACATCCCAGAGGTGAATGTGGCAAGGGAAAAATGCTATGAGATGACATATGAAACAAAGCTTGAGAAAAACAAGACTCATCATTGAATCCGTTTATCCCCTGGGGTGGCGCCGGATAGTGCGGTTATAAATCACTGCTGTTCTACAACTGTATACTGGCACATTGTCTTCAAGAGTCCTGGGATAAGTACAGGACAGTCATTATGATTGCAGCAGCAATGCATAGAAAGTGTTAAAGACAGATGTAAATGCAATTGATATATTTATTTCCTAACACTGGCATACACATTTAAAATGCTACTCAGTAAGCATGGTCCAGGAGGAAAAATAAGGCTCAGCGATGTGCAAACATCAGTATCAAAGCCAATATCTGCCAAAACCAGAATAGCAGCATACACACATCAAGGCTCGGTCCAAGTTCAGGTGAAAAATACACTGAGTGTTATTTCTCCAAATGGATAAGGATGTGGAGTGTAGGAATATAAGCCTGGTGGATGTGAACATAACAAAGCTACATAAATGGTACTCCCTCCTCCCTGCTCATGAGATGTCAGTTAAGTGAACTTCCCTTGATGAAATTCCTCCATTCGGAACACGCTGCGGAACACTTCCTTGTACGTTACCTTGGTAACATAAGAACCTCGGGTACCTGTCGCTGCCACTGTGGCAATTTCACAGCACTGACATAAAATATTGAAAATATATTGACATTGAAACTGATACATTAGAAAACCTTCATCACACTGAACTGTGTATAACTAAATGTGATTTGATTCATTTTTAAGATATACATGGTCATTCCTAAAGAGATTTGCAAATGAATAACATGCGTGCACAAACACTACAGGCAATTTGGAAACACCAATTAGCTGGATGGACTTTGGGAGGAAACCGGAGTACCTGAAGGCAACCCACCAAGCACGGAGAGAACATACCAACTCCATGCACGCAGACCCAAGGCAGGAATTGAACCCGGATCCTGGAGGTGTAAGGCGACAGTGCTAACCACTACGCCACATCGAAATGCTATTATGTAATATACATGTTATGTCATTTTCAATACTAATAAATTTCTGTTGTACTCCAGCGAGGCACAGTGACTGATGGGTAATCTTGCTTGTCCATTTCCGGCAAAATGATGAGGCATTGTTTACTTGTTCCTTACACTGTTCACAGTTCCCGTTTTTACTGTGCAGTCCTATTCCCTACGGTTTAGTCTTACGTAACATGTCCGATTATTCTGCGCTGCTATCCAGTCGGAGCACATCCAAAGTCTGTCAGTGTTAGGAAATGTAGAACTCCCTGCCTAACTTATTAATACATAGAAATAAAATTTTGTAAGGTTGGGTATCTTACGCTTTGTTTACGTTACGTACAACTTACATTGTCAAGTTGTACTCCTTTTATCATCAGCCAAAGTTCTGTCTTAAAATGAGTCCAGCGCATTAAAACACCACTATAAACTAATCCCAGTAAAAATATTCAGTTTAGCTTTTCTAATTAATATCTATTGGTGCAGGTGTGCGTCTACATTGAGCAAGTACTGTACTTGATTAGGAGCTTATTTTAAAGTAGATTATTAAATCTGGCACATAACTATTCATAACATCACTTCTATTCAACATTTTGATTTCACTTAAGGTGCAGGTTAAACTTCAGGCCGATATACAGTAAGTACTGGCAAAAGTTCCATTCAATTTTGTCCAGCGGTCGGTTTAAGACGCGTCCACAGTGTGACGCATAAGCAGTATGCTCTCAAATCTTATGGTTTAAAATCTGATTTATAACTTCACTTCTACTCAACATTTTGACATCACTTATGGTGCAGGTTTAACTTCAGGCAAATACCTAAGGACTGGCGAAGTTTCATTAAATTCTATTCAGCCAGTTTTGCGTGATGCTGTGACAAAATCTGGCTGGACAGACATACAGACATACAGACAGATGTACAAACATACAGAAAAAAAATTCTGAGACTGGTTTCAGGTCCTCCAATGTATGAAACATGCATATCATAGAATTAGCAAGTTCTGACCAATGTACAGACGAAACCTTTCTTTTATTTATATAGATATCTGGTGAGATAATCCACAGAGGTAGGGGTGAGACTTGGGTATAAATGAAATGTTTGTTCAGTTTAAACAAACTGCATCACTTAATTTCAAGCAAACATGCAACTCGGTTTAATATATGCTAAACTAAATTGTCTTGAGAATGATTTAGAATCCAGCAAAATCGTTTCGTACAAGAGATCAAAGCATATAATCAGGTTACCACGACAACGCAATCTAAACATTCATTTTTTTAATGATATTTTTACCATGCCAAAGCACAAATAAGACAATATGCCCAAGACAAGTCGAAGTACAAATAAGCAATAAACCCGAAACACTGGAAATCCATCTAGACGAGAGTGGAAGTGAGTTCAAGATCGCACTTGAGTCATACAGCCATAGTGTGAACAGTATTGTCCTGGCAGACAGGACGTCTCCAGATATCCACCAAGTACATTTGAAAGAGCAATTTTATCTGAACATCAGCGATGACTGAATTCATCCCATTATGCCTGCCAATTCCAGCACTTTTAGCATAATAATATCCAGTGTCTCAGGGCATGTATCATCTCTGAATGGCTTTATGAACCTGACAGCAAATTTTCTCCCCTTCACTGCCCGGCACAGTGCCCCGATCTCAGCCACTATTATGCATATCTGGGTCAAGGTAAAACGAGCTAATCAAAGAAAGACTGTGCATCTATCCAATTTACAGAACTCATTTTCACATGGCATCACATTACTACACAGAATATCCAATATCTTGTAAATCCATGCCAAGCTGAGTTCGTGCTGTTCCGAAGGCTGAACACAATATTCTATTGGTACCTAATAAACTGGGAACTCAGTGTTCAGGGGTGTATTTCAAATCCAAGGGCTGTTCATAACACAAGCTATAACTTCAATTACAACTTCATTTCCCAAGTTATTGTGTGTGGGGGCTGACATAACCTTATAAATAACCAACAGCAACCAGAAAGCACATAAGAAAACATTAGGATTATGTTTTCTATCTTCTTTACTGGTCATTAAACAACATCTTCCATGCAGAATTATTTATACTGAATACCGATGAGTAAATTTTAAGAGGAAAAACTGTACAATACATTGTGGTACAATGTTGAAGGATATATAGGTACAAATATGGTGCACAATGCAGGTTATACATTTTGTCCCCTCAGAATTGGACACTACAAAATACAGTAGCTGCTTCCCGAAGTGTGAATCATATCGTAAACAGATATTGAATTCGAGGCGGCACATGGTGTTGTGGTTAGCACTGTCGCCTTGCGACTTTGAGGTATACTTCACAGGGTGTTCAGCCATGTTAAGTGTGATTCCAAACCGCAGGGAGAAAAAATGTCCAGTTCAAAGGGACCTGCGAACGGTGTAGGCAACGAGTGAACATCAGGTCTTCACTTCACCGGAAAAAGGGAATAAAAAGTCATTGCGTCTTGCTGGAGCATTAAAAAATGGAGATCAAAAAAGGACCTATACTGTATATTTATTATCGTTATTATCAAGGACGACATCTTAGTAAAAGGACACAACAATTTAAATTTTAATTTAATTAAGAAATCCTTAGTATTATATAGGCTAGTAATCTGTAAAATAAATAAATAAATCTCTGACATCTTTAATCAATTTTTTAATCAAATGTACGACTCCATTGTATCTGAGCACTTGGAGGTGAAGGACCTTGCTCAAGGATTCAAACAGTGGCAACCCGGCAGTGTGGGTTCTCGAAGCAGGGACCTCCTGGTCCGTAATCCAGAACCTTAACCACCAAATCAGCTCTGCCCCCATTTACACAGTAAATGACCACAGTAATATCAGTTTTTAGGAAATTCTTAATTTTTTATTATGGCATGCCTTCGCCATGGCAATGTATACAATTTCACAACATTTATGTCCATCGAGCGATGCATTATTTTTAGGCCAAGATCTTGAATTGATGATGGGAAAGACAAACCCCTCCACAAAGTCTTTTCCAGCGCATGCCAAAGACTTCCAAAGTTGTTAAGGTCAGGAGTGTGAGGTAACCAGTTCACTTGTCCAAATTTCTACTGTCGAGTTTTTATGATCCAACATTTCAATGATCTCTAATTAGGGTTATTCATGATTTTTTTTTTTTACTTTGCCAAAGAAGTTTAGCACTATCCTTCCTGGTTTTAATACTGTGCTAGACACTTTTGTTGGTCTTTCGGCTGCTCCCGACAAGGGGTCGCCACAGCTGGGAATCAAACCCGGGCTATCTATCTACAGTATCTATCTATCTATCTATCTATCTATCTATCTATCTATCCAATTACATATACAATTGAAGATTAATTTTTTTTTTTCATACAGTTATGTTTATTCAGCACTCAGGATAGATATCAAAACCTTTATGTAGAATGCTGGGTAATTGGTGACTCTGTAAACAGTAGAAAATTGGCAAAGAAACTATTTGTCTCGGTCACACTGGCCTTCAGGCGTTCCAGCTGAAAAGTCCACTTCTGTTCGATTATTTTTTTTCTCATCATTTGCGAAAAAATTTAAGATTCACAAAACCAAAACAAGATTCGAATAAACAGCAGTAAATTATTTACATAAATATAACGAGATCAACAACAAAATAAAAAGAGATGCACAGGTATTCTGGTATTCCACACAATAAAAATTGGTTCACAAATATGTCATTTGTATGAGGCATGTGCAGGATTTATAAAAATACAGATGAATCAAAGAATGTGTGTTTTCTCCCCTCAGTCTGCATTATACAATGAGGTTAGAAAAACACACTTTCATTAATGATCACATTATTACTGTTACTTATGACTGCTATTTATATAAGTCAGATACAGTATACTGCCTGGCCTAAAAGATATTGTGAACTTTGACTACATTTAGCTCAGATTGCAGGACGGTCAGTTCATGTATGAAAATGATTCATCATGCTCCCAGAAACACTTACAATTTGAGTCCTGGAATATTCCCATTCCATCAGGGAAGAAAAAAACCTCCACTGATGTGATAACCAGTATATTCAGCTGACTTCATTTTATTGCCACATAACATGGCTGGGTCTAATTGCTGAGCAACTGAAGCCACCCCAGATCATAACACTGCCTTCAGAGGCTTGTACAGTAAGCACTATGCAGGATGGGTGCATCGCTACGACCTTTTCCATTGCTCCAAAGTCTAATCTTTCAACCTCACCAAGGCATTTGAATGATCTTCAATCACAGATTTTTATTGAACGCTGATGGTTCAGCACTATCTTTCCAGATTTTACTAATGTATCAAAGGTATTAACCTAATTCCAGTAATTTCAAAAATCCTTAGTTGTTTTCTTTACTTGAGGGGTGTAGATGCATTTCATTTTCATCATTTGATTATTTTCCAAATATGCAATAAACATTTTCCCATATCGTACATCTTTGTACTACAAGTATTCACTAGTTATAGCCTCTGTTGCTTTATCTACACTCCACAGAATGCATGTATGATATGTTTTGTATGCTTGGGTGGTCACAAGTTTCAGATTCTTAAATGTTGCTGATATGCAGTTGGATTAAAACAATGGATGACCAGGAATCACAGTGGGAAACATCTCAGACTCACAGCTGCAAAGTCAGTTCGGTTCTACACTTGAGTAACTGTGTGCACTTTTGTATGCTCACCACATGGGTTTCCTCCAAGTTCTTTAGTTTCCTCTACGTGTCCAAATAACATGCAGGTTGTTTCAGTGTGATTTTTGTGTCATTTTAGCACAAAGCAATAACTCCATCTCCCACAGGTTTTTTTCACAATAGATAAATCAGCCTGCAGTTGTGTTTGTGTTTATATCAGTATGCAATTTAGTATCAATAATGTGTTGCTTTAGTCTTAATAAAAATATAGCAAACCATATAGCATGCTGTGAGTGTCATTTTGCACTAAGTCAGTGATAGAAAATCAGTTCAAGGAAATAAAAGTGTTGTGTTTTGTTGCATACAAAACCTTTTATATTACAAAGATATTTGAAGATGATGAGAAATACTATAAACCATATGCAAATTTCAGTTTATAGCATTGACGACCTTCTCCTCTACCTCCTCCAGTTTCACTTCTGTAGCTTCCTATTATAGTACATGCATGCGCTGTTTGACATCCGTTTGTGCATCAACTCACCATGTACTGTATGCCCTAAGATTTTAAAATAACAGCAGTAGTAGACTAAAGCAGAGAACAGACTGTTGCACTGCTAACTAATTTTACAACACTGCTTACTTATTATAATATTCCATATAGCTTTGTTAAGTATGTAATATGTTTGCACAACATCCAAATCGCACAATGGACAAAAACATTTTACAAAATGTTTAACAGATGTTAAGGAATGCACACCTGTAATTCAATCCTGCGGTGGTAACTGCAGTAGCAGTACGAGTGTAAACATCCTTTTTCTTGACGTTCTCAATATTCTCCAAATATTCACTAAATACATTTAGTTCACTCACAGCATCGGCTGTTCTGGCCGGATGATACTTTTGCTTCACTGATCATGTGACAGAAAGGCAGCTTAGAAATGCGGTGTCGTGGTTTGTCTAAAACGTGGGGGTTTAAAGCTTCTAAAACAAAGTATGAGGGAAAAATGTATTCTTAATATCATATCCTAATGTCAAACTTGAATTTGTAAAACTTTTTGTTGTCTGAATTGTGAAACAATACTAAAGGCATTCCAAACTATGCAATAATCTCCTTTAAACAGTTGATAATGAGATGTGTCTGCTACTTATGCTCTGGAAAGCCTTCATAACGGCTCTAATCTGAGCTCCTGTTAATGGCTGATTTACTCTAAATGAACTTCTCTAAATAACTGCTGATAACTTTGAATGAGCTTCTCCTCTGAGGTAAGTTTTGGTCTTGCTTACTTGGGTCTTCATTAGAAGGTCTTCATTAGAACCAGTTTCATCATGGTGCTTGATGGGTTTTGGGTATATATATATATATATATATATATATACACTACCGTTCAAAAGTTTGGGGTCACTTGTTTTTGTTTAGTGATTTATTTACATTCTACAACAATACTGGGGATTTCAAAACTATAAAATAACACATCTGGAATTAGGTAATTACGTAACAACA
>JAOVVA010000021.1:11912769-11931684 GCA_028565275.1 Leiocassis micropogon
CACACACACACACACACACACACACACACACACACACACACACACACACACACACACACACACACACACACGCACGCTTTAAATTCACTCCAGAGTCAGGGTCTGTAAGTATGTTGTGTGTACGGGGTCTGGACTTTATATCCCAGCTATGTAAAGTCATATAGACCTGGGTGTCTTGGTTCAGATTTGCCTCACAACACTAAAGTCACTTTTTGTTTTTTAATTAAAATGTACATTAGTTCACTATATATTTGGATTATTTAAGAAAAAAAGCGACCACTTCCAGTTTTTTTGTTACTGAGGCTGGGGTTAAATTAAAGTGAAGCCCTGCATTAATTATGCATCTTAATAATAAAATTTACATTAGAAGGTCCTTAGAAGGATATTGAAACATATGTGTGTGTGTGTGTGTGTGTGTGTCCCATTAGCGCTGTAAAGTGCTGTAACTTTGCTAATCTCACTGAGAACAGAGACATTCAGCTGTTATACACAACGCTGATTTTAATACTACACATCAAATGAGGAGTGTGTGTATGTGTGTGTGCTAGGGGAATTGTGAACAGCCCTTTTCCCATTTGAAAGTAATAAATGGTGATGATAAAGTGGAGCACTTCTCCATTAGAGAGATGAGAGAAAGAGGGAGAGAGAGAGAGAGTGTGTGTGTGTGTGTGTGTGTGTGTGTGTGTCATTGCCGCAGGCATTCCCTTATATTTTATAGTTGAACAGCTGTAAAAATGTGCAGTCTGTCTTCTGTCTGTCTTTAATTTAAACAGAGCTGATGGAGAAAAAGCAACCATAGAAAATGAAGAAACAAACAAATAAATGAATAAATTTAATTCTCATATTTAATAAAAGCATGAAATGAAATATTAACAAAGAGCAGAATAAGGCTTTAAGTTTCTGTTCTTTGTTAGCGACGTTAGCGTCTTACCCTGAATACAAAGCCGCATTATTCTCTGATCAGCGCCGCTCGCAGTAATGAGGAACATGCCTAACACTTCATTCTTGCCTAAACTTTTCCTTTAATCTCTCCATTTTCCTCCTTCATGCTTAAGGAGTGTGTGATGTAAAAGGTGTTAAAGTCAGCAGCACAGCGCTGTGTGAGTGTTAGTACTGAGTCAGTGGTGTTTATTGTGTAACACTGACCTTTAATGATGGATCATCACGACATAATGACCACGTCTCTGTGTTCAGAGTCGCACTGTATAACACTCAGGACTGTTTATCAACACGCCATCTTTATTAAAAAAACAACAACATGCAGTTAGTAATAATAATAATGATGATGGTAATTCACACCAGGGCACTTCTGAATCCTCCATTCTGATTGGTCAGGAGGTGTTTCATTTTCAAATTTTCTATTTTCTATATTCATTAAATCATTTCAGACATTTTTAAATGTACGTTTTCTATTTAATTATTTCTTCCTCATACACAGACCCTCACTTTAAACATGTACCACATAATTTCACTTGTACCTGTTGATATCCAATAGTTATAAAATGCTCTGGTGATACTAACAAGCTAACCAACTTTTGACAACCAGAGCCTGAGAAATACGCTGTGCGTTCTTGTAGTCAACCTGGCAACATTGTGCACACATAACGACAGGCTGAGGGAGAAAATGGATTTTTAATCTTCTAATGAAAAAAAGTAAAAATAAATCCCGACAGATAAGTGTTTCCGTTTATCCACGCAGGCGCTGGGGCTGTGTGTTTGGGCCTGTCGTTATGTGTGCGCTCGCGCGTAATTTGACACGGTGCCGGTTCACAAACACACACACACAGACGCTAAAGGCGAGGCAGAAAGAGAGTGTGTGAACCGGCATGGTGTCAAATTACGCGCGTGCGCACACACATAACGACAGGCTGAGGGAGAAAATGCGTGCACGGATGTTGATTATACCAGTGAGAGACGCGCATTAAGACCCAGCAGGGGAGACGATTACCCACAATTCCGCAGCGCAAAAGAGAGAAAAAAAACGTTGGTTCAGTTGTGATCACGTAACACTCGGCGTCAAAACAAGAAGCGCATGCGTGATACATGATACTCGGTACTCGTAAACCAAGACTTGTTCGTTTTTCAAGTCAAAATTTTAATCTTTGTTCATCTTGCGGAACACTCGCAAACCACGTTACTCGTAATCCGAGGTTTCACTGTACTTGTTTATATACTGTGTTACCAGATCTTTCTAGTAGGGGGTACACTGGATAATTAAATCAGTCAGTTTTGAATAAGTATTGTGACACCCAAGGAGCTTAGTTACCATGTTGACATTTAACATTTAACAGTATTAATATCCTGCTAACTGTTATTGGCACCTCATAGGTGGGGTGTAATTGCGGACCTGGTCGCACAACGTCTCCTCAAAACTTTCTGCCATTTTGGACACGCCTGCTGACTACACCGCCCCTACTGTTTACGTGGTTATTCCATCTTGCTGACATGTCGCATTAATTTCTGAGGACATGCACAAGCTACGCGCCAAACAAACGCAGGATATGTGAGGCAGTCATCATGCGGGCGTGTACTTGTAGTTACAAGCAAGCATTTTTCAATCCTTACCGTGATATACTTCTACTTTTGAATTTTTTTTTATGTATAGCCCCAGTTTGTGCCCTGTTCCAGCTTTGAATCTGTACAGGAAGAGCTTCCTCCCTCTTTTACACACACACACACACACACACACACACACACACACTTTGAGAGCGGTGGGATTGTTCTCTCAGTGGCGTCTATGAAGGCAACAGAAAGTACAGATAACTGATCCAAATATAGAACTTCCTGTCTACAGACAGAGAGAGAGAGAGAGAGAGAGAGAGAGAGAGACCAGACAGGGACATACAGACACTGACAAAGAGACAAAAGGGAGAGACAGGTAGACAGCAAGGAAGAGAGAGAAGAGGAAAAGAACAGGCACAACCAAGAGAAGAGAAAGTGAAAGAGGCAGAGACAGAGAGAGAGAGAGAGAGAGAGAGAGACTAAAGGGCAGAGAGAAAGAGAGAGAAAGAAAGACTCTAAGAGTAAGTCAGAAAGAGAAAGACCAAGATAGACAGATGGAGAGAAAGAGACAGACAAAAGAAGAGAGACAGACTGAGTAAGGCAGTCAGACTTAGAGAGGCAGACAGATGAAGAGAGATCAATGGAAGGGAACTGAGAGACAAATAGGAAGAGAGACGGACAGACAGACAGATGGAAAAGTGAGATAACCCTTTTAGACTCTTAAATAAGGAAGTTATATTTCCACATATTTAGTAATATTACAGTAAACTTTTTTTTTTTTTTTACTGTTTAATAATTGTAATTTATGATAAATTGTTAATGTGTATAATGTGACTAGACTTCATCAGTTTAACAGTAAAAACACTACAATAGAGAGCATTTAGGACTTGAACTGACTACACGAACATAAAGACGTTAAAACGTGTAGCACTCTCACGTCTTCATTGTTAAAGATAACATCGTTGTAGTTATTCTGAGTGGTTTATTGGTAATGACATTTTGTCTAGGCTTCTGATTGGCCCCCTGTTGATTACGGATGCTCCACTTAACAGGACGCTTTGCGTTTTCATGTGGACAAAGAATTTTTTTAAATGTAGGTTTAGAATTATTTTAAAAAAAAACAAAGTAGAAAAATCTCAGATTTTAAAAATACACGGCTTCTTGTGGACATGGCGTGTATGTGTGTATAATACACATAAGTATTTATTCTTAGCAGCTAATGCTAAGTATAAATACAGTGTAATTGTAGTTCTTGAGTCTTTTCTTAGCATTTTAACAACATATCTGAGGTAAATGGTATTGTTCCAGGTAGTTCTGTAACTTTTCCATTGTGTCTGTATAACACCTCTATGTCTGGCCTGCAGCTAATGCTAAGTGTAAATAAGGTATAATTGAAGTTGTCGAGTCCATTCTTAGTAGTTTAACAACACATCTGAGGTAAATGTTAATGTTCTGGATAGTTGTAACATTTCCACTCTCAGTCTGTCCATATTATACAGTATAAGTCTGGCCTGCAGCTAATGCTAAGCATAAACACAGTGTACTTGTAGTTGTTGGTCCTTTTTTTTTTTTTTTTAGTAATTTTCTAAACATTTTAACAACACATCTGAGGTAAATGTTAATGTTTTGGATCGTTCTGTAACAGTTCCACTCTCACTGTGTCTGTATAACATGTGTAAACCTGACTAGCAGCTAATGCTAAGTATAAATGCAGTGTAATTGTAGTTGTTGAGTCTTTTCCTATCATTTTAACAACACATCTGAGGTAAATGTTTTTAAATAGTTAAATGAAATTGTTTAATTGTTAGCCCAAAATGCTCAGTTTTTGTGTTTCCTGTGCTTTCAGCCTCTGTAGAGATGAGCTTATTGTGTTCATAAATGCTTTTCCTTACCAAAAAAACTTTCATGATTATTTTTTCTCCTTTAAAAATAATTAAAACCTTATGATCGATCTCCAGTAACGTCTCTGCTCACCTCAGCAGACTCTTCATGTTGAGTAAACGTCGTGGTATACTGTTAGTAATCTTTGCAGTAGTAATCTGAGTGTGTGTGTGTTAAGCAGTAAGTGTGTTAATATAGCTGACATGTTAGCGCTGAACTAATGTCACTGTACAGTGCACTGTTTTCTTCCATATCTTATGCATAAGCCTTATACTTAATTCCCTCCTCAACGAAACAGCGGCCTTTTCTGAAGTGCACACACACACACACACACACACACACACACACACAGCCGGCGTTCTTGTGAGTGACTGTAATGGCCCTCAGTATGCTGATAAATCACACATACAGTAATAAGACCAATATTAGCCTCTGTGCGTGTGAGTGTGTGTGTGCGTGTGTGTGTTTTGCTTTGCAAATGTTTCTGGCTGTGAAAGCAATTAGTGTAACGGTCTTCCACATTCTTCTGGTGGATATTTATCTCCGTAGGGAAAAGCAGTCATATTTGAGTAAAAATGCAGATACAGTACAGTTTATGGAAAACCCCCCAATAAACGTTAAAGCGGCAGTATGAAAAATCAGACAGGACACATTATAGAGTCAGGAGAGGAAAATAAAAGCAAGCTGTATTAAACAGGTGACCCACATCAACCCTGAGTCTGGTGAGGATTATAATAATAAGAATAATAAGAATAAGGCATGCACTACACATGGCACCCATCATATCATGTGATTAAAATTATTATTTTACAAATTTACTCTCTGTCACAAGGAACTGGAAGCTCCTATTTTTCTCTCTACATCTTCCATTTTCCCCACATTTCCACGGTAAATAAATTTTAAGTTTGTTTAATTGTTCATATAATCATTGTTTCATTGTTCATACAATCATATTTTTCACTTTTTTAGAATATGCTTTTACCATTTTGTAGATAAATAGTATTTCAAGCAAAAAAATCTTACTGTATATCGCGAAAAAAATCCACAGCTTAGCCAAAGCATTAAATAAGCAATATCACACAATTGTATTGAATATTAGCACAGATGTGATGTGGTCGTGGGCATGTGGGAGCAGCCGATCATGTACTGAAAATGCCACAGCCGACCGCATATTTTCGAACTGCTCGCTCACGCATCGTTGGGGGCGGCGTAACACACTCGGAAGACAGCGCTATCCGCTCCTTCCGCGAGCTCACAAGACGCCCCTGAATGGCTGTAGAGCCGTGATTAATGTGGGAGCACTGAGTACCTCTCACCCCTCCCCTCTGAGAGAGCTCGGCCAATCAGCTCCCTCTAGACCACCGGCTACGAGAGGTTACAGCATCACCCGGGAATCGAACCAGCGATCTCCAGGTGATAGGGCGAGCACTTTACCACTGCAGGAATTTGTATGCTGAGGTATCGCTGTATAAAAAACAAACACCACTTTACTACTAGTGCAGTTTAGCTGATGTAAATATTAGGGATGCATCGATACTGATACTGCTGTACAGAATCAATTATCAGCTATCTCTTACTTACTTACTTAAAGTCTTATTCATGAAAGCGCTCTCATGTGAGCACCTGATATCACCTGATACTAAGTGATGTGGTGCATGTTGTTGTATTAATGACGGCCCTCATTTATGATTAATGTTGGAATCAAAGCAAAGCAGAATGTGATCTACGCAAATATCAAGAATAGCTATTAGAGCATCTTCATACAATATCAGTAATCCGATTATGATGTTTAAACAGTATCTTTAACCCTTAGAAGGGTCCAGATGCCTAAACCTCTTAAGAAGTTCCAGCACTAACCCCGTTTACACGTTACTGATCGTCTGTCTCATGTAAATAAATGATCTTATGTGGGTATTCCGATATTGTATTGGATTTTATTGGAATTCCGTAGCCGGGGATATTTTAGGTAGAAAAGGGCGTCATAGTTTTCTGTCTAGTGAACAGATCGGTTTTCAGTTTGAGTGTTCAGCAGATTTATGTTTGCTGAAAGTGCTGTATGTGTAAAAAAAAAAAGAAAAATGTCACGTAGAAGTAAATGTTTCATTACAGCTAAAATATAAGATGAATTATTGGGTGATTCTGACTCAGATTATGTTTTAGAGGCATTGCTTTAGTGACAGTGATTCAGAGTCTGGTGATAGCAGCAGCAGCAGTGTTTCACTATGTGAAAGTGAGCCATCGACATTGAGACAACATCATTACACAAGCTGTCATAAAAAAAGGATTCTGTAAGTTTAAAAAAAACTTGGTGGTCTAAAGGTTAATAATAATAATAATAAAAGACCATAATGGGGGCGTCACAGTGGCTTGGTGGTTAACACCGTCGCCTTGCAACACCAGGGTCTGGGTTCGGTTCCCGCCTTGGGTCTGTGTGCAGTTTTCCCCGTGCTTGGTGGGTTTCCTCCGGTTTCTGTCCACAGACATGTAGATTAGGCTATTTGGTGTTCCTAAATGAAAGTGAGTGTGTGTGTGTCCTGTCCAGGGTGTCCCCTGGGATGGGCTCCAGGCCCCCCACGACCCTGTATACAGGATAAAGCGGTATAGATCTTGAGTGAGTGAACACAATGGGCAGTTGACCTGAGCAAGCAGTGCATTGTCATTAAAATTGATTACAAAGTGCAGTGAATTTGCGACAATGGACTAATTCGGCTGGCGTGGCAGAGAAACCGTCATAAGCGGTTAAGCATTTCAGTTCTGCGAGCAGTGAGCGCTTGTGGTGTATTAACTTGGAGTTGCTTGTGAGTCACATTCCAGGTCCATTCAGGTAGACCACCTTCACTCTCACTCTATAATAAGATACTGTTTAAATGCCATTACTGTATATCTTTTTTTTTTCAGTATTAGTAGCAACATATATGAGAAAAACCTGTACTTGATCCAAAACAAACGGTATCGATGCATCCCTAAGAAAATGCAAATGCAAGACCAAATTGCATGGTGCAGTAATGCTTGTATATAACTATGAAGACTTTTTTTAAGAAGACCAGGGAAGTGGTTCCAGAAAATATGGTAAGACGTAGCAGTCAAAGGGTCACAATTACATATTAGCCTCTCGGCTAACGCTTTCACCGTGTTTACAATTACATTTAAAATGCATAACAAGTCAGGTGAATCGTAGATAGATTCCTTAAAGGACACATGCAGCTAATTAGCACTCCCTTTTCACTTAAAGGTGGCCAAAAAAGTACACAGCACATACTCTGACCGTTTCTTTTTCTTTCTCTAATACCCTGTTACGAGGGAAATGTGGTCACAGAAATATTGAGCGTAAAAGCTGCCGACCTGTTTTTCTTACCGAGCGCATAATTAAATATCTGAAAAAAAGAAGAAGTGAATTAACAGGAACGTTCGCTTGCCTGATACTTCACATACTATTTACCACTCAGTGTGAATAATGACATCAAGGGTAATTACATTTTTTATATAGTTCAAATTGCAGGATATAATCGATTTCACATTAAAATTAGCCAAAAGGATTCAGAAAGCAGCAGACACCGGAGAGGACTGCTGATGAGTTAGTGTTGTGTGAGTTCTCTCCCTTTCCATGGTGATTCATTAACCTCTAAAGATTCCTGCGCTCTGGAAACGGCAAATTTTAAATTGCGAAGAGAATGAATGACATTTCATCATCTGGACTGTAATGGATGATCTCCTTGAGGCACAAAAGGGGATAAAATAAGGTTAAAATGGCGATGTACGACGACACCCAGGACACGGCCATTCGCTTCCTTTATCATTAGTGGCTTCCCTTACCGCTCCCTCTTTCCAGATTTACCTTACTGCCTCGTAACTTTTTCAAAATTCCACCGAAGGTTTAAATGTTTGCGGATGAGAATGAAGAGGAGGTGATTTACGCTCTAAAATCATCAACCCACCATCTTCCTCTCTCTCTTTCTCTCTCACTCCTCTCTCAGACGTAATACTCCTTGTCTTTGTTTTTCTTCCCCTTCGCAACGGTCTTGGACATGGAGGCGGTCGAGCCCGGCGTCTTCTCTTTGACCACGGCGCCGTTGCTCTCGCTGCCGGAGCCACGCCTCTGCTCTACCTGGTAGGATCCCTCGTCACGGTTGCGGTACTTGTACATGGCGTACAGGAGGATCAGGATGCAGAGGGCGGCTGCTGCGACGATACCCACCACCATTCCTGTGGTGCTGCTAGACTCGCGGATCACCTCCACTGCACCGGGGAGGCCCCTCTCTACGGAAGCCGAGGGCCGAGCTGTGGGCACACGAGGGAAATCGGGCGGGTAAGTTAGTCCCGGAGTAAGGCGGGAGGACGGGGCTGGGGGGAGGAGCACCTGGTCACGGGTGTTCATTTTACCCGCAGGGATGTGTAGCGCGTCGGGGTGGGTTGTCGGGTCAGGGGGGGCGGGGTGAGCGTGAGGGCGATGGGCACCAGGCTTTTGGCCTCCGCTTTTGCCCACACCAGGTGGAGGAGGCAGCACTGTCCTATCAGTGACCATCGGGGAGTTTTTATAGAAGTCCTCGTCATCAGACTCGGTCATCTCCCCCGAGCCGAAGGCTGACACCTCCATGGGCTCGCCGCAGTCCTCCTGGTCTGGAGGGCACGGTGGCCTTGGCTCAGACAGAACAAGGGACTCTTTGGTGGTCTGGAGGGGGCTCAGGGATGTAGGGGGAGGGGGGATTGCAGGGTAATGAGGGGCCACAGACTGGGGGTCTTGGGTGTCCATGGTAATTATGGGCAACACTAATTCACCTCCTGTGGTGGAAAATACAGAAAAAAAAGACAGTAAGGAGCCTGAATTAGTGTCCGAACAAGAAACCAGCACTTCAATCTCATTAACACTACACTACAAAACAAGAGATTATCTAACAATAACATTCATAATAAGAAATAAATACTGACTAATATAATCTTATCATATGTTCTTCAAATGTAGATTGTTAAAGATCAGATGCATGTGTAACAGCTTGAATAAACAATAAGCTTCTTCCTGGTTCCTCTTTGGTATAGCAAAATAATAAACCATGGAGTTTGAATCACTTACATCGACAAATAGGCCGGATGATTTTTGCATGGGGAAAAAAAGCAAATTACACAAAAGAAAGCTGTGTAAGATGATCCCTTGAACATACAACTTTCCTCCCCCTTATATTTATCTGAACATCTTTTTGTTGCCCTATATTTCGCCAATCTAGTTATAAATATAGTTATAGATATAGACATTAAAAGAATACAAAGAAGTCTTTTTTTATTCAGATAGATCGATAGTATTTGGGGGGGGGAAAAGCTTATAAAGCTGAAAGCAAATTTTTGATCAATCTTCCAGCTGTTGGCTGCATTTAATTGTAAATGTATACATCAGAAAGACAAATCAATAAGCTTTGGAGGCAGAGTCGCATGTCAATTTGTCATTAGAATTAAGTCAAGTCTATTCATGGCAGTAGTCTGATTGTGATATTATAGGATTTCAGTGTTCCCAGTATAAAACACTGGGATGTGTTAATAAATTTGCTGGAAAGAATGTGATCAGAACGTTCTGACCGTAATGAATGCCTCTGCTGTAATCTCGTCACACAGGGGAATTAGCGTTTACCAGAGAACTGAACCCAAGCGTTCGCTTTGGGTGATGATTACGAGCAGCCCCTTACACACATACACGCACACACACATAAACAGGATCGGGGTCCTTTTTAAAGTCAGAGCTAGTCTCGCTTCATGATTTACAGCTTCATGTTGTTATTAAAGGGATCATTGCTGTCAACTCAACATTAATACAGAGGAAAAAGCAGAGCACTGATTGTTGAATTCAATTATACAAAATAACACAATTCTGTAATGTATTAAATGCTGTACAGTGGGACCTCGGCATACGAAATTTTACATAAGAACTGACATGCAAGAAATTTAGTCTCGGAAAACCAAGCATTTTCTGCAAACAAGCAGCGGAAGCGAATTGAGCCAAACGTAAGGTCGCGCATGCGTCCGGGAGCCGTTCAAAACTTGTCTGTGATATTGGAAAGCCAAGCGAACCAAGTTTACATATTTTTTTGTGTATTTTTTGGCATTTTGTGCAAGATTTAGTGAAGACATACTGTAACACCATGGGTCCCGAGAATGTTAGTAGAGCCACTTACAGTTACTCCAGTCTTTTCTAAATGTTTTTTTCTCATTTTTATATGCAAAAATATGAGTACAATGTTGGAAATTGGTAATACTGGTAATATTATGTGGGGCTGGAACAGATTATATGCATTTACATTATTTCCTGCGCAAATTCCGCCCTAAGAACTCGTCTCTGGATCGAATTAAATTGGTATGCCAAGGTTCTACTGTATAATACTATTTCTGCTATTGATTTGCAGTGTGTTCATAATCATGAAAAAAAAAAAGCCAGCAAATGAGCTTTCCTTATCCTAAGAACCTTTGATCATCACACTTCACAATGTATCTCTAATAGCTGTGTAACTACATCTCAAAATGACTCAAGTGTGTGAGGATGTCTGACACGAAATACTACAAATAGAAATAGGGTTCTTTCTCTAGATAAGGGTTCTAGTTTTGTGTTTTTAACTGTAGTCTGATGTTGTTGTCTATAAGTATAATTCATGTGTAACTAACCTGGTGTTAATGACGCTTTTTTTTTTTTTTTTTATAAAGTGGGGGTGATGAATTAAATACCATGTGTTCTTAAAGCATACTGAGAAGTGTGAGTTCTCTAGGTGACTATAACACCGCACTGTAAAGACGTGTTTTATATATAAGTATATATAGATAAATCACACTTCTCAATCTGCTCTAAGAACATATGGTATTTACATCTTCCTCGGCAGGCTAGATAACAGTGTGACATTTTAGACTTAGTGTCTGGTTTTTTTTTTCATTTATAGTGATGAACACGGACGTGTGAGGAAAGCCTGGCTTTGCACAACAAGAAAAGTGTGGGTGATAGAATAAATCAGCAACAGAATAAGATGTTAATTCGATAAAGCTGATGACTATCTGCGTTAATGGTGTGGTTGTGGTACAGCAGGAGTGTCCAAAATTTTTTAATACGGGCCAGATGGAGAAAAAATATGCAATCACTGCCCACAGTCTATCTGTAATATTAAAAAAGAATGTCTTCGTTCTAAATTCAGATCTGTCTCAATGCTTAGATTATAGTATGGCTAATATTCAGTACAATAGCATGCCCTCGAGTGTGATCTTGCTTTTCTTTTTTTTTTCTTTACACGACTGAAGGAACCAACTTAACTGCTGTTAAAGCAGTTGGACGGAGCTGGCGACTGTCACTTAGCGACCAACAGTTGAAAAGTAGGTGAAAGAAGTTTTAAACGGTACAATGTAGTCTAGCTTGAACTCGTGGAATGCCTTTCATCCGATCAGATGACTCGGTCCAGACTAACTGTACTGTATATGCACCTGTGCATTAAGATTATATGAACACTGTTACTGTTTGCAAGATCACGCATCAAGAACTGATTCATTTCTTTTTGTTCGATTTCATGTTTCTGCAACTTGCAGTGCTTTAATTCTTTTTAACTTCGACCCTTCACCCTTAACAGCATCTGCAACTTCGGTTTTATGTTGAAAAAGCTTTGCGGATGGATGGCTAAACACTGTTGGCAGGTTCAAAATGCCCTGTAGGCTATAACTCGGACACCCCATTATTATAGCTACACTGTGTTTGTAACAAGGTTTTTGCTCTCATGGCTGGGACTATGGTGATATAATGCAGAGTTTCTGAAGGGAAACTTCAGGCGGTCCATATTTCAGCTCTTTCTCGGCTCCCAAAACAACTATATATAAGACGTACATTTTATCGAAACGATGGCATATAATCAACGGTTTTGACAGCTGCTTGTTAAACGCATCAAAAAATCTAGACTGGTCCAAACAGCCATTTATTAGGAGATGTGTTGGGGCTGAAGTGTGTACACTGAGTGCATCTGGAGCCTGAGCTCTTCTGAAGAGCCGTAGTGCTATAAACCTTTTTCCTGCCTTTACTCACCAGTTCCAGGCTCACACTCCTCCAGATCCTCGTCATCACTGGGGCACTCGGCCGACGCCACCAACAGGTCATCAGAGTTCTGAAATGTCAGCGGTATGTTAGTTGACCATGCAGTCCATGGGTGTATACAAGAACGTTTTGTTTTATGAGGTCATTGTGTTATTAGTGCCCGGGTAGACTGTATAGCCGCAAAATGCATCTGTTTACACATGTCACCATCAATATATTCATATTTATAGAATACAGAGCGATGCCGCAACGTGCGTTGTTTCCCAGATTGAAGTCGGGAAGCAAATTATCATTCTGCACATGCACCTCATATTCATAAAACATGTAATTGGATCTGGGCTGTGACTGATTTTAATGCATCAGTTTGTTCGCTCCTATCAAGAGGTCATAACAATTTCGCTATCCACTTGGACGAGCACATCGTTGTTTATTGGGACATCATCTACGTCTAACAAGCCCGGCTTGGAGTGGAAGAGGATTCTTATCGATTGTGGCATTAATATTGCTATTTTTTCAGTCCCAACAATCATCCCTCAAGAAAATTCATACCAAAACCTGAGAATAAATTCCGACTCGGCGTGGACTATGACCTTCCGTATTAGCAAAACCCGTAAACAACAACAGCAGAAGCTTATTCAATCAACAGCGCAGCACGCTGTAGAACACTCCTAGCCCCGAAGCGTACCGCTCTTGCACGACAAGCTCCATTCCGTAACTTGAAGGACATTATCGTGACCTTCAATATCGTTCTCATTCATCAAGATAGTGCCTGCTTCAAGCTGAATATATGCAAATATTCTCTCCTCATTCTGCACATGAATATTAGCATTTCAGCCATGACTGACATCCATTTATTGATGGAATTACCATGCAGACAGTCCAAACCAGTGCCGGCTAAAAAGGTCTCTGGCTCCATGCGACTCCCAGCATGCACTGTGAGCAGCGGGGGCGTAAAAAAAAAATAACCCTTCAATTTCCACTCATCTGTTCCTAATCCATACGCTTTCCTCTGCCATTTCTAAGAGTCACAGCTTTAAAGAATAGTATACGTTACTAAAATGAGTCGAAATAAATAATCACAATTTACAGAGATCTTAGCTTTGATATCATTGAAACATCTGAAATGCTCCATTAAGCTCCAATTGTCCCTTTATTCTATTAACCCACCGAACTATCATTATGGAAATAAAGACAGACAGATACAGTAAGCTTTTAATTCTTCAAGCAACGCTTCACTCGATTACAACCGCATTTCCACAAACGCATATGAAAAATAAAAAATCCAAACAAATAATCATCATCAAAGTGTGCATTACACTACAAAAGACTTTTTGTGTTTTGTCTTTTTTTTGTTGTTGTTACAAATGAAATGCCAAAATACATTCGCTTTTGACTATGATTAAGTGCGCACGCGGTATTCTAAGCTCCTCATTAACAGACGCGCTGCAGCGTTAGCTTTGCCTGGCTGCATTTATTAAAGCATAATGAGGACCTCTCTTATCTGCAATTCTGCACAAATGCATTTGTGTTTAATAAGACAAGTTTATGAAGTGTGCTGAAATCGCTGGTTACATTCGTTTCGATACGTGTGTTCGGTTCTGACAAACGCACCATAACTAATTTGTGACACAAGCACAAAGACAAACATGGAGTTCTCCCGGCGGAGGACACTTAAATTGCTCTAATCCCGCGGGCGCGAACGGAATCTTGTCGACCGCATTATAAACCTAACTCGCGCTTTACTCGGCTCCATTTTAGAGCTTTAATCACAGTTGAATCGTACGTGGCGCTTCAGATGCTTCCTTAAGTCCTATAAACCGAACTGGAGGTCGTTTAAGAGCATTTGCTAAAGTTACTGTAGGTGCACAATATGGCAACGTTCATTAATTCCACTACCACTTCGACAAATTAGTCATTTAAACCGCCCTGACCCTGACCAGGATAAAGCAGATGATCAATGAAAGAACAAGGTATATGTGACACACAGTGCAGTACAAGCTCCCAATAAACGTGGCCTATCTTGGTCGCGAGAGCTATGCGTCTGAATGTCTGATGTCACCTACATGTGACAACAAACCATGAGCTTTACTCGCATGAGATCTGATCTACATCTCAACTAAAAATTATTTTAATTTACTTACTCACTCATCATCTACACCGCTTTATCCTGCATAGAGGGGACCTGTATCCTATATCCTTAGCCGGCGTCCCAATTCATCGCAGGGAACACATAAGCACACCTCTTCACACACTACAGGCAATTTGGGGACGCCAATTAGCCTAATCTGCATGTCTTTGAACTGTGGGAGAGAACATCCAAACCCCATGCGCACAGACCCCGAGGCAGGAATCGAACCCGGACCCTGGAGGTGCAATGCGACAGTGCTAACCGCTAAGCCACCGAGTCGCTGATCTTAATTTCATGAGTTAATTATGTTTATGGGGCAAAATCTGTTCACCAACAAAAAACACGTTAGAGAAGGAAATATTCCACAAATTAACCATGTTGTTGTTGAGACAATCTGTCACATCCGGATCTACTGTGTGTCCAGCAAAAACGATTGCTTGTCCCGTACAACACTGGAACTCACCTAATATACTTGTTTTCCTGTTTCTCCTCAATTCCACTGTCTACATGCTGTAAATAGCTCTATTGTATATGTTATTTGTGAAGCTTTGCCATCTTTCCAGTGTGCAACTCTCCTCATTATTTTCCTGCCGATTTCTACCCAGCTCTCCCCGTCATATGACAGCTGAATACCAGAGACACTGAGAGATAACACATGCTTGAGCTGCTGGTCAAGCTGTGTCACAGGGTGGCATGATGCACTTGAAGGACCTGCCCTCTTCCACATTTACATGTAATCCAGTACCAAAGTCTGGACAGGTTTGGATTTAGAACTATGAAATAACACATATGCCATTAGGTAATTAAGCAACAACAAGAACAACAGTCAGTTGTTATTTTAAGACATGAAGGTCAGCTGTTTATGGAATAGTTCTTGCAAGAACAGTATTGTCAAGTGCATTTGCAAAACCCATCAAGCACCATGATGAACCTGGCTCTCATGAAGACCTTCCGGGGAAAGCAAGACCAAAACCTACCTCTGCTGGAGAGGAGAAGTTCATTTAGAGTTACCAGCCTCAGAAATCACCAATTAACAAACAGCACCTCAGATTAGCAGAAACATCTCAATATCAACTGTGCAAAGAAAATTATTTTATTAATAGTTTTCGATACCTTCAATATTGTTTTACAGCAATGTAGAAAGAAATACAAATCAGGAAAGACCATGGAATTAGAAGGAGTGTCCAAAGTTTTGCCTGGTAGTGTACACTAAAAGTTTTAGGAAGCTATTCAGGATTCTTCCTGTGGTTTAGATTTGTACTCTTAACACTTTATTTCCTTCACAGCTCTAGCTCAATTTTTTGGCCAGATCGGATTTGCATATCGTGACGGTCCACATTTGAAATTTAAAGTGACTTTTATCTGACTCGAAGATGGACGCAACTGTCCTCTGTAACAGCACGCATGTGCATAGAGATACGTCTTCACTGGTGCCATCTGGGTTGAAACACATCATGAGTTTGTGCGACCGCTCTTTCATTTCAAACAAATGGATGTGGTTCCAGCGAAACCATGCTGTGGATTTTGCTCTGGAGGACGGCAGGCAGTTAGTCAGCTGTATTTGTTGACGTCCAGAAGAAGGAAGAAAGCCAGATGCCATGCTTTAGCTGTTTTAGCAGCTATTGCTAGCACTGCGGGTGCGAAGGCAAGAAAAAATCGCATGGAAACCGATCTGACTGGCGTACTCCCTCAAGTCACATGACCAACGTATCAGGTACGTATCTGATCTAGGCCACAATACGAAACTGACTCAGATTCAATCTGGAAACCATTAGAATTGTGCCTTAAAGATCAGATGTGACATTAAACTAAAATAAAAAAGAATCGACAATTGAGCCACTTCAGGCTGGTAATGTAAATGTTACTACTATCAATAAAGATGTAATATACAATTTATTAGCAAGAGGTTTAAATGTGGAGCCTGCTTGCTACATAGATATGCACTATACAGTACAAACCTTTATATTAATAGTTATGAGCTTGGGAACTGAAGAAATATCTGAGAGGTATGAGTACTTTAGTAATATAAAGTGAAAACCCGTCAAGACTGTCTCATGCGTGTTAGCGTAAGGCTGCATTAGCGCTCTCTCTCTTTCTCTCTCTCTCTCTCTTTTTAATACACCCACCGTATCGAGCACCGCACATCGAATTCATATTTCATCCAGTAACCTGTCTCCTCCCTTGATAATATCTCTTGCAACTTCTCACCTCAACATCTCACTTATCAGTTTTGACATAAGTAAATTTTTTATCACCATCCTATCTGTATACACACAGACATCAGGATGAACGACAGCACATAATCCCATTTACATCTCTCCCATCTCTCACCTTTTTTGGGAAGCGAAGAGAGAAAGCAGCTGTGTATTGGGAGCCCCTCGGCACTAAGCCATCTCAATTTCATTCCCGTTTTGCGCTATGTTGCTTTTTTTTTTTTTTTATAAGCAATGAAGTCTGAATTAGTAGGATTCTTGGCATACACGCACAGGGTCTGCATCTGGGTCCGTCCGTGTTCACGTTCACTCTAATGCAAAGTGCCGTCTCTTATGGAGCCTGACAGTTCAGCTCAGAATGACACTGATTGTTATTGAGCGTACCCTTTATTCATATCAGTTCCCATCTCTTGATCAATGGTGTTGAATGGCGCATGAATAAACCCTCAGATGCTGGGAAGAATACCAAAGATCTGTGAACGTGCTCCGCTCCGAGCTACCACATTACGGGAATTGACACAAAGGGAATGATGCCAGATATGACAATCAATAGGAGACGCATTAATGCCTCCCTGCGCCTGCAAGATGCAAGATGAAGCTGAGCAAGCTGTTTACATCAACTAAACGCAGAGACTGAATGCTTTAGTTCAGCAGACATGCTGGAGGAACAACAATGGATACAGTGCCGATACTGTGAGGAAGCATGCACAATGAAATTATCTGTAGCTAAGATTTAAACTGGCTACAACTTGGAAATAAGCAGTGCTTCAACTTGGTGGCAGAGAAATCGTACTTGAGTGCTGTTTGTATGAATAGTTTAACTCATGAACAGATGCTTTGATTTGCCGTGCTGTCCTTATCTTCATATTCAGACAAAGGTATAACCAAGTCATAATCTGTTCAGTAGAAATATTCTTTAAATTCATGCTTGCTGGATGCCCGAATCATAAATGTTCATAAACACCAGCTCTGGCCCCTCAAGCATACCTAAATGTGCTGTGATGTCTGGCACCAGGATGTAGGCAGCAGATCCTTTGGGTGCTCTGCGGTGCAGGGTGGGGCCTCCATGGATCAGACTTGTTTGTCTGGAGCAACACATGAGCGCTCAATCGAATTAGGATCTGGGGAGTTCGGAGACCGGGTTGGCACTCTCGGGCTCTATGTCTGCTGAGCCCAGAACATGCTGGGCTGGTGCACTGGGTGTTCTTTTTTTGTTTTTGATTCCTGCAGACATGGGTGAGCCTTAGATGCTCAGGATCCTGTCACCAGTTTACTAGTATATAATTGGTAATTAGAATTCAATTATTTGCCACATGTACCTTCTCAGTTTTGTGCAGGGTCAGCAGATAGCAGACAGGGTTAAGTACCTTGCTCAAGGGCCCAAACTGGCAACTTGGTGGTTCTGGGGTTTTAATCCCTGACCTTCTAATCAGTAACCCAGAGCCTTAAGTATTTGAGCCACCACTGCTCCACAATTATGGTGACCATGACATTAACGAGTTAACATTGATTGTGGAGCAGTTTGGGACCATTGTATTTATTCCCATTCTTACAACCGTGATAGGACCTTCAGTCAACATTCATACATGCATTCACACACTACGGGCAATTTTGGGAATCTGCATGTCTTTGGATTATGGGAGGGAACCGGAGTACCTGGTGCAAATTCCATGCGCACAGATCTGAGACAGGAATCAAACCCAAACCTTGGAGGTGCAAGGTGACAGTGCTAACCACTTAGCCATTTATAAAATCAGTGTCACAATTCTAAACCAGATCGAACCACACTCACTAAGCTAAAGGTCACAGCGCTGAGACAAAACCGTCTGAGATTTGAGATTGTGAAGGAGAAACCTGGTAAGGAGCAAAGACTCAAATGGGAAATCCATCCATCTATATAACTACGTTACAGACAAAGATGGAGTTAATAGAAGTGAGATTAACAGGGATAATCAAATAGTATAGAAAAAGATCCAGGAGATAAGCCAGCGATCAATGCTAAAAGACTGTTAGGTCTGGAAGCATTCTCTAGAAGGATTTGATTGTACTTCAGCAACAAACGTTCATAACAATAGTCTTGAAGATCTCATGCACTGCACAATGCTAAAAGAATAAATTCACTGTTTAAACAGTATGCAAATTTGATATAT
>JAOVVA010000021.1:11938872-11992830 GCA_028565275.1 Leiocassis micropogon
GGAACTGTGCGAAAGTCTTGACCCAGACCACATTTCTTCATATTAAATTAAATGATGTATATTAAATAAAATAAATGGGAATAAATGCTTTACTGCGACAGTGTTTAAAGATATAGTTTACATACAGCACAGTGGCTTGGTGGTTAGTACTGTCGCCTTGCATCTCCAGGATCCAGGTTCAATTCCCACCTCAGGGTCTGTGTGCATGGAGTTTGCATGTTCTCCCCCTGCTTGGTGGGGTACTCTGTTCCTAAACTGCTTTGAGTGTGTATCTGTGCTCCCTGTGATGAATCTGCACCCCATCCAGGGTGTACCATGCCTCATGCCCTAAGTCTCCTGGGATAAGCTCCAGGCTTCCCGCGACCCTTTATAGGATAAAGCGGTCTTGACGATGAGTAAGTGCTTACTCATGCAGCGGTAAGTGCTTACTCATGCAGCGGTAACAAGCTTGCCCTATTGTCCGGAGTACGCAAGTTCGAAGCCTCCCTCAGCCAGGAGCATAAAGACAGCTGATTGGCCAAGCTTGCTCGGGGGGAGGGATAGGAGTCACTCATGGCCAACGATGGACATCTGTAAGCTTATGGATCAGATAGCGCTATACTGTGAGTGTATTATGCTGTTCATGTATCACGTGTTGTGAGCAAGCAGTTTGAATATATGCAGAGGAAACACATGACAACCCTGAGTGGTAGTTGTTGCCTTAATGGGGGAGTGCGCTAATGACAAAAAAAAGTTGTTAAAAAAGTAAAAAAGTTGTTTATGTAAAAACCTTAGCAGCAACCTCATTTTCCCTCTCAACAAACGGGTCTTTCAGGAAACCTGGAGAACTTTTCCTCATGACTTTGACAGTCATGTGCTTTGGAAGCAAAATATGAAGAAATGAGGGCTGGCTCAAGACTTTTGCACAGTACTGTATGTTTTTTCATTAGCAAGATCTTTTACATTTAAATGCGTAAATGGTGCTGGAGGTAGTGATGAAATAATATCAATATCTTTTTCATGAATTAAAAATATATTACAAACTGACTGGTTGAGTTAATTGGAAAAGTATGTATAATAAAAAAAAGGATATATAATATATTATAATATTAAAGTAACATAAAATGTATACTTCAAGTCTAAATGTCACAATGGATCACAAGGCTGTTGACACTCTGTCCCTCACCTGTGTTATGCTGTCCTTGAGGCTGGGTGAGCGCTGTCTTCTAGTGGTGGTGGTGGCCATGGTGGTTGTGGTCTCCATAATGGTGGTGGACATGTCCATGGCGGCTGGAGGCGTTGCCGAAGTGGTCTCCGTGGCCATTACTGATGGCGCATCTCCCACCAAACGCAGATTGCCCTCCACTTTAACACTGGGGTCGCCCTCAGCTGCCAGCTTCAGCACCTGCAGCCCGTTGTAATACAGGCCTGAGATCTGACCCTGGAATGGCCGGCCTTTATCTTGGCCTCCGATCTTAATGGCTGCCTGGCTGTTGAAGATAGTCAATTGCCGCCCTGCCGTGGTCCCCAAGAGGAAGCAAGGGAAGAGGGTGAAAGCCAGAGTAAGAGAAGAAGAGAAGGAAGAGAGGCAGAACAGCAGCAAGACAGAAAGAAAGAAACATTAGATCGACTAAAAGGTAGGTTTTGCATATTTCATGACAGGGTCTTCCTGCATGAGCCGATAACACGCTGAGCATTTGGATTCAGCGATGGATATTTCCAGTTTCAAATGAATATAGATTTTTACAGAGGTTGAGTTAAAGTGATATATAAATCATAAAAATAGCAATTAGCTACAAAGTCTGCAGTAGTTTAGCTGTCTGGAGGAACAATGGAAAAAATGCCCTTTTAACAGAACACATCTGTATACATAATTATCTGTGCCTCATTAATAATAATAAAGATAATGAAAAGCATAAAATTGGAAAACCTTTTATGAATATGTAAAGCGTTTTTGGAAATGTTTTATTCAAAGGACTTGTTGTTGCTAATCTGCATTGATAAGTGTCATCTCTCCAATGCTAATGTGTTACCAGGGCATGAGGGGTTTCTTCCTCATCCTTAGGCCTCATGCACAGACACACACACACGCACACGCACACACACACACACACGTCATTTATTCTCTTAGTGTTTGGTCCCCCTCAAATATCCACTTAGTTCTATCACAACTTTTTATTCCACTTGTTCTTGTAAAAATGTTACCATGTCTCCTCTCTAATTTGCAGCTCATCAGGCAGCTTAACGCTACCACGCGAGAGGCACCAACCTGAAAAGATGAAAGCTATCGTATGCTTCCAGCTGCAACTTAACTTCTCATGTAATATCAGAGGATATAACAGTGCAGCATTCGTACACAGTGGGAAGCATTTTATTCACTCATTATATACGGGCTCACCGAGGCCTATGATTGGCTGGTGTCACTGTGATTGATTGGAAATAGAGTGTATCCCACCTTGTCCTCACTGACAGTACAGCAAATTTAGTTTTTTGGGCTCCCTGCCACAGCTGGCTGTGAATTAATACCTTTGATCTCTGGATGATAGATTTAAATGTTTTCTGTTGCACCATTTGGAAGCCTATTACATTTGAGTTTAAATTAAAAAAAGAGGTATCACATCACTAAGCAGAGCCGGGGGAATTTATTTCATTATGTATTTAGTTACAGTGGTTGAAATCAAACACTATTAAACCTAAAATTATAATATTTATTAGGTGTGTATAGTAATTATCCAATTTGACTGAATTGAATGGGTTTCATCCAAACCAAAAAAAACCCCCAAAAACTTGGACCTTTTGTCAGTTGAACGTTCAGTAATAAAAATCTTTAGCCATATGAATAAAAGCAAGGTTTTGTCTGCACATTGGGCTCGCTCTTTCAATGATATCTTTACCTTTTATGTATTGGGAAATCTGAAAACAAACTCAGGAAGAATTCTGTCTGTCTGTATGTCTGTCCAGCTAGATTTTGTCACAGCATCACGCAAAACTGCCTGAACAGAATTGAATGCAACTTTGGCAGTACTTTGGTATTTGCCTGAAGTTACACCTGTGCCATTAATGAAACCAAAATGATGAGAAGTGTTGAAGTTTTGTGCCAGATTAGAAACCGCAAGTTTACGCGTCTCTTAAACTGTGAGTGCATTTGGCTGCCAACGGTAAAAATACAACTTAGCATAAACATGGTGTAAGATACTCATCCTTGCAAAATTGTATTTCTTTGTATTAATAGGTTAGGCAGAGAGTTCTGCTGTACAGAAAGACAGACAGATATGTTTGTAGCCTTTACCCTGAAATAATAATATCTCTGATTACATTTAAAGCTGATCAGCTTATTTTAAGCTTTAACCTTTGAACTATTTCTACAATCTCTTTTCCCCCTCAATGACGGTTACTAACGCTAGTAGTAAAGATCCAAAAATACTATTGTACAGTGAGAAAGTCATATTTAAATAGGTTCATAGAACTAATCCATACTGAAGAGGGTGGTTATTTCACAGTTGAAGGCATCCCTGGCTAAACAGATGGCAGAACCATCTGATGGAGAACCCCAGCGCTATCTGATCAGCAACAACCGTCTCATAAACGTATTGTTTTAGGGAATGAGTGCTAAAGCAGCTTGACCAAGTGAGACTAACAGCAAGAACACAGGCTGCTAATCACAAACAATCTTGACGTAATTAGATTCCCCTAGCTTAGAATTGAAAATGATTCATTACAGGTGTTATAAACCCAGGTAGAAAGTAAAACAATCAAATTGTTCCACTAGAAAGATTCACTACCTGCTAAACTTTAAAAGCACTTTTAAAAAGCGTAAAGGGATGACTGATTGAGAAACACGCACTTGTTAGTGAATTGTGAGAGCCGGACTTGAGTTTCTACTTATTCCTGATGAACAGCCATACACAGAGTAATCTTCCACATTTGATTATGAAGTGGGCAGTTGTTCTGGCCTTAGAGAGAGCCTCTCCACGACTAATGCGAGGTTGCCTTTCAATACGAGTAGGCTCTAGTTTTTAATAGCGAGATGGTAAATAATGGTAGAAACAGTGAACATGGGAAAGTCTAGGACTCATCAGGAGGATATTCATCTGGCAGCATAAACAAATCAAGTTCAGATCTTTGTACAGGAACATAAATGAGTATAACCGTTCCTGATTAGCGAGCAAATAAAAACGGAGCTGTACTTAACTGTCGGCAGTTAGCCGTGCATCGTGCATAGAGGCCTCGCGTAATCTACTGTTACTGAAGCGGCATGGAAAACAGAACTCCAACCAGTCCTGTACAATCACTTGGCACTGAAGTGTTATTCTTTTTTTTAATTTTTTTATAAAGGCATGGCCCTGAATTAATATTGAGTAAATATTTCACTTTTATTTTGCAATAAAAGTTGCCATTAATTGTGCAACTTGAGCTCTTTAATTAAATTAATTAATATGCTGCTGTCATGTGAGATTTTAAATGTGGTCAGTTGTTTGGTGGTGATGGGCAAAATCTTTTAGTGTTCGCTTAAGTCAGAGGTTCTCAGAGTGAGATCCTAGAACCCACACGGTTTCCTATAGCATATATATAAAATAATAATTTAATTTTTTCTTATTGTCACCTAAATTTGCCCAATTCCAACACTCATGTGACAGCTACCAAACCAGAAGGTGTAAAAGCCAATCTGTGCTTCCTTGTGACATGTTAAGTTGGCCGAACAAATGCTGCTACTTCACAGGGCAGCGTAACTCTCGCAGAAGAACCCTCTCCTGCAAACAGGGGTTCACAGATGCTCATGATTTGCTAGTGTTGCTTTCATTGAGTGTATGGCCATTGAGTCATGGATGGCTATAGCATGGTCTGGATTTTAACTTGTGACCCTCTATTTTTATTCATTTGTCCCCAGTTTATTGAAAAACAAAATGAAAAATAAAGTATTTGGGGTGTTCCCAACACTCCTGTTCACTCCACAGTGACTCTGTGATGTCACATGGCTTGTATTCATGACTTAGTAAACCTATGTTACGAAGGTCTTCTCCAGCACATCCCAAAGACTTTCAATGGAATTTAGGACAAGACTCTCTAAGGTCTCTCTCTCACTCTGCTCCAATCTAATCCTGGAATATTTCTGTGTCACCAGGAAAGAATATCTCTATAGACGTGACAACCTGGTCATTCAGTACATTCAGGTCATCGGATGACTTCACATAGTGCCACATAACGTTGCTGAGTCTAGACCTGGTCAACTGAAACTAACTCCAGAGGCTTGCACTGTGGTCTCTATCCATGAAGGTTGCATCACTTTATATGCTTTCCTTCTTACCATGATGCTTCCATCACTCAGGAATAGGGTCAGTTGAAAATAATCAGATCAGATGACCCTTTCACTAACGTTCAATCTAGAACCAATTGAAACAGGTTCATCAGTGGTGCAAACAGTTAAGGCAGAGGTTCAAGCCCCAGGACTGCCAAGCTGCCGCTGTTGAGCCCTTGAGCAAGGCCCCTTAACTATAGCGCTATCACCCTAGCTCCCTAACTGGGACATGAGAAAAAATTGATTTCACTGTGGGCTAAAGACAAATAACTGAATCTTTACGCTTCTCTTTCTAAAATAAAGCCTTTTTTCTGATTAGTCTCAGTAACAAGTGGTTTTATTATGGCCACATGGCTGTTTAGACCCATCATTTTTTACTATTAAACATACTGTAGCTGTGCTTTCTGCTGACTTTCTTTGCAATCCAGCTTCAGAGCTGAAATATATTGATCACTGCAGTAATCATCCGAACAAAGGTTCTTACGTATTTACTTATTTAACTTCTAACAGCTCTTTTTTGGCGGTAATGCATATTACAGTATTTAGTAATTTAGTGTGCAGAATTGGATGTGTAAAAATAAAGAAAAAAAATATCCTGTGCACTCCAGACACATTCATTTCTCACATGAATTATATTTTTGCACATTTTCCTGTCGGTGCGCCATCACCTGTGACTATGGAACCTCTGAACCTGTCACACACTCCCATAATAAACATATCCGTTGTAGTATCCAGTGTAGTTCATCTGTTCATGCATATTATGTAGTAGGTTACTGTGCAGGTTTGGATTTAGCCATGGATTAAGTATCAATTAGGGCGAACTATTTAGTAGTTTAGTTGGATTTGGAAATTTATCCATGGATTTAGCCAAAGGATTTAATATCTATTAGAGCATATGATTTAGTAGTTTAGGGTAAGAAAGGGGATTATGCCATTGCAGTGGATTTGCTCCACATCCTGTATGAGAGGTTTTTACAAGAGCTCCTGGAGTAACAGTTCAAACTGGCAACACCACCGTTAAACACCGCTACAATGCATGTAATAATCATGTTTCTTAGTCAGTGGGTATACAACCATGGTCTTTCTTTTTAACATTGCTGAGCCTAGACCTGACCAACTGAAGCGACCCCACATCATAACACTGCCTCTAGATGTGTGTACATCAGGCACTATGCATGATCTGTGCATCGCTTCATGCGCTTCCCCCATTACCATGATTCTCCCATTACTCTGGTAATAGGGTCAATCTGGAATAATCAGATCACATGACCTTTTCCATTGCACCAAAGTCTCATCCAGAACCAATTAAAACAGGGGCATTGGCGGTGCAAATGGTTACTGGCTATAGGTTACTGGGTTACTGATCAGAAGGTCAGAGGTTCAGGACCGCCAAGCTGCCACTGTTGAGCCCTTGAGCAAGGCCTCTTAACCCTACCTGCTCCAGCGCTCTGATCTGATGTGAAAAATTTTCTAACCTGATTTTTTACAGATTGCACTGATTCAGGATCAAACTTCTTTAGTGTGTAGAAAAAAGCCTTAAAGGTCATTCTTTAATTTTTTTTAGAGTCATTTCTGCACATTTCTCACTGTTTCACTCAAATCTTAGCAGGGTTTTGATTCTAATGAAAACTACATCAGGCTCTCAACCAGAGAAAATGTTTAACTCATTTCAAGGACCATACTCTGCCCTAAAAATGGACTTTTGTCCAAATCTTTTTCTTTGGCAATTTCTGTGCACAGTTTTATGCAATTGTCCTTTACCTTATAATTCAGTGGTCATTCACTATAAGTACCTGCGTCGTGAGGCACTTGTAAAGCATGAGTGCTTTTGTCATGTGATTTCTGCAGTGTGAGTGGTATTAAGATCATTTATCATACACCGTAAGCCCAGGTAGAGTGGAAAGATTTTTGTTGCTCAGCGTACACATATTGGAGATGACACGACAGACTTGAGGGCATGAATGGACCATTTGGGGGAGACCAAAGACTCTCTTATACAGAAACAGAACTCAGTGATGAGAATAAATTTGTCTAAACCCTATTACCAAAAGCAACATTCAAACATTCATGCAGGATATCTTTACTAAAATATGAGCGGGTATAAAGGTTTGTGTGTTACATGTTTAACGTGTATGTTAAAGGGACATTGTTTTTTTTACGTATCTAGTTACTTGATTAAGGGTTAATTACAGTAGATGTATTTAGTTAATTTATAGTTAGAAAAATGTTTAACCCTCTGAGTTATTGAGAAGAGATTATTGCAGTAGTCCAGGTTATGTTTTGTTATGTTATTGACCTATTTAAAATGAAACGCGAAATGAAATCTATAGTACAACATACAGTACTGCATGAGTAAGGCACGGGGCTCCGCTTCCGAGTGCGTGATGTTGTGTGCGGTTTTAGTATTAATGGTAGTAGTGGTGAATCGCACTGTAATTCGTAGCATTTGCTTTCAAATGAGATTATCTGAAATATGCAGAAACAAAAAGGTCACACTTACTGGGTGTTGTGCAGATGTGTTTATTCTACACTTAACATTTTGGTGGATGGCGTCGCCGTGAGAAACGTTTGCATACAGATGACTTTGTTGTTATAAATGAAAAAGTCTAAATCGGTGAACTTTAGATTGTATATTTTACAGCTTTAGGTGACGGAGCCGGCGTCGGGTCGCGCGCAAGCTCCGAGCTCAATTCTGACATTTGCATAATGAGGATATGTGTTTGATAAAAATACAAAACAGCTGTAATTTATCTGTAACCTTTGTTTTTTCTAATTATGCTTTAGATGTATTATGTGTATGTTGCACTCAAAGGGTTAAGACACGTCAAATGTGGCTTTATCTCAACTTTATGTACAGTTTATCGCAAATACTGTAAAATTGCATCGGTCCCTTTAACTACTTAGAACTGAAACTGGAGTATTTAGGGCTTTTCTGTGTGTTAGGGATTTTTTCTTTCTTTCTTTTTTTTTTTTTAGGGAATCATGTTTTTACGAAATAATGTTTGAGGTGTTGTAGGGAAGACAAAGAAGAGAACAACAGAGCATAGAAAGCAGCAGATTATTTGCATACAGTTACTGGAGTTATGGGGTGTTGTTAAAGGGTTAGTCAGGGATTATGTTATGTACTGTATTAAATGTTATTCTCTGAAGCGGTGCAGTTCTCAGTTTAGGAAGGACAGTAGTGCCTTGATGGAAGAATAGACAAAAGAAAAAGGCCAAGATGAGACCCAGAGATGATCAATATAGTGGACAGGCTGAGTGGGCAGCTACAGTTACAATTCTGCTCACCAACGCGATCAATTTGCACATGCCAATTCTGTCAACTTCGGGAAACTGCACCTCTTCCAGAGCCTTAATAAGTCATTAAGTCACTGTTTAATTCATTCATTTTTTTTACCTTTGTCGAGTAGCCACTCGTCAACTACCCGACCGAGTCTGTATGGGATTCTTTGCCTGGCTATAGCCAGCCGTTCATTATCAAAGTTGCCTTCAAAGAATTTAGAGAGACACATAGTTAGAGGTTAATATCTGGAAGTTCAAGTATCACAAGGTTAAAAAAAAAAAAAACATGGCATCAAGATTAGCAAGTTTTTCAAGTTAGGAAGTGAACGAGCTTTAGGATTAACATTATGTTGGTTTAGATGGACTATCCTTAGTTATTAGACAGTTTTAGAAGCTTGAGACTATTTATAACAGTTTAAAATCTGGTTAGAATGTCATGGGAACATATTTAGTAGTCGTTTAATATATCGTTTGATCATGTGGTTAATTTCATTGTAAAGTACTTTCACTGTAAGGGAAGGACAATTCAAAAGAACCAAATACCTTCATAATGACATAAATGATCGTTTAGACATGCATTTTAACACCTATATTGCAATGTTCAGGAAGACATTTCCACTTCTCGGGAACAGATTTTCATTTAAAGCCGCGCAATTATGTCCAAATAAGATACGCTAGACCGACATGTAATTATCCTAAGAAAGCTCCTGGTAATTGACTTTATGGCTTGGTTTTCCCAGATAAGACGAGATGTGCATCTCATGAGCGACTACGCTTTCCATTGTCCCTGTGTCTAAGAGACAGGGTTTGACGGGTCTTTTTATTGGGCCTAAAACGAGCACTTGGTACGAGGCATCCTTTGAGAGATTACAGCAATGTCAGCCTCGATTTCTCCACATCTCCTTTTTTTTCTATACTCATCTTAATGCACACACTGAAACTCCTACCAGTACCACAGAAGTAAGGGCATCGAGGAAGAGATATAAAAGCTTACGTATTTGGATTATGTATAAAGCTCAACATATACCGTCTTTGCTATGCAACAGCTTTTAGATTAATGATTAATTGTACAGCACATGTTCAACAAATCCGTATCCATATCCGTCCCGTTTTTCCCACCGGCATTTGCATTTCAATCAAATAAAATAAAGTCAAGAGGTCTTACTCTAAATGACTACATACTCATTTAAAAATATAACACTTGGATAATAAAGTCTGCACTAACTGACAGGACAATATGTCGTGTTCATACTGCAATGCCCGACTCATCACTCCGTGCACTATCCTTCCTCTCCATACACTCGGAAAGAGGCTCAAACCTACCGCTTCCTTAATCCTGTTAGAAGCTCTCATGTGTGACACATTCTCTGCTGAAACCTTCAAAGGAAACTTGAAATAGAAAATGGATCCATCGATGAGCAGGCGGGAAAAGAAAGGGAGAAAAGCTGGGCTAACCAATCAAACGTTTACTGGTGCATTGCAATAAAGGATGCATGATAAAGTTTTGATAAAGGAGTATCAATAAAAAGCATTGTCTTAAAAGAGATACAAGTATATATAAGTCTGGTTGTCCATAGACGGCTTTAAATCTGCCATCAGACACAATTATCTAATCCTCCATCTTAATTAGCGGAATTAACCTCGGCTGCTAAAAACACTGAACGCTGTCAAGTTGTTTTTTCATGCAAAACTTCCTGCATCTTGGATCAGATACTTCTTCACTCCTTAAAAATCCCTCAGCCTGAGTCCCAGCACAATAAAGCCATTTTCGCCTTTAAGAAATGATGCAAAATCTCAGACAGCGAGCAAACCTACAATAGCTTCTCGACCCGATGCATATGCGAGCCCAGCCTTTACTCTGGGGAGATGATAGGAAACAAGTGCATGGGGAGAGAATCTGGAAACACCAAGTAGAGCACTTTTTAAATAGTTTTTTTTCCTCTTTGAGTTATGTTGCGATAAAAAAGCCCCTTAAGTCTGGCAGCAGGTCTGGTGTGTATCCGTGTATCCAGAGAGCAGATTGAAAATTGAGAATTGGGTGAGAGCAGGGGCAGTTATTATAGGCAGAGAAAATGTCTTCCTGTGCAACATCAGCTATGAGAGGGATGTGAGTCCCTGCGCTCACAGTGTGGAAAGAGAGAGAGAGAGAGAAAGAGACAGTTTGCTTACTTTGTGTAAGTTTCTAAGTGCAGAAGGGTGGGGAACTGGAGAGGAAAAAGTACAGCTCCAAAGTAGCAACATCACATTTTTTTTAATTAAAGGAAAAATCCACCACACAACTTTAATATCAACATTTATAATCATATTCGTGATCTTCATATTTGTGAGTTGAGCTTTTAAGTTAAAAAGTTTGTAATTGAGGATTTTAATGGAGATACAGTGGTGTAGTGGTTAGCCCTGTGGCCTTGGACCTTGTTTTGTGGGTGTCCTCCTGGAACTCTGGTTTCCAAAGACATGCAGGGTAGGCTGATCACATGGTCCAAATTTCCCATAGTGTAAGAGATTGTGTGCTGTGTGATGGATTGGTCTACTACCCCGTCTACTACCCCTTCCCATGACCGTATACAGACTAAGCGGGATAGCGAATGAGCGAGTGAGTTAGTCTAATTCTACCTTGAATAGCTATTTCCTTCTTTGCCCTCAATGCCAATCGAATACCTGTCAATAATGTACCAGTGTCTTGCTTTGCCTAAAAAGAGCAATGCAGCTGCGCTTTAGCCTTTTAGTCTGTCCTGCTCATATTTAAACAGTAACGTCACACTTAAACAGATCAGATTCCAATGTTTCAGTTTTCATGCTAAAACCGCAATAAGCGCTGTTATGTTTGTCATCCCATACCTCACTAACCACCTGATCCGAACTTCACTCTGAGCTGTGTAAGTCACACGCACTCTAATATTTCACTGGACCTCCTTTTGCTTTGATTGCGGCCGTGGTAAGCTTTTGATTTTGATTGCTTATGCAATGTCACAAAAATTTTTTTTCATCCAGAGTCGCATTCATTTCTCTCCAAGATCTTATATTGATGATGGGAAAGTCGGACTGTTGCTTAAAGTCTTCTCCAGCAAATCCCAAAGATTCTCAATGGGGTTAAGGTCTAGACTCTGTGGTGGTTAATCCACGTGTCTCATGCTCCATGAACCATTGTTTTACAATTTCAGCCTGATGAAACCTGGGATTTTCATCTGGGAATATGCCTGTGCCATCTGAGAAGGAAAAAAACTCCACTGATGGAAAAACCTGGTCGTTCGGTATGTTCAGGTCGTCGGCTGACCTCATTTTTTGGCCACATATCGTTGCAGAGCCTAGACCTAACCAAGTGAAACGCATCATTCCCCCACGGGCTTGTAAGGTAGGCACGTCATCACTTCATTCGCTTCCCTTCGTACGAAGAATCAGCAATCACTCTGGAACAGGGGGTATCGAGACTCATCAGATCACATGAACTTTTTCTAATGCTCCACAGTCTATTCTTTATGTTCCCTAGCTAATTGAAGCCTTTTTCCTGATTAGCAACATGGTTAACATAGATACATGGT
Source organism: Leiocassis micropogon (assembly GCA_028565275.1). NCBI lineage: Eukaryota > Metazoa > Chordata > Actinopteri > Siluriformes > Bagridae > Leiocassis > Leiocassis micropogon. The sequence continues at coordinate 11,950,969 of JAOVVA010000021.1, forward strand.
TTTCTTAAGGCTACACAGCTGTTTAGTCCCAATCCCTTGAGTTCTTTCTTAATTTCACTATTAAACATAGCTGTGATTTTATTTATTTATTTAATTATCTTTTTTTTTATTATAAGTGTTTAAGTGATCTCACATCACGCTCGCTCATGATGTTTCATGATGTTTTTCCAACCACATTCCTTCCTCGAACATGATAGTTCAGGACTATCCTTCCAGGTTTTAATAATGCATTGAACAGTTCTTAGCCTAATGTTAGTACTGTAGTTCCAGCAATCTCCTTAGTTGTTTTCTTTGATCTACGATCTTGATTTCTTGACCTATCTGAAACAGAGTAACATCTTGGCCACGACCACATGATATGTCTTCTGACATTGTTGTTGTTTAAGAAATGAGAGAACACTCACTGCATCAGTTAGAGTTAAACAACTTGTTGCCAGCTGAACCATATTAATCGCTGCAGTAATAATCCAATGGAAGACGCTTAACTATTTGCTTAATAAGATTGAGGTGGTGCCTTTTTTTTTTTTCTTTTTTAGACTGCATTGGATTTTTTCAACTTGAACCACTTCTACAGTGGTTTCTCATGAACACGATCCTGAATGTTGGCGGGAATGTTTTCAAGGCTACAGTAAATTCTGGCATCTGATTACGTATTATGTTTGAGGTCCTTTTGACTTTTTCTTTCATTAAATTCGATTGTAACTGGATAATATGATGAAATAATAACTGTATAATTATATCACAATACACTTTTCTGTGTACTAATACTAATATGTGTATTAATACTAATAACAGACTTGATGTGGGTGCAGCTGATGTTCTGAACCTTTTATAATTGTAAATTGTTAGAATGTATTAAGATTATTCAAATGTTTTGTTAATATTTTTTGTAGACAACGTAGACATAGAAAAGTTTTCCATATTGTTTTTTTTTTTTTTTAAAGTCACCAAACTATACTATAGTATGTATGTTACGTTTTAATATCACCGACCCTTAAACTGTACAGTAAGTGGACCAGAAATATCTGAGGATAAAAATATTCAAGGTGGAATTTTCCTTTAAGAAGACTTAAACTTATTTTTGGCCTTTTTAGTTGCCACTAAAAATGAAAAGCTTCTTTGTGATTTCAAATTTGTCTGGAGGAGGGTATTCAGAAAACAGCAGCGGTGCAGAATCACTCCAAGGCTGCAAAGCAAAGCAAAGCAAAGCAAAGCTGGCTGGCTAGCTACTGTAAATGATCCAAATTCATCCTGGGCTGAATATATTAAGCGCAGCAGCTTGGAGCGAAATGTGTCAATTTGCAATTGTTATTAGATTGTTCATGAGGTGGTTATTTAGGGCCTCCACTCGGTGAGTCAGAGCCTGGGAAGAATCTAAAGGCAAAATGGCACACTTGAAAAACTAATGACACGCATTCACAAATATAAATCAATCTGCACTCTGGCACGAGGTAGGCTCGCCAATATGCTTCCAAATTGATGCCAAAGTCTTCAAACAGCACTCGTCAGATTTTTGAAGGACAAAAATGCACTCGGCGTGGTTTATTTTGAGAGGTGATAATTGCGTCTTTGGAGCTAGCTGGGCCACTTATTTTTCTTTTTCTTTCTCTCTTTCTCTCTCTCTCTCTCTTTCTCTCTGACTCTCTGACCGCGTGCCCATGACTGTGCATGGTATTGTCCTCTCTCCAGCACACAAACAACATATCACACTTCTCATGTCGGAGGTTCCCTCCCACAGTCTGTCATTTGCGGCCAGCAGCGGGGTTTTTACCTGTTGGGTAGCGCTCGATGACGGGTTGGTTGTCCACCTGGAGGGTGGCATTACCCCCGCTGCGGGTGAAGCGCACTACGTGGTACTTGCCATCGCTCACGAGGACAGCTGGCTCGTCTATGGTGATGTCATCGGTGCCTACGTTGAAGATGACACAGATTTTTCCTTGCTCCTGTAAAAGAAGGGAAGAAATTTCATTCAGGACGAATGAAGAGAAATGCAAAGCTGTGCCGAGGTCACATGCAGACTTGAAAGGGGAACATCTGTCTACCTGGTCATGCTGCACTAACTCACCCTTGGGAGAGCAATGCCCTATGTAATGCAGGTGGGAAATGAAGTGTGTCTCCATGTTTTACATTCATCACCCATCCCCCTCGCTCTCGCTTTCCCTCTCCCCTCCTCACCGGCATCTCCCTGACATGTATCAGTTCTGGCATTTTCCTGCTGTTTCTGTTTTAGACTCATATCCAGCCTCTAGCAAATACAACCCGTGCTGTAAATCAGGCTGTCGCTGGGTGACGCTGCTGAGAGGCGAGAGGCTCAGGGCGGGGTTCGCCATGGCGCTATCTTTTGCTTGCTGCATCGGGGAATTGCAGGTCGCAGTGCTAATGTGGCAGGCTGCGGAAACAGAGAGAAAGCTCAGCTGTTTTACAGGCTTGTCATGACCCACTATATCCAACAGTCTGAGGCAGGTGGGAAGAAAGCCAGAGCTGGCATTCACAAACCCGGCGCTATCTATCTGCTCGGACACAACCAAGCTGGCTGATCAAACTTCCGCCCACGTTCCAAGTTCGGATATAGCCCTCCTTCTCTTTGGCCTGAGCTGTCAGCTTCTTATTTAGATGCTGATGCCTGACAAATATCAAATGCAACATATGATGAATATAAAACAAGTACTGGAGACTGAAGGACAGGGATAACAAGCATCAGTGTCAAAAATCGCAACTGCTTAACATACAGATAAGGATGAATATTTAGTATGTTTAATTTACCATCAAGCCAAACATCTTCATACACCAAACAGATGTTGAAAAAAGTCCAAATGAGACATAATCATTCACTAATTCTAAAATTGTTAAGAGACTCGCATTGCAAAGGATGCATTACCCTACATTCACACGGACGAGTGACAAGTCATTCACAGGTATTTGTATTATGTGGATGTGCAGCAAAGGCTGTCACATGGCCTAATGCCACACCGTGTACAGTATACAGTATGAACAGTTGGGTGTTGCGGTTCAAAATATACTATCATGAAGTAGCGCAGGGTGAGATTTACAATAAAGATTTACTTTCTCAAAACCATGTTTGAAACTGTCAGGAAATAAAAGTGCAGAGGATGCAGGTGCAGACTTGATTTTAATAACCATCAATAAAAGACACAAGCATTAAAAGGGACAAGACTATTAACTAGCCCGAAAACCTGGAACTTAAATACTGTGTTAAACAAGACGTGAACAAGACGTAAGCGGGAACAACCTCGGACTATGTGCATGTGATTAAGGAAATGTGACCTGTGGGTATTGTAGTCCAGCACCCCACGGCACTACCCTGACAGTTCAAAGTTCAAAATTAGAGAGGATGTGCCGCACCAGAAGAAAACATGTGTTTGAATGATTTTTAGTTTATTCTGTTAAAAATCACAAACAAAATAAAGATGTGGGCTATATGGGCTTAAATCCAATCGGTTGCTTTTGAGATTGGCAGTAGGATGTAAAGAGTGGGTACATAAGTTTAGTAGTAGAACAATTTTCAATCAACAGTGTCACTCCACTGAACTGGTAAAAAGGCGTTATTTTTATGAATGATTGAATGATGTTTGTAAGTGGTGCAGTGGGTAGGGTTAAAAGAGTAGTGAGAGGTCTTGTGCATAGTCTTTTGGCTGACACATTTATGCATTTATTTATATATTTTTACAAGAATACATTAAAACGTAAGATGTGGGAGTGGTGGCTCAGGTGGCTAAAGCTCTAAGTTGTTTATTTTTGGATTTGATGATCTGGGTTTGAGTCCCGCCGTCGGTGGGATTGCCAGTCCCCATATTACCCAGCCACTGCATGCATTGCCGGTCCCATTTGAGATATTTTAATGTAACATTTGTTAAATGTTAATGTTGTTTGTCAAATGCATTCATTTTTTTCAACATTACACGTTTGTAATACAAGTAAATCTGCGTTTAAAAAAAAAAAAATTTTTATTAATCATTATTAATCACAGACTACAACTGAAATTAACTAGATAATTTTTTTATCATTTAACTATACTAATTTATATGCATAAATATGCATTCAATATACACTCACTAGCTATTTCATTAGGTATATACCTCGCCAGCCCTCCATTTTTGGACGCCATTTTGCTTTCAGAACTGCCACAATTCTTCAAGGCACTGATTCAACAAGGTGCTGGAAACATTCCTTAGAGATTTCAGTCCTTAATGACATGATGGCAAATTTGTCGGCTGCACATCCATGAGGCTAATCTCCCGTTTCGCCACATCCCAAAGGCGCTCTATTGGATTGTGATCTGGTGACTGTGGAGGACATTTGGGAACAGTGAACTCATTGTTATTGTCCCAAAGGCAGGATGGATTCATGCTTTCATGTTGTTTATGCCATATTCTGACACTACCATCTGAAAGTCACAGCAGAAATTGTCCAGGCTATCAGACCAGGCAACATTTTTCCCATGTTCTATTGTTCAATTCTGGATTGTAGCGTCAGTTCCCTGTTCTCTGTTGATAGGAATAGCACCTGGTGTGGTCTTCTGCTTCTGTTGCCCTTCTGCTTCAAGGTTCGACATGTCGTGTATTCAGAGGCGCACTTTGGCATACCTCGGATGTAACGAGATTTTATTTGAGTTACTGTTGCCTTTCTATCAGCTCGAGTCAGGTCTGACCTCTGAGGGCATTTTTACCCAGAGAAATGCTGCTCGCTGGATATTTTCTCTTTTTCAGACCATTCTCTGTAAACCCCAGAGACACTTTTGTGTGAAAATCCCAGTAGATCAGCAGTTTCGGAAATACTCAGACAGGCCCGTCTGGCACCAACAAGCATGCCACGTTCAAAGTCACTTAAATTACCTTTTCTTCCCCATTCTGATGCTCGGCTTGAACTTCAGCAGATCTTTTTGACCATGTCGACATGCCTAAATGTGCCAAGTTGCTGCCATGTGATTGGCTGATTAAATATTTGCGTTAACAAGTAGTTGAACAGGGGTACCTAATGAAGTGGCCGGTGAGTGTATAGCTACATGGAGATGGAGATATATATTTACTCAAAACAGGCTTAAGGATTCCTTTTCCTTCAAAGTGTACTTAAGTCACTAAAGGCAAAATACTTCATCTGGCTCCGGAGAGAGTGCTAGTGTAGAGCTTAATATTATCAGCTGGCACTCATAGGATGGAATTCTGCCATGTGCTTCTTATCAGCCTCCTCTGCTTCCTCTCCTGCTTTCTGCCTGTCTAGCTTCCTCTCTGACAGGCTCTCTTCCAATAGGCTTGCTATCTTACTTGTAGATGACTCATTAGCCATCTGCTGAAACATGCCATGCACTGCTCAGAGCAAGGAAATCATTTCTGTTCAATGCTGGAATAGTCACATTTGGTTTTGAGAACCCGGATTCAGCTGTTGCATAGGATAGAGCGCCATGTCAAAATCCTGCCCTAATGAGCTCCAACACTATTTCATATTCGGGGTCATGATCAGACAGAAGCCATCCAGCACGACAGTATTTTATCGGATCAATAGGCTTAGGATGGTGAGAAGGTCGGGCAGAGGTAAAGCTTGGGTCAGGCCTGCAAATCTGGAACGATATCCAAAAACAATAGTGCTTAATAGACCCTTAGCTGATTTAGGGTTTTTGCGCATCTCCCGTGTGCAAGGCAGAGCTCCTGATGGCAGCCAGGGAAGAGTGGGGAGAATGAGTAATCTCTTCAGGGCAGCTGGTAACGAGCAGGCGGTGCTACGAGCCAGAGGAGAGATCGCCTGTCAACAGGCTGTCCCTGCAGGCTAGCGTACAAAACAACCAGCTCTAATCCCCAAATGCCAAACATCCTACAAAACAAGTCTGACAGTCTGGGTTGTGGTGATGGCCAGGGGCTTTTGAGCTTCGTAAGCGTCCTGCACACATGCTCTTTTCAATCACTGCTGACATTCAACGCTCCAAATTGGGTTTGTTTGCCTTCATCTCTATACGCAAGAAGCCATTTAGTGGAAACAATCAGTGTAGTTAATAACAAGTTAAGCATTATAGTCATGTTCTCAATACTGGACACAGGGATTCCTTTAGCTGTATTTATATTGCAGGAACATTTTCAGGAACATAGAAACCTAAAGAAACAAGTCTTTTTTAAAATGTATGTATTTTCCGATGAACCGGGGCTACAGATCGATTAAACTGTTTGGTTCCTCCTCCAGAGAAGGTACTTTGTTGAGGACCAGAAATGACTGTTGTAATGGACATTGCTTAGTGCTCAAACATTAGCTTTGGAGAATGGCTAATCCTCTCATCTGGCACTCTAAAAAAACATCAGATTAAATAATACCCATTATCTTTTATTAAATCAGACACGGTGTGTACAACTGATGTGTTTGTTTTGGCATGAAGGCGAATGGAATGTTTCCACACCACTTTGCTTCAAAACCGGTGGAGAGTCAGACATGGTGCAAACAATTTATTTAAAAAAAAAAGAAGAAAAAGTATCAATGAAGAAGAATCATTTGCTTTTTTTTTTTTTTTTTTTTTACATTTTGATGTAAAGTAATCGGTTGCTTTACAAATGTCTCACACAGAGTCCAGGAATTGTGGACATGATACATAGCAGGAGACATGTTACAGACTGACAGGTTGATCAGGAGTCAGGAGTGTACAGTTTTTACTTTCTTCTAGTGGTCAGCAAGCAAAAATAAATAAATAAAAATGAATAATATTAATAAATACATAAAATTGTAGCTTTAAGAAGTAAATTAAACACACTCACATACAATATACTGGACATTTTATACATTCACTTACACACTGAAAATATTGAATATAATTGTAAATATTGGTATCTGGTGCAATGCAGTGTCTAGTTTTTGTACAATACACGTGAGTTACTTCCGTGATTGAACCGTGAAGTAGAACCGCGGTCTGTTTGTATCTGTGGAAATTCGTAACTCGAATGATCATAACGTCGGAAACTATCTGTTTATTAAAGCAAATAATAAATAAATAAATGCTTATTAGACACATAGCGCTGATTTAGTTTTTTTCCCTTTTGTCAGGTGTCATGTGAATGCCTCTAGCAGAAATATCTACTATTCACAACATATCCTGGAATTGTGTAATTCTTGTTGAGGATAGTTCCAGAGCTCATTCATTATTTTTTATTTTATTGAATTGTAATATATATTACATGCAGCAGCATCCCGCTGGCTTCAGTCAGTACTGGCGGACTGGATCAACCTCGAACACCCCAGTCTCCCTCACAGTTTGGTAATGGTATGTCATCTTAAACAACACTTTGTCTCCTTAATAATTGATTCTAACTGGGTCCAAATTGCCTTTGAACTGAACGAGCTACAAAATCAATTAGCTTTCAACACAAGGCTGAATCCCAGATCCCCCCTGTAACCCCAGAGCAAGGGCACTACTTGATGTGTGAAACCAGGGATTGTACATGCTACATAGCACACTAGATTCCCATTTAACACTATTCAGGATTTAACCCTGAAACCCTAGAAGTTAGCTGATATTCTAGAGCAGAGTAAGTGAAAATATAAAGAGAAACATTTTTTTTTAAGGGAGATGTACAGGACTGTCCACCACCCCCTCATAGCTGTGCCGATATTTAGTACAACAGCATGACCTTGAGTGTGATCTTGCTCAATTATAGTTCTCCCTGTACACAAAACAGGTGATCTCACTAATTAGTCCGAGCCTATCTGGCTGAAGAGTTGTGCTAATTAAAATCGGATGGTTTATTTAATGGATGGAACAAATATGTGGCAGGGCTTTTAGTTTCTGAAGCCAGGGTGTCCACAAAAGGGTGTGCACAAAAAATGGCTCAAAACTAGGGTATTCGCAAGTGAATTGTGAACTTCTGTGTCAAATTTCTTTACATGATCTTCAAGAAGCAATGAAGCAGACATTCCTTTTGACTCCCCGCCCAGCCGGATCCAGCAGGTTTTGAAGAATAAAGGACTCCATACTAAATATTGATCATCGTATAGCAATTTCTATTGCATAAAATAACAAACTATTCTTATTATCTTGATTGTCATTATTCGAGAATGTCATTATAATCCTGAATTTCACTTTTGGTCACCAATGTATGTACATTTCTTCCCCAGTAAATACCACCGCAAGTCTTCGTCATCTCATGAGCTGGAACACGGTTAAACCTAGCCTGCAGGTCTCAGATTTGTCCCTGCACTAAAGGTACCTCCTCTCTACTCTGAACTCAATCACATCCGCCCACTCCTCCTAGCTGTCACACATCTGCCCACTTGGTCGAGCTGACGATCGGAAGTGGAGGAGTACATGCTAGATGCAGACGAGATACACTGTAGATGGTAAGAAAAGAAAATCACGTGCTCTCACCTCACTGATCTCCCTACAGTATCACTTTTTTTCTCTGTCTTTCTCTGTTCCGCCTTTTGTCATTTGGTAGTTTGGCTAACTTTAAGGCCTTTCTAGAATAAATCACTATATGAGACTTAGCAACAAAATGAAAAAACAAAAAAACAAAACCTAGATTATTTGATTATTTGATTACTGTTTCCAAATTCTGGCAAAAGGATAGAAAGAAACAACAGTAATTTCTTAGCTTTATTGTCTGAAATAGCAGATACAAAATTAGGCCTAACATAATTAGATCAAAGCCAGCCGGTACGTTACAGCCTATCATTCTTAGCCGGCTTTAGGCATAACTTTGGAACCATATTTTGAAATGATTGATGAAATGGCCAGAAGAGGATTGTCCTCCACAAAACGATCAGAGATTATGTTGATTGACTGAGGTGAAGCAAACAGCTTTTCGTCAAGGACTATTAGAAGATTTTGTTCTGAGCAGGGTTTAAAATCGACTCTCCTATGCACAATTGGACTTAGAGGTGGTTTAAGCTATAAACGAAGTAAGCACCCTGTATCTGGCAGACTAGATGCACTATATCTAAACCAAAGTACAGTATGCGGGCACCTGACCATACCATATATATGTAGTATTTCTTCCCCAAAAATGCTGGAGGCACACAATTGTCCACAGAATTACAGTAAGACATCCTTTCACTGGAACTAAGATCCCCGAACCTGTTCCAGCATTACAATGCCCTTGTGCACAAAGTGAGTTCCATAAAGAGTTAATTGGCGACATTAAGCTGGGCATGCACTTGTTCACTTGCATGTACTTCTTAATTCATTAATTCATTAATTCATTGATTCATTTATACTCCGAAAATCTTTTCAAATTGTTGAAGTATGTCCCCAGCCTTAGAGAGGAAGAACTCAAGTGGCTTGCACAAAGCCCTGACCTCAACCCCACTGAATACCTTTGGTAATCACTGAAATGCCAATTTTGTGCCAGGCGTTCATGCTGGACATGACCTGTTCTTACGGGTGAATGGACAGAAACTTCCACAGCCAATTTTCAAGAAAACCTTTACAGAATATAAAAAGCTTTTATATTGGCAAAAGCAGACAAATCTGCATCAATATACATGGCCATGGTTTTGGAAAGAGATGTTCAGTACTCAGGTGTTCATACTGTATAATTCCAGGGTGAGTGAAAAAATATCCGCACTCTGGTTGTATTAAAACTTCTGTTTTATGTCTTATCAGCGCTTTTCATTCAAGGGTATTGGCTCCCCAGTCACTGTTGCGGTGTGAGTAAAAATGGATGCTGCAGCGTGCAGTGATTCGTTTTTTTTTGTGGTCTCAGGGTGTACCTGGTGCCGAAGTGTTTGGATATCTGCAAACAAAATTAGGACCAACACTAGAAGGTAAAGTGAATCATTACTGGGGACCAGACACGGATTCATCACTACGAGTCTAAGATTAAACGGCAGAGTATGGGATGGAAACATCCTCAATTGCCGACCAAGAAAAAGTTCAAAATTCAATCATCTGCTGGAAAATTGATGCTCACAGTTTTCTGGGATTCTCAAGGGCCAGTATTGGAACATTATCAGGAAAAAGGTTCAACAATCAACAGTGCTCGTTACAGTGAGGCGCGTATTAGAGAGCCGAAGCCGAAACTTCGGGTTAAACACAGGAGGATTGCTATCCGAAGGCTGTTATGATCCTGCATGACGATGCACATCTGCACACTTCTGCCCACACTGTCGACACTCTGATTAATAACTTAAAAACTCTTGCTCCATCAGACTTTCACCTGCAGTGCATTAGTGAAAAGCTTGTTGATGGATTAAAAGGGGTATTACAAGATAATGAAAAAAAATATATAGATTTTTTTTTTCTTTTCTAAAAGTTGATTAAATAAGATTCTACAGCCAGAGTGCAGATAACTTTTGACTCACCCTAGTATTTGACCATAGATGCACATTGATGACTGTATTATTGTAGATAATGTATTCAGCTATTTTGGGCAAATAATAATCTGGAACAATAACCTGCATCAAATAACCATTCTTCAATTTCTGTTATGACACAAAAACCGAATGACTAAAAAAGTACACATCTCTTTTTTTTTTTTTTGCTGTGAATGTAAACTACAAGCGATTTCAAATATGCTAATATTAATATTACACATCTCATTTCAAGATTAGATGCATTTGGGTGGGCTTTCGCATGCATTCTATGTTTATTGCTCTCAAAGCATCTCCAGGGCTACTTAACATGTCCTTGAATTTCCTATTAATGTTACAAGTGGATGCATAATTGCTTTGAAGCACCATTAAAGCCCTATACAGAATGAATTATGATTTCTGAATGGGCGTATTTCAGGCACAAATGCTGTATCTGCCCTTATCTTTATACTCCTCTCTGCAAAAACCGAGCTCATGTTAAAATCAAAGCCTCTGATTTAATAATGCGGCACAGCCGGGTTTCTGGTTTAAACTCTAAAGTTGATGGTGTTTGGCAGAAAATAGATTGCAGATTTCTGGAAGCACAATAACGCTCATTAGGCTTCTCGCACCTAATCTGACTGAAATAATCAGCCTGCACATAGGCACCGGCAAACACAAAGCGACAGTCAATGCTACACTCGTATTCAGCCATTTGCCACGGCCGCCTTTCAATTTAGCCGCTTGCCATTATTTTTGGGGCCGATTTTCGTTTAAGGAATTCCTCTTCTTGGCGGGGGGGGGGGGGGATGTTTGAAATGTCTCCATTGTCCTGCTTCTTAAATATATAAAAAGATGTGAGCGAATGTAGCTGTTGCAAGATGGGAGCATGACATTCTTTTCAACATAAAAGAAGATACCGATGGGGAAAAGAGAGAGAGAAAAAAGAGACATTTCAATTGTCATAAAGTTTTTATTATAGGCACACATTATGTCTTGCAGCATAGGGTCTGCATTTAAAAGTCTGACAAGCATTCATGTTCTGTGCTCTTCTCATGAAGAAGCCTTGTTCATTAAAAAAAAAAAAAAAAGCTGTCCTACTTTTTTTTTTTTTGTTAAAGCCGAGAGGTAAGATTATAATGATGAGAGCTGCTGATAGTAATAATGGGATGTTTCTTAGGCTATCTAATAAGAGACAGCCGTCTGGGTTGGAACATGGAAACAGCACTGATTACAGACAAATATATCTTTCCAGGTCACGGGCGAGGGTTGCCCAGGGAGGCTGAGATTTAGCTGGGCAGCTCGTAGTGAGCACCCACCAAGTTCACCTGCTTGTTTGCTCTCAAACGCTGCATGTTAATAAGTCACAGCACCTGACCTTCACACTTAATCAGAGCCCAAGGACAGGCCTGGACAGCCAAGGCTCTCTCAATCTAAATAGGTCCTCCCCGTGCCCCACCGCACTAATATACATCGTGCTTAAAATAGCTAGAAATAAACTTATTACATGCCACAACATTAAGCTGTTTTTTAGAGACTGTAGTAAATATATACACTCCTATACCATGAAGACCTTCTGTGATGATGATGATGATGATGATGATTCAGGACTTTCTGAAGGGGGAACACTGAAGCCAGGGAGCCCTAAGCAGGAATCAGGTGGCTGATCTCGACTTGTAACAAAACATTTCCCTTTACATTGCATGCACCTCAAAGTAGGACAGAGACCGGATTTATTATTCTTGGTCTCTCTTCCAATTGGTTCCCTTCTTCGTTTTCTTCTTGTGGTTAAGCTGTCTGCCAAATTATACTCCCAGGTGACTCTGCATCATGCATACCAATGGACTGTGCTGTGCTCAAGTGGGAAAACCTAAAAGTAATTGGCTGCATTCTGGTCACATGGATGAGCATTAGGGTGGAGCAATAATCACCTCGATTTTAATAACTGTCTAGACATTCCGGTGGCTGATCATGGTTTTCTCGACAACAGCGGTGATGGATCTGCACTTCAAATTGCCGAGCTATGCTCCTTTGACCCTTCTATAGCAAATTTAGTGGCTCACTTAACTAAAGCGGTGCAAGTGCTAGAATTTATAGAAGAAAGGAAGGACCAGATTTAAGTAAAGCATTTTCTCATATTAGATTGAAGCAGCCTGGGATGAGTCTAGCCTGAAGGTGTAGCAAGAGTTCTGTGAATGCACCTGCAGTTTTTAATTAAAAAAAAACAAAAGTAGGCAGACTCATGGTCTGGTTACAACACAGCCATCATGTATGCTGTCACCACTGACAAAAGCATAAGAATGGCTGGGGATGGGTGCTTGGGCAGTTAGAATAGTCACTAAAACATGTTTGCATGTCCACACATACACCCATACACACGTTATTGACCTAACTACTAAAATACACCATCTAATGTGAAACGTTAAGAAAGGGTTGGATACTGTATGTCACAGTATTTACATAAAACAATATACACTAAATGGACAAATCCTGTTAATTATTGAATAAAGCAGAGAGCGATCTTAATGCTTCAGCATACCAAGACATCTTGGACAATGCTATGCTTCCAACAACAGTTTGGGGAAGGCCCTTTTCTATTCCAACAAGCACGGACTATAAAGACATGGTTTGATGGGTTTGCTGTGGAAGAACTCGACTGGCCCTAACACAGAGCCCTGTGACCTCAATTCCACTGAGCACCTTTAGGATGAACTGAAAACGAAGATTGCGAGACAGGCCTTCTCGTCCAACATCAGTGGCTGACCTCATAAATGCTCTACAGAATAAAAGGGCACAAATTCCCATAGAAACACTCCAAAATCTTGTGGACAGCCTTTCAAGAAGAGTGGAAGCTGTTTGGGTACAGCTTCCACTCAGCTTGTATACAGTATATACAAGCTGTTTGGATACAATGTCATTGCAGGATTATCCAAATACTTTTGTCCATACAGTGTATATGCCAGTTTATCGCCTGTAGAATAATATACAGTAGTTGTATTTCCAGCTTGACTGTTAATAATGAAATGTACTGCAGTAGGGATTTAATTTTTTTGGGGGGGATTTTTTCCCCGATTTTCTCCCTAATTTAGTCGTGTCCAATTCCTCCCCGTCACTAGTGGGCTCCCACATTAAGGCTACTAATACCACTCAGCCGGGAGGGCCGAAGATATCACGTGTTTCCTCCGAACCACGTGATGCCAGCCGACCGCATCTTTTTGAATTGCTCGCTCATGCACCGTTGGAGGCAGCGTAACACACTCAGAGGACGGCGCTATCCGCTCCTTCTGCCTGTGAGCTCACAGGGGTCTGTGAGCTCACAGACCCCTGATTGGCTGTAGATTGATTGAATGTGGGAGCATGAAGTACCTCTCATCCCTCCCCTCTGGGAGAGCTTGGCCAATCAGCTCTCTCGAGACCTCTGGCTGCGAGAGGTTATCCGGGAATCGAACCAGCGATCTCCGGATGATACGGGCGAGCACTTTACCACTGCGCCACTCGGAGGCCCCGGGATTTTCTTTGCAAAAAAACAATGTTCGACTTTATGTAAAAGGAAACAAATTGTACAGTATATACAAACTTTTTCATTATACAAACTAGATTCGATTCCAAATATTGCTCTAATAATAATATGTTCAATGCACTTGAGCTACTGCACTAACCCTGCTGCAACTTTTGTTCACTTTTAACAAGGAAGTGTCAAGTCACCTTGTAGTTCGCCCTCGAGGTTTTCTTAACGCATACAGTGCGGCTCTGCAGTCATGCCACAGGCAAAACACTCCTTCCCCAAAGGCGCTTCATCTCATATTCAGAGCACAGTGTGCGCTGACTCCAGGTTAGCACCTGACAGTAGACCCTGCATATCGGACAACCATAAATCATCTACGGCTGCAGCTCGGTGGACTGTGAACCCAACAAACACATACAACTTATTTTCATCCTGGCTGTTGCTGATCCGCTGATTCTGAGCAGGGACTATAGAAACGACCTGGCCTCCGAGCTTGGAGGAATATAATATGGGATTGAAGAAGGTTGCATTAGCACTGTAGAATATACCGCTAGAACGGGGCTTTTCAGCTCAGCTATAGTCTACATGGAAAAATGATCAGATGTACACCTGTCTCTTTCTGTGCTTTTGTGTCTGTACTATACTGACAAAAAATGTCTGTATCAACAAATATAGAGTACTCTAGTGTTATACAGATGTGATTATTAGAACAAACTTAACAGCAATAACCAGAAGTAGAAGATAAATAATTACATTTGCATCTTTTCTTTAATTAAGTACATATTTCATATGTCTGTACTTTACTTAAATAGGTATTTTTTTCTTTTACTACATTACGTCTGTCCTTTCTACTTCACTACATTTCTGCATGGTGTTGCGTTATTCAACCTCAGTGGTGCCACATGCTGACTATAATGCATTATTGCATAATTTGCCTTCCCCCTAGGAAACTTGTTTAACAAGAGAAGCGGGGATGATTGCAGACATCAATAAAACAAAATGTCCAAAGTCAGACAGACAAAAAGAGAGAATTTTTAATTTAGACAATTTTGAAGACTTGAAGCATGGTACTTTTGGTACTTAAATAAATTTGACAGCGCATATTCATTCAATCAGATATTTAAATGTAACACTTCTACTTTTACGTAACATTTTACCTAGGGTATCTCTACTTATAAATATAGAATTTGTGTAAATAGCCCACCTTTAGTTAAAACTATCCTAAAATAGAAGGCTTTTTCGAGAATAGCTTTTAAATGTGACATGAAGCAGATGCTTTTCTCTCAATCACTGGTTCACACTTACAGGTTTCGTCAAAGATAAATTTAGCAAGAGATCTCCACTGCATAACATTAATTTAGGGCTGTACAATTGACATTTGATATGTGGCATTAGTTTCTGACTTAATGGAGTAAGGAAATAAGACTGAACCTCACACCTCGCTGTCTTCTCCATACTTTCTCTCTAATAATCTGTAAAGCACCTGAAAAACTGCTCATTCGTGTAATTAAACAATCAACTAATAATCTTGCAGTGTTTACAAAGATTGATGCAGAAAGACGGCACACACTTTAAGGCACATGGACTATAACATCAAATGACCACGAACTGAAATCTGAAATCAAATCAACGAACTGACATCTAAAGCCACAGACTGAAACCAGACAGTTGATAATTGGGGAAATATTACAGTGAAGTTTATCATAGCTCCCAAATTATTGCACTGTAATATGACATTTGCACAACATACTGTATGAACTGCATCAAGACCAGTTTCACACAACAGATCTTGGAATGTAAGCAGATTTCCCCCCCTTTCAGCTAGGTTGCAATTTATTGTTTGGGAAAGTTGCAGTTGTTAAATAGTAATTTTTAAACTGGAGGTTTTATTTTGCGGCACATATTTAAGGCTGTATATCTAATGTGGTGGCTCAGGAGGTTGAGGTTCTATGTTGCTAATCAGAGGTTCAGGGGTTTGAGCCACCACCAGGTCACCACTGTTGGGTTCTTGGGCAACAATCTTATCTCGTGCAGTGCCGGTCCCAAGGCCGTTAGAAAACAGGAGGGTTGCGACAGGAACGGTATCCAGGCTAACACCTGTGCCAGATGTTTTGGATCAAATGATGTTATGTGGCAACACAACTATATGCAGGTTTATTTGTTGAGCATTAAAAAGTTATTTTCATTGGGACCAGCGTTCACATCATGGGCAGGGCATCAACTTGCTTGCAAAAAGAATCCAGCAGAAATATTTTCAGGTGTCCAAGAATGTATTTGCTGGAACATGGTACCCAAGGGTGAATTTGCCAAGGGTTGACAGATAAACATAAATGCTCTTAATAAACACTGATTTGAGTTCGTATTTTCAACATTATTTGGATCAGTTGTTATCCCAATGCCAGGTAGTGAACATTAGTCCAACACCATGGTGTCCAAACGTCCATAATGCTACCAAATTTACGTTGCCACACAATTTTGACAACCAAATTCCTAATGGTTTGTTACTATAGTTCACTTTCTCTTTCACTGATCTGAAAAAAAACCAAAAAAAAACCTGGGGACAGGACATTAGTATCCTGGCGAGTAAGTGCCATTGCTAGTCCAGGCGATGTTAAAGTCAGCTGATGGGATGACATGGGCACATTTAATAAACCAGGTGGACAGCTGGTATCTTGCCACATTTCTTTTTTAGCATTGATGTAGCTGCAATATATCTTTAATAAAGTAGTCTAACTTGTAGTTTATGCCAAGCTAATGTCAACACAATATCATATTTTGTTGAGCCATGTGCATTTAATCAATTAATATGTTTCCAATGCAAGTGTCCAAAGCATACTGTTTCCTTTGCTCTCAAAACAACCTCCATTGTGTGTCATAGATTCCACAAGATGCTGGAAAGATTTAATCGAGATTGTGGCCTATGTTGACTTGACAGCATCATGCAATTGATGCAGATTTTTCAAACGAATTTCCATGCTGTGACTCAAAGATGTTCACTCAAATGTGTTCTACTGGAGATTGATATCCAGTTACGGGGAAGACCCCTGGAAAACACTGAAACTCATTGTCACGTTCACGAAATCAGTTTTCATTGTGACATGGTGCAATCTCATGCTGTTTAAATCAATCCAGTAAATGAGGAGGTAAATTGTGGCAATGAAGGGATGCACATCAGCAGCAACAATGCTCAGATAATCTGTGGCAGGTAAGCGATGATTGATCGATATTACCAGCCCCAAAGTGTGCCCCAAAGTGTGCCCCAAAGTGTGAAAACATTCCCCATACTGTTTCATCATCGCCACCAGCCTGAACTAAGTTAACACCATTCACACACCTGCTGCCCATTGGATGTTTTAAAATAATCTCCCGAGACTGTTGTGTGTGAAAATCCCAGAGAGATCAGCAGTTATAGTAACTCAAACCAGCCCATCTGGCACGAGCAATCATACTCAAAATACTCCCATTTCCCCGCCCATTCTAATGGTAACCCTAAGCTGCTGGGCCATATCTGCATGATTTTATCCATTTCATTGCTGCCACACGACTGGCTGATTAGAGAACCGCATAAATGGGCAGGTATACAAACATTCCAAATGTGCTCATGGAGTGTATTGTGGAACGTATAAACAGACTGGCAAGGGATTGAGTGATTAAACATATATAAATACACCAGCCTTTATCTTCATAACACTGGATAGTAGGTTGGATCATGGTCAGTAATCAAATGTGCATTAGGCAGCTCAATAAGGGCTGAGAAGTCATATCTCAAGGAAAGATCGATGTGTAACTGGTATATGTTGCGTCCGAAAAGAAAAACACATTATCCTGATTTGTTTACAAAATAATAATGGAATAAATTGTGAAGAGCTCACAAATCTTAGGCAGCCCTTGGCACCATCAAACAAGCACACGGCTAATAAAAACACGGCACACGTTTTGGTAAAAATGACCTGACAAATGCAGAGGATTTGTAAGAGCAGCTTAAAATGCCTCATAGGATTGTTAAAATGGTTATTTCACTGGCAACACAAACTTAGCCAGAGATGTGCAAATGGATTCTACCAGTGTAGTAGTCTTTAGTATCCATACTCCAGGCACAAAAAAGACAATGCCTGATAAGTATCACTCCATCTACTGCACTTACCCAAAGAATAAACACGGAAAAATTCCAAAAGATGAAAATATAAAAAGAAAGCCTTTTAAGAAGATGTTAATAAAAAAAGACTAGTCTGAGGCTCGGTTCTCCTTCTAGGTTCACCATTAAAAGCTGCAGATTCTTATCAAAGAAAATTTATGAACTGATTGATTTCTCTTGCTGTCATAAGGAAACAAGCGCTTCACAGAAAAGACCATCATAGCATCTCATCATGACATAAAAAAAATCCCACTATGTAACTTAAAACACATCATTTCGGCAATACCAGACATAGGGAGCAGTGGCGACTTGCTTATAGAGGCAAGTTTAGGTTTAGAGTCCCAATATACACAGTGATGGCTAAAAGTAGTAAGGCAACATATGCCATGTATTAGTTCTCTCTGTGCACAAAACGTGACATTCATCTGAGCCACCATTTTTCAGCAAGAGGGAAATGGATGCCACATGGCAAATTCTGTGAGAAACTGGCTATGTGACAATGTTTATTCAGCTTTTGAGCCACGCCTGGGTCATCTCCAGACCTAAACCCAATAGAAACCACTTGGACAATGGTGAAGATGGGAGACACAGTAGAGAAACCATCTTCTATATATATAATCTTCAGGAAGCAATCAAGCAGGCATGGATTAAGAGAGTGACACCAGAGTACGGCAGACATCCTGCTGACTCTATACTCAGATCCAGCAGGTTTTGAAGAATAAAGGACTTCATACTGAATATTGATTGTCGTCGAGCAATTACATTTTATAAAATCGTAAATATTTCTTATTAGCTTGATTAAAACATTCAATTTTGATTTTGTCTCTATACTTTTGGCCACGAGTGTAGAGTTATTAATACACCTAGTGTTCAAAAACTGAAACTATAAGAAGCAGTAGTGGCGGCCCCAAGGGTCAGGAATCAGGACAAGACAGTCTGGGGTAGTTTTATGCCAATTTGAAAAAAAAAAATGTAATACTTAATGGCCACCAAGTTTTGCTTTTATACCAATTAATAAATATTTTTTAAATACAGAGTGGTGTTCAAGTCAAACCAAGACCAGAAAATTCTCATGAATAAGAGCATAAAATGGATTGATTTTTACAGAAGACTAAAAGCACGGTACATTGATGAGACTCTTAGCCCTAGTAAAAGGTTTAAATGGTGCAAACATTTTAAAGAATGCTGTACATATGTGAATGACAATCCCGGTCAAGGTGCACTTGTTCACATGAACATTCAGCGAGTGGAATGCCTGATCCTTGAAAACCGATGGATAACTTGTAATCTTCTGGAAGTAAACACCACTTGACCAGCAAGTTATTGCCACATCTCCTGTACAAAAACTAATTTCCACAAAGGAGTTCCTGGGAGGCCAGGGTTTTCAGATGTGAAGCATATCATGGCTAAAAAAACTTTCTACCTTGACAAATGCATTAGTGTTACAGGATCGAGAAATTAAGGTACTTCTACTGTGTTCTTGTATTTATGATGTTTAAGGTGATGTCATTATTAACCTTACATCAGTAGTCACATACCACTGCTGGAAGATGCATATCCAAATGCTTTCTAGTTGAATCAGTGACACATTTTGAACTTGAAATGAGATTCCCACAAATTATAACTAATGTATGGTTGATTTAATTAGCTTCTGCAATGTAAGTACAAATTGAAACTGCAATAAAAATTTAATTACTAATTATATGACACATGTAATTAATAAAGCTTCATTAACTAAAGGAATCAGCATAAAAGCTCACAAGTGTAACATTTTATGCATCCCATTTTACCATTTGAGAGATTTCATGTGCTTTCTTTTGTCTGTTTTTTTCCTTAATCATTCCCACCTGTCTAGCAGCTCTCTGGCATTAAACAACCGCTTCTAACCAGGGAGGGCAAACTTTATCACATGCATCTTGAAACCAGACGAACTGCTGGTCATGCCATATCAGCTTGTGGTGAAACATAGTGCTATCTGCCACTCTGTGCTCAAAGATGCCTGTGATATTTCGATACTGAAGATCATGTCACCCATCTCCTTCTGAGAGCACAGACAATTTTGCTCCCTAAGACTCCCATGGCATGGTGGCTTAGTGGTTAGCACTGTGGCCTTGCACCTCCAGGGTCCAGGTTCGACTGCGGCCTTGTTTGCATGTTCTCCCCATGCTCGGTGGGTTTCCTCCAGGTTCTTAAGTTTCCTTCCGCAATTCAAAGACATTATGCTAATGAGTGTTCCCGAATTACCCGTAATGTGTAAATGAGCGTGTGTGCGAGTGCTATGCGATGGATTGGCACCTCGTCCAAGGTGTACCCCACCTCATGCCCTAAGCCTGCTGAGATGAGCTCCAGGCCCCCCACTCCCCCCCCGTCACCCTGTATACAGGATACAGCGATATATAGATGATGAGTTACCATGGTAATCAGTTTTGAGAAACCTGAATATTGTTATATATAAAAGCTTAATTATAGTACAGATTCTGGTATCATGTCAGTACATATTTGTCTTCAAGTTTACTTCCTGATTATGCTTGCACCTGAGTCTTACTTATGCTTGGATAAGCAGTATATTACAGTTCCATGTATTCAGTTTGTTCTTGTCTTGTTCATGATAGCTGTCTGTTTTGCTCTCATGTAATAGTGATTATCTCCTGTTTAAAGTTCATAGTTTCTAGTTACGGTTCTCTTGTTTGTTTTTGTCACAGTAAAGAAGTGAATCTGCACTGACAGTGGCGGAAAACAGGTGCTCGGAAAATTTAATACCTGCCCTACAGTCATGCAAATTTGTGCATATTAAACTTGTTAAAAGAGAGAGATAGAAAGAGAAGACTTTCAAATTTTTCTGATTTGAAACACAATCTTTCATAACATTTCAGTAAATTGGCCTACACAGTTTCCAAGGTTTACACTATTAATTCTTTCGCGTATTAGATATGTTGACTTGTTGAGTCATCACATTTCCATTGCATTATAAGTATAGATAAGAGTTACTAAAGAGATTGCTGAGTCAATGTGCAGGGCTTTTAAGATGGAGCCCACTGTTTCAGGAACAGGTGCTCCTTTAATTATGAGGCAATGCACCACCATTTGACAGATTTTCCCTCCGTTTTTAATCATGGCACATCTGTCCAGGGGATACACACTGCTAAAAAGACTGATTTCCCCTGAGGAGAGGCCCCCCCAACCCTTTGCATCTGTTCCTCAGCCTAAAGTGCTCTACAATAAGTCAAATGTGAGATGGATGCCCTCAGCCTGAGGTAGGACGGGGGAGTTCAGCACTGTAGAACCTCCAAGCGCAGCAATATTTCAAGGCAAATGGTAACTTTTGTAGCTGTTCTGTGGTCAGGAGTACATACTAAGATGTGCAAGTATGGACGAAGGCTACTGCGTATAATATGAAGATCTGGCTCATCACAACTGACTTTTGACTGAGAGCCAGGATGAAAACCATCTATTAAAACCCCCCGGGATATTTATCGTCCATTTGTCCGAAGGCGACACATCCAACAGTCTCCTGAAAGATGGGAGTCTATGGGCAATCTAATACTGGTGCCCAAGAATTGGTCTAATACAAATGGCTGTCTGGAGCAATCACCTCTATCACTGTTGAGAGCAGGGCATGGGTGATGATCAATTGGCTTATTAATCAAACCCATGGTAAGATTGAGATAAATCCACTGGGCAAAATATTTCAGCTACTTAATTTCACATTCATAAATCTGTTTTTGGGCTAGAGTCATGTTCTACAGATTCTCAGAAGGACTAAGCTTTGAATCAAAAAGTTCTAGACGCCTTCATTTCATTGCATTCATCATCTCTGTTCCCAACACTGACTCTAAAGTTCCTCTATTGTGCAGATTTTAGTGCCCGCAACAGAGCTTAATCAACCAATCAGTTATCAAATGAGAGGTCTTCATAAAATATGAAACAATGCAGAGAATGGGGTACCCCAGGACCAGGATAGGGAATCTATGATCTACACCCCTCCTGCAGCTCAGAACAGCTTAGCTGCAGCACCTCTCACCCAATACTTGCTTATACTGAACAAACTCAGCCACACAGATCAGAGAGCTCTATTAATCCATCAGCTCCCCCCTCCTGACAAGTGGGGTGGCGAACCCCCACGGCACCTTCATTCCAAAATGCCTGTGAGATGATGGAGGCTAGAGTCTCAGTAAAGATCGATACACAGCCACCCTGGAATACCATACCACTCTGCTGCTCATTACTGGCAGTGAGAGCGGCTGGTCTGCTGATGGCACCGCCTCATTCATCAGCCCACGCCTTCCTGCAGGTCTCAGACTCTGTGGGCGAGAATGTGGAGCCGAGCATCATCAGCCTGGAACCAGGTAGCGCTAGAGGGATGGACACTGCAGGTATGCTATGGCAGGGCACGAACAAATCTACCTCCGGATCAGGAGGTAGAACACCTTAAAGATTGTATTTCCCCGGGGGTGTGTGTTTTGTTCTCGTTTAACCCATGTCACTGCTGTACTTATGACCAAATGAGTAATGTGTCCTTGCTTTTAATTTCTGAAGCAAAGCAAAGCAAAGCAGAGCAAATACTTATGCATGAAGGACAAGTATTGAGGTGAAATCTGTGCTGATGGTAAAAGCAGGGGCGAACCATATTGTAACCCGGTTTTTATGCCTTACCATAAACTTTACAGACTTGCTTTTATTTACAACAGACCTTCATACATTATACACGCCAAATGACAGGTGCTTGATGGTGTGAAAATCAATGCTCAGCGATGCCCTTGTGTAGAGCGAAAATAAGCTCCGGGGCTAGGACTGCATCTAACAGAAAGACATTTTGCAGATGAGCCATCAAAACAGCCATCTGACAGAGCTCACACAAACCCACCCTTTCAGCACTAGAATCCACCATTGTTGAGTTTAAAGACGGCAACAAGCGAGGGGGAGGCTCTGAAAACAAACGACACTCTGTGTATGGCCAAGCAGCTGCTGTCAGACTGTTTATTCCTGGACTGCTAAGGAGGCTTCAAATGTGAAAGCCTACGCCTTAGACTGAATTCATTTCTTATCTTATAGATACTGCACATTTTTTATTTTTTTTTACCTCACCTGAAATATAATCATAAGGGGAAAAAAAGTGTTAGTGAGCCATTTTCCAACATGATACACCACCATACTATGATACCATCACAGGTCTATGCTATGGTATTTTACCCGTTATCACATTTTACTGTTACTATATTCATGTTCTTTACACTACGCAGATGAATGTTCTCACCAGGCACCTCTAATCTTTCCTATGAGCTGTGCTATCGCTTCATCTTATCTGGGGCAAATGACAAAGCTTATTTGCACAGCTTGAGATCAGAATATGGCCTCAATGAAGCTTCATAATTTTTACAGTGCCTGAAATGAATAACTCAAGTTAAGATTTTATCCTACTTCATTTGCATTGAGTTTTTATTTCAGATATCCCGAGGGTTCACAAACCGCAAGTAACATCTGTAGAAGCGCATGCTCATGACTTGACTCGAGTTCCCAGGTGACAAATCAACCAAGCCAAAACAAATGAACCAAAGCTTATAATCACATACAGAAATACACAGCTTTAAGCTTTTAACTAATGCCAGTGACAATCAGAGGTGGGAGGTAACAGAGTGCATGTACTTCATTGCTGTACTTAAGTACAAACTTCCCATATCGTTATCTGTACTTTACTTGAGGAGTTTTATTAGAGGATACTTTTTACTTTTACTCTGCACGGAAGTACTAGCAATGTCTGTACTTCTACTACATTCCTGCATGGTGTTGCGTTACCTAAACCAAGTTGTTGTTGGTCTTTCGGCTGCTCACATCGATGGGTCGCCATCCATCAAGGGTTTTTTTTATTTATTTATTTATTTTTTAACTCCTGATACCCTTCATGATGCAACGCTTCCATTTTATCTGGGCTTGGGACTGGCTCTTCATCCAGTGGCTGAAATTTGGGAATTAAACATTGGGCATTGGGCACTGGCATTGGGTGGGAATTAAACCCGGGACTTTCGAATGGCAGATGAAAAACCTGCTGAGCCACCAATGCTCTGACCATTAAATAAATACAGTGCTTTTTTGTATTTGAAGTGAGGCCACCTACTGACTATTATAAGTAATTGCATGACTTGCCTTTCCATCGAGACACACCTAATAGTGTAACAGGTATTTGAAATCAGAAGTGGAGCTGGTTGCAGACAGTAACGAAAACAGCATGTTCACAAATGGGAGGCAGACAGATAGATAGACAGAGAGAGAGAGAGACAATGGTAGTTTTGTTTTACTTTGAAAAAGTCTACTGTAAGCTAAGGCAACCCCAGTACATTTGATATTTAAGTACATTTAAAGGTTAATACTTTGCACTTTTACTCAAGTACACTAGGAAATGGATGGCTTATACATTTACTAGGGTAATATTTGCCCCAGGGAATCTTTACCTTTACTTAAGTACAAGATTTTTCTACTTTGCCCCCCACTTGTGATAATAAGCCAAAATGATCGGTTTACATGTAACTGGCCATTCAATGCATTCATTTTATTATGACCTAATCCTTCAACAGAAAAGCCAGCTAGAGTCTTTAAACAAGGTTAAATTTTGGCACTCACTATGTGTAGCTGGAGGAAGTCTCCTAGGCCTTGTGTGCTTTCCACCTGCACCAGGATGGCATCTTTCAACTGAGTGCTAAAACCAACGGCCAGCCGGTCCGCTCTCGTGCTTGGCCGCTCATTTGGTGCCCATGTGTATGTGATGAGAGCGCCTCCTTTCCCAAATATATATGTGGTCCCAGCTGTGCAGAAAGAAATAAAGAAAGAGAAATTGATTAAGCATTTGGTGAAAGGTTAAACAAGGCAGTGGTGGAAGAAAACAAGTTTAACAACGGAAATGTGTCAGGTTGAATGATAAACTGATCAGCCAATATTTAAATGATAATGAGATAAGAAAAACCTGCCATTTGTTTCACTGTGCACTTATTATGCATTTAAGCTCATCTTTGATTTGGAGGTTCTTTCATAAAGTATTACATCTGAAGCAAATAAAACACCGCCTGCAATGTCAAATAAGGGGATGTCATCCTCTGCTGACTTGTAGCTTAACAGCCCCGTTGCTCATGAAAGCCATGATCATGTTCTAATCAAACTTTATCCTAGTTTCTGACCTTTTGCTGGGCTGCCTGTGCAGTCAAGCGCTAATATGGAACAGGGTTTGGGCTGAGTGGCTGAGACACACTGGTGTAGAGGCACATAAGTATGTGACAGGGAAATAATGCCAGGCTACAAAGAGCAAGAGTGATGGCTGGCCCACCCAGTGTAGCACAATGCTCAGAAGTCCGTGCTGCTACTGTAGGTTAAAGTAAGAACTCTCTCAAATTACCCCAAACCATAATGTGACATGCATACAAGTTTGTAAAACAAACTGACAACTGTACTTTCATGAATTGAATGTCATAGCAGTATACTGGTTAAAAGGAATTTTTTGAACTGGGCTTTTTCTGGGCCAGACTCATTATACAAAACTCCAAGAAATCGCAACACAAGTTTTGGGTTTTCAGGAATCAACATGGGGTCAAATTTATACATAAAGGGACAAAAATATACATACTGCACATCTATTGTTTGGTTAATGTTTGGTCCCATAGGAAGTTTTACCTTCAGATGCGTTTGGAAGCCAATCAACAAGCTTCTGGCAGAATTCTGTTTGGGTATTTGGCCACTCTTCTTAGCAGAATTAGCAGTGTTTAGTTAAATTTGTTAAATTTCTGGCAACGATAAAAGTCATATCGTTGCCAGAAATTATATTGTTAAAAAATTAAATCGTTGCTCACAATTATATTTTATCTGGTTTAATCCATTCTACAAACAGCTTTAATGTGTGCACCTGGTCATTGCAATGTTGGAACTTTCAATTTCCAGCTTATGATTTCTCCAAATATACTTCCAAACTTTCCTTCCCAGGGCTTATCCATGTGGTCAACTGCAAACTTTACTCAAGCTTGAAAGTGTAGATTCATTAGCATGGCAGACTTTCAGTCCCAGGTGATGGACATGCGCAGTAAAGTCAAGCTGTGGTCGAGTAGCTCGTCCATTTAATTGGACTCCTGTCCTCGTCCCATTATACACGCACAGCAGGGGAACCAATGTACAGTATGTTTGACTCAGTAACATAGACAGTAATAGATGGCAATATGCTCCAATATGTAAGTATTGTATTCCCGGTTGACCTATTATGTCACACACCAAAATACTCGAACAAATTAGCTAGTGGCAAACTGGTAACAGTTGAAAACATGGACAGATTTACAGCTTTGTACATTTTGCACATAATGTATGCTTTACTTTTTGTACAAATGAGATGCACACTATCCCTTGTTTTTATGGTGTTATCTGAAGGCAACCAACACCACAGTATTGGTAGGGGTTTCCTCCACCCTTACACATTTGGTGGACTTCCGGGTCAAGGCTTGTAGCGGGAACTGTAGAGCAGGAGCATAGGGCCCTTTGCAGATTCCCGTGTCTGACCGAGTTAAACGTGCAAGGAGTAGCTCCATTCCAAACCACATGTGTGTTGTACTAGTCCAATCTCACGTAAACATACTGAGTGAGACTGGTGTCCATGCAGTTTCCAGTTCAGGCCTGTGCCCTGGCAGTTCCTGGGTTGTTCCTGACCATGCAAACCAATTTTTTCTCTGCTGAGTGTGACAGTTTGGGTCCAGACCCTGACAAAGTGGCTCCGGCTTCCAATAACTTGTAATTATATACAATTGTTTGAACTGATCTTGGAATCTGTAGTTGTTTAGAAATTGCGCCTTTCCTTACTTGTGTAAATCTACCATCCTCTTTCTCAGATCTGCTCTTTTTTTCTAAAAAAAAAAAATGACCTGTTAAAAATGATTGCAAGCCCAATATTTCCATGACATTCAAGTTTATGATTATTGCATGTTATAAGGAAAGTATGTAGCAAAATGTGATTAAATTGAAAGCGGAATTATCTGGCCTAATTTTTACGCTGGGAAGTTAACTTAAAGGTAGTGTTTTGGTTTGCAATTAAGTAATAGTCCAAATATTTGAGTATTTGAATATTTCACTACACCCCAGTCAAGTATAAATAGAATAAAGTGTAAGTACAGTTACTCAAATATTTTCCACCCCTGCATGGATAGGACAACAAAATTTAGTGAACAATGCATGGAAACCCACAGATGCCTAGGAAGCACCATGAAGAAAAAAAAAATCATCCATTCTGCTGTCATTCACCTTCATGTTCAGCTTTTCATTGTGTGTTTTAAGTTTCATGTTTTCTGAATTCCACACAATTGTGTTTGTTTCATGTAAACCCTTCTCTATTGTTTTGCTGCCAGTTGGCAGGTGAAATAATACACCTCCTTTTTACCTTTCCGAGTCTAGATGTAGCCTACTTTGCGTACGTTTCCTGTAAAGCACTTTACGCTCCGTTAAACATGTGAGCTCAGCTGCATTATCGAATCGAACCTGAGAGCCGGATTCTGACACCACCTGTCTTCCCTGGCGCCTGTGGTGGTATAAACGAGCTAAACAGAATAGGTGAGGGGAATGTAATTAGCTGATCTGGTGAGACTGGCTGTGGGAGACAATGCGCACCTGCTCCTAGAATCTACAGCTAACTTGTTGCTAGCACTGGGGCGTGTAAGGGTCCCCAGAGAGCGGACACCTGTTAGCAACACGTGGGCACGGAGTGTGCAATGGGCCTGAAACCTGAATGCCTCGGAGATAACAGGCAGGGTGAAGTGCAGACTGTGGAGAACAGACAAGGACAGTCTGCCCTCGAACGGAGAGACTTAACCTGAAATGGCACTGCGCAGAACAAAAGTTAAGCACTGCAATCCTGTCCTATAGAGTTTCACTGGTGGAAAAGCATTGATTTTCTCACAAGTGAAACTGAATGATGGGTCTGTTTATTTGGCAAATGTCAGGAGTTGGCCTTTATTTTATATGGTATTAAGGCTGCTATAAAGCGATCAATATCTCCATCAATTCTCATCTAACAATGTAGTCATTTAGCGCATCTATTCAGACTTCATTTGCCCTTGAGGTTGATAAATGAACTTATTGTTTCTTAATAGTGAGCTCTTTTAAAGTTTGCACCTCCTCAGCTGTTATTTTTGAGCTTATAAAGTTTGAAGTTCCCAGAATGCATGCTTCCGTTCCCACGTCTTCAAGGTTAAAGAAATGAAATGCACATTGTTCATGTAGGCTTGAGCTTTGAAGAGACAATAATAGGACAATTCCAATTTAGCAAATCACCTGATAGAAGTGCAGAGCCATGCTTATAAGAGTTATATAAAAGTGATGCTTTAATGAATAGTGCCCCTAGATTTATACTAGTTCAACTCGTATTGTACAAATGTCACAGTACAAAAGAAATCACTATATGTTTTTATTGAGAAAAAAAAAAAAAGGAAATGCATTTGACTTTGCATCAAAATGCCACCCAAATTGTACAGTAGTCATTGATTATTTTCCTGTGAAAGCATACCTCGGTGTGATTTATCTCTAGCGTTATGCAGAAATCCACTGTCTTTACAGGAAAGACAAGTCAACAAAAATAACATAATTTTAAAAAAATGAGGCAATTCGAGTCAGGGCTGTCAGGCATGAACCCGGGAGAAAAAAAGACTGCCGTTTAGCATCTCATTCAGCTTATCAGCTAATTAGGGAAGCTCGTCATAAACTGAATTTCGGTGCGAGGAAAGAAAAACAAATCCCTGTATGTTTGTAGCTGTGATGGACAAAGTTAAAAAGTAATAATAATAATGATTTGTTAATTTTTGCTACCTGTTTGCAAATTCTGTAGACTCGGTCAATAGAACGAGGCCATGACTATTGTTAAAGTAGTAAAGCCTTGGCTGACAAGGATTTGTAAATGGTATTTAATTCACCCAAGAGCAAATAATAAACACCATCCACATAAACCTATTTGGAAAGGAAAAGACCTCTCAGGCAAAAAAAAAAAAAAAAAAAAAAAAAAAATCCATTTTCTTGCTTCACTTGCTTGCTGCGAGTGAGGTAAGAAAAAAAAAAAAAGCCTTAAGCTTTGAGTAAGATAAGGTATACCGGTTTACTTTTTCTGGCTTGCTACATTCCCTCAGCTTGCGTGCCAATCACATAGTAACTTTCCTAAAGCTTTTTGTGCAATTTGACAGAGGTAATGCTTTCCCCCCCTGCTGGGTAATACTGGTTTATAGAAAACACACCTATTACAAGACAGGGGATGAGAGAAGGGTCGTTCTGGATGATCAAATACACGCCACTTTGTTAACAATGATTATATTTCGTCCCTTTTGAAATAAATGACTTCTTTTCAAAACTTTCTATCACCGAGCATAACCCATGAAGCTTATTGGTAATACATTCGAGCACCATGATTACGCCCTTTTGAAATAAAGGACTTGAATAAGAATCCCCTCGTTTGTCTGATTTACTTTCTCCTTTTGCTACAGGTCCAAAAATTAGGCTTAAATAAGAGACAGTAATCAAGTAAAGAAATATGAGCTCAACTTTCCTATTTGATTTCCATGTAAGCCGGAGTCTTTAGGGCTTCAGTGAGACTTACCCGTCAGATAAGGCCTGCATATAGACTGATACTGGGGGATTTGGTGACCACAGAGGTTATTTACTGTGTGCTGCCAGCCTCTCATTGGGGGATATTGGACTCATGGCCAGTGAAGCATGTGTGTATACTGGCTCAGTTCTTTTCCCAGACACACATCTAGTGTTAGCCATCAAAGGCCGCCGCTTATAAAGCAACATAAAAGAGGAGTGCGGTGAGAACCTATCTTGCTGTTCCCATCACCCTGAGAATAATCACTGCACGAGTCTCGGTCATGCCCTCACACACAGTCAGGGGACTTTACATCACATCAAAGTTAAATACTACAGATTAAAGAGCATACATTATCTAGAAGTGCTCAATAAAGAAAAAAAAATGGCTCAGGTTATCCATATATCAGGAGGCTTTTTAGAATATGGATTGCGTTACCATCCAAGTCAGGGGTGTAGCTAAGTTTTGCCACAGATTAAACATTTGTTTTGGGGCCTACTGAATCTACTTCCACTGGATGTTGCTGCAGAGGAATTTTGGAAACCTCTGATAATAATCTACAGTATTGTGCAAAACGTTTGATGTCTTCTTATATTTATCAGACTTACTTATATTTTTAATCTAGTGCTCCAGGCTTCCTGAAGGACTTTTTTGCTTTCACTTTTAACAAGTTTTTGGCTCTCATTTGCAGGTCCGGTCCCTGTACCTGACCAGATCCGGAGGAATTTTTCTTTTGTTAAGCCACACAGTAACCTATGAATGAATCAGGCATTATAATAGCATCTCTGTTAAAGCAGGAACCAGTGAGAAACAGGTGCAGATGGTGACAGATGATCAGGCCGGTGATTAGTATACTAAATGCTGAATGCTGAGTGGTTGGGACAGACGAGTGGGGAAATGAGGCTGCTGCCGAGGTTTTTTACATACAGTAAACAAACAAATTTTTTAAAAGGGTATCTTTAGGCACTTTGCAGATTTTCACAGTAAAACATTTGTTCCCATTTCTTTAAATACATCTAAATTTTACCTTCAATTGAATCAATTCATTAATTCTTTAATTTATTTTCTTAATTTTATTTTATCATTAAAAAAAATGAGGAGGGGGCTCAAAAATTTTGCACAGTACTTTATATTTAGCTTAAGAAACAAGAAATACTTTCACCATGAATACTTCGCCTCTCGGTCTTCTTAAAAATGTCTAATCCCAATCTAGCAAACTGTGAATTCCATACCTGTTAAACTTTAAACATCAATTCGATGAATAGTCACAGGACACACACACACACACACACACACACACACACACATGCAGACACTCACACTCATTCACACACTACGGGCAATTTAGAAACACCAATTAGCCTAATCTGCATGTTTTAGGACTGTGGGAGGAAACCGGAGCACCTAGAGGGAACCTACCAGGCATGGGGAGACCATGCTCACAGACCAGAGGTAGGAGTCAAACCTGGACTCTGGAGGTGCAAGGGGACAGTGCTAACCAATAAGTCACCGTGGAGCCTAAGATCAAATTAATCAGTGATTATTTCAGTCTCAAATGCTAGAACATGATTCATAGCTATTACACTCAAAGGAGAACCTCATTTCAGTTTAGGAAAGCCTGTATTTTATAGCTATACTGCACATGATAGAAAATAGATAATACTCTCTCACACACATAGACAAAAATCAAATAAATGAATGAGTGATGAGACCAGTGTTTAAATTTCACTTAAACCTCAGGTGATGTGACAAACTCCAATGTGGATGATGCTAAAAAAATCAATGCCAAGTATTGCCAGGTGTCTTTATGCTTAACCACCTTTAGAACGCTAGAGCTTTGCTTGTGTTTGCACCATACCTAAGAGAATTGTATTTCAATTCAGCAGTGTCTGCATTTTCAAAACTATACTATACATAATAGAAAAGAAATGTTAAGATCTGGTCAAGTTTTCCCAGGCTGATGCACATTTTGCTTGTTAGTGGACTCTGCACTGAATGGATGGCAGAAGAATGATTCAGAACAAAGTTCATTCTGTGCCATGTTTCATATCCTTTGTCAACAAATGCAAATACATGCATCTGTCCCTGAGCTGTGTGCAGAAACAGAAGAAAATAACCAGTTGCTTCATAATACGGCTTAAAAAACAAACATACCTGAAAAAAAAAATTGCACTCTCAATACCAGCTTCAAAAAATAGACTTTTTTTATTTATCTAACAGAAAATGGAGTGTAAAAAAAATCCCAAGGAGTTCGAGCTGTTTAGGATTCATTGCGGTGACTCTCATGTTTCTGAATGCAAGCAACATAATATTGACTCCTTCGCAGAATTCCCTGGACGCCATCGTATATTAACCTCCTACATTTCTCAGGATAAAGCACTTTGGATAAACCACTTCCTACATCATTGGAATATGTCTTAAGACTCAGTATGGTAGTTTTCACCTCTAGGGTGACATCAAAAATTTTAAATGCATGTTGTAAACCAAGATACGGGCAGTTCTTATAGAAAGTAGAAAATAACAGCGAGGCAAAAACGGGAAACAGCGGGAGGTTTTAGAGCAGAAAATGACCCAGATGATGATTTTTTTTTTTTAATTTCAGGTTTCCCCAACTGTATTGGACGGGTAAGTAGAATTGATTTTGTCGGTTAGCTGAGCTATTGACCTTCAGTCCTATCATATAGGAGAAAAGCTTGTATAGAAAGATCCTATAATATATATTGGAGAGAAAATAATCAGCACTGTGCTGGGGTGATGCTGTTATTACAACAAAGCTGATTACTTTTCAATAGTACCACATCTATTATCTTACTAACACCAAATAGGTTTCTGTGATTGAGTCATTACTACAGAAACAATAATGTATTAGAACAAATCCAGTCATGTGATTGAACTGTCAGTGTTGGCGTTATAAAAGATTAATCAACACCTTCTATGATCTGATAAAAGAATTAATCAAGGTTGGTCTAATAAAGCAGTAACACTCACTCACTCTTTCTATACGGCTTTATCCTGTATATAAGGGTCACATGGGGGCCCAGAGCCTATCCCAAGAGACTTAGGGCAAGAGGTGGGGTCCATCGTCCAATCCAACACAGGGCACACACACATATTGGACTGGAGGAGGAAACCAGAGTACCCGGAGGAACCCCCTCAAAGGACATTCCACTGCAGGAATCGAACCCGGGCCTTGGAGGTGCAAGGCGACAGTGCCAACCACTAAGCCACTGTACCACCAAAGAGGAAACAATGTATCCTAAAACTGGATTTATATGTTTACCTAATTGAGCGGATATTTAATACAGCTGTAAATGGAACCACATCCGCACCAGTCTTACACCCCTAGGTCGTACTGAAGCAAATATAGAGCTGTCTGATTGTTCTTTCCTTTTCAGCTGACAGGTCTTCATGTTACATATTGTTCAGATATCTCCCCCCTCTCTTTCACCAGAAGCCTGTCAGTTCTGTATGTCTGTTTGCGGTGAAGCCCTGGAAGGAACAACAGCTGTCTGTGCAAACTTCACACACCTCCATCAGTTTACAGAGTTCAACCGAAGACGTCATGTCTCGTTAGCCGACGATTACATTCGCAATTAATTTGTACTTCAGCATCAAACTTCTGCTGTGAATTGAAAAAAATAAGACAAAATCATTCTTAGATCAAACATAATGATAAGCAATTAGCAGGATCTTATGAGAAACCAGGCTCAGAGTGAACATATGCCGAATAAACAGGAGCACAGTGGGCATTCCTGCAGTCTAGATTCTTATGCCCTGGAACAATAGCTTGTGTCTTTACATTGTTTAGCCTCAAGTTTTTTGACTGACCTAATTCCACCGGCAAAGCTTTGATACACATATCAGTTAGTACCCACCAGGGCTCCTTTATAAGCTCATAAGCACACCCTTTCCCTTTCCTCAATCCTCTGCAGTGGCACAGCTTCCAACTCAATATCTCTATTCATCCCACCAGCACAGGCACTGCAAAAAAAAAAAAACACCCCAAAAACACCAACCTCGCAGCCTTTCATTAAGAAGATGGTAGCTCGCATTTGAATTTAACAAGCTTCGCTGACTATGTGGGGAAAAGAAACCCTCTGCAAGATCTTCCTAAAAGCACTTTTGAACTGTCTTCATAAACTTAAGTAGTCACTCCATTCTTCATACATTGTGATTCATTATTTGATAGATTCCCTTCCTGAATTTGATTTCTCGCAGTGTGTGCGTTATGAGCGCTGTGCATAAAACGGGGAGAATGTGTTCATATAAAGCAAGAAAAAAACAAAGCTGACTGGTTTTAGAGACACATTTATCAAGAAAGAAAAAATTTAGACATTTGGCTGCACATTATACCTGCTCTTCAGACAAAACCCTCAGTTTCTGTCGTTTTCTTTTTTCGGATTAAAAAAAAAGAAATGTTTTTTTTTTCTATGGAAAATATACATTTGACCGAATTTATTCGAGAAGCAATATATTATGCTTCCCATTATTCAGCTCAGATTTTGTGTGGCACTTGAAAATCATTCGAAGGGTGATATTTTGACATTACAGTATATACTATGTCTGGATAGACAGATAGACAGACGGACAGACAGACAACTTGCACATGCTTTTTACCGGATGCCCGTCCTGATGCAACCGTCCCCAATTTATCCGGATTGGCACTCGGAGTGCACTGACTCGTGCAACACTTCATTGGCTGTGCTTGGTTCACTGACTGTAAATGAAACCTGGGCTGTGGCAGTAACTGTGCCACGATAGCCGCTAGTCCACCAAATAACACTGCATACTGTACAATGTTCAGCCATAACATTAGAACGCAAAACATTACTCCCAGTATCTTGTAGATAAACAACTCTGGCCCTCAGGCATGACTCTGCTGCGGTGTCTTGGCATGAGGACATTGTCAGTGGATCCTTTGGGTACTGTGGGTTGCAGGGTGGGGCCTATGTGAATCATAGAGTATCTGCTTGTTCAGAGCATTCCATGGGTGCTTGATCAGGTTGGGATCTGGGGAATTTGGAGAACCTTCAACTCTTTTAGTGCAGGCTTATACAGCAGGCTGTAGTGCACTGGGTGTTCTGGTGCCTTTCTCTCATGGCCAGCATTAACATTTCTCTGTGATTTGTCTCCGCAAGGTCTTGGAAAGGGGGATGTCTGATTCCTGAGTCCTTTACTGAGTCCTCCCCAGTCAGTCCCATTAGCCCTTACCTATTTAATGTCCTCCTGCTATTATTTATTTATGATTTTCCATAATAAAGGGGATTTCTTTCCATTCATTCATCCATTCATCCATCCATCTGGCAGCACGGTGGCTTAGCGGTTAGCACAGTCGACTTGCACCTCCGTGGTCCGGGTTTGATTACTGCCCCAAACTCTCTGTGCAAGGAGTTCTTCCCATGCTTGGTGGGTTTCTCCAGGTACTGCTTAATGGGTTTCTCTGGGTTTCCTCCCACAGTGCAAAGACATGAAGATTAGGCTAACTGGCATTCCCAAATTACCCGTAGTGTTTGAAGGCGCATCTAAATATAGGCCTGTCTTGTCTATATTTACTTATTTACCCCTGTAATTACTATAGAGTTTAGCTCGAATTCAAACAACGCGACAGAGGTGTTTCCCTATTCTCACATACAGTAAATAACAATACCATTTCTACTGTATGTAAAAACATGGCATTGGTATTAGTGATGAAAGCAAATGAAAGATTGATCTCAAAAAAAGAAAAAGCTCCTTATTTCCCCGTGAATGTGAATTGATTGACTCATCCACAGACACGAGTCAGTATTCAAATGGGAAAAAAAAAAGTCCCTCTTTAAATGAAAAATAATGTCAGGCTATGCATATAGACCAGAGGGACATGAAAGAAGAGGCATTACAATCACAAACCTACAATTCAAATCCCCTCTAAAGGGTTCTAGAGATGTCAGCTCAATAATGTTCCAGTGGTTCGACAAGGCTCTCTGGCAGATAACCCTGAAAGTCGCAGTAATTACCACTGACAACCATGCAGGAAACTGAAGAGGCTGAGAAAGAGGATACAGAACAAAGAACAGAAAGAGAGACAGAGAGAGAGAGATTGATAGATAGCTGAATAAATCCTGCTAAAGCAAGAAAGTATCTTACTACACTGCTTCTATTAAAAAAATGTTCCTGCTCTCTATTTCATGCTTTTGTTTGTTTATAGGGGTGTATGCTGGTATAGTCTATATTTTTAGGCATATAATATGGAGTAATATGCCGGGAAATTGACAGCTCAGTATTACAGCAGGAATAAATCCTGAATCTGTAAACTGAATTAATAATACATTTCTGTTTATTCATAAAGGCAGTATAAGCAAAAATAGCTCACAAGCACATGCAGCTTATAAATGCTGTTCTCAAGTTAAAATTGAGTTTCGCGTGCTGAAATGAGATTTTTTTTACCCCTTGTTGGGCAGATGCTGTGGATTAAACAACATGTTTGATCAGTTTGGTACAACAAAAGTCGCAGCATATGAACGCCCAACTTATGAATTTTCGCCCTAAGAACAAAATTTTGCCTCAGCATATGAAGCATTTTCGGTATACGATCGACCGAACCGAGTCAGACTGAATGCTGGCTAAGTTGCGTCTACATCCAGGAGCTCTGCAAAACTGGTTTGCATCAGTGGAAAGCCAAGCGAAAGCGAGTTTACATATTTTTGTGCAAGATTTAGTGAAGACATTGCATCATGGGTCCCAAGAATGTTAGCAAGACGGTAGCAAGAAGAAAACGGAGCCACTTTCAGTTTTGTTTTTAAACTGCTGAGAGATATGATAAATTAAAGTTAAGTGACGTTTAATGTCTATTTGTTTTATATTTACTTCATTTACTTGTCTTTTATATGCAAATAATATGATTATAGTTTTGGAAATGGCTAACATCGGTAATAATTTGGAGTGGCTAGAACGAATTATCTGCGTTTACATTATTTCCCATGGGAAATTGCGTTTCGCAATACGAAATTTCACCACTGTATTAGAATACTTAGGATACAGTTAGGTATAGAGATCTGAGCATATAAACAATGACCTGAATTATTCTTTTTTTTTAAAATGTAGAATAAAATAAAATAATATAAAATAACATAAAACAGAAATAAAAGTTTAATTCAGCCGATGCTTAAACATCGTCTAAGAAACTGTAAGTGTAGCGGTTTTATGGCCTTATATAAAGAAAGAAGGGCTTGAATATATCTGAAAGAAAAATCTATGGAACAGGCAAGTGTTATGTAAGGAATAAATGAAGTGTTATGCAAAGGAAATAATCAGTGACGGGGTGGTGTTATGTGATGCGACATGAAGCAGAGATATATGATTCAAGGTAATCTTAATATGATTCAAGGTAAACTTAACTCTGCTTCGTGTCTCATCACATACAGTAACGGTAACACGGCATTCTTTTCCAACAATAAGATGTTTTAGCTTAATAATTAGAATTAACGAGTTACAATTATGTGCAATAGTCAGAAAACAATTTGTTTCCTGTTACACTTGGCTATAATATTACAAAGGCTATAAAACCAAGAAACTCAATTTCTTGACAACTCTGCTATGACGGAAACTAAATACCACCAACAGAGACTCCATCTGTAAATGTTAAATAAATCCACATGATAAAACCAGAATCATTCAAGGAGAATTCTATGGTTCTATAGGAGTCTTCTATAGTAATAAGTAAAATTCTGTAGTGTACATGAGCCAGGGGTTCAGCTGGAGTATGACTTATTATTATTTTTGTAATTTGCATTTTAATACAGACTGTTTTTCTTGAAGAAGGTAAAAGTGTAGCTGCTTCCTCTTCTTTTTTTCCCACCCGCTTAGTTCTGAAACCATGATCTCAAGAAATTATTTACTGAAAACGATGCATTATTATCTGCTATTAAAACAAGCAACCATTTTATTAAACTGCCCAACTAACAGAGAGCAGTATCTAAGATGGTTTAGTGGCACAACAAACATCCATTAACATTTGCCAAACCACAAGCCCAAAGAGGTTGACCTGTAGTCCCAATCAGTCCATCCACCTGGAGCTATGCTGAGTCTAATCTGAACTGATTACCTGAAGTGATGCAGACAGCAAGCTGAAGGAGGTGCTCGAGAAAACACTTCCTAATCTTCATTAAGGCCTTGGCAGCACTGAGGGAAAGCAGTGTGCAGAGAACAACCGCTCTGCTCCAAAATGGCAGTCGGGAAGGCACATAGACGCTCTCAGCAATCAACATGAGAATGTACAGTACGAGTCTATGTTTGTGATAATTAAGGAGTTTGAGTACGTGCTGGCAAATGATCCTGCCCTCTTTCATAGTGTAAATCTGCCCATCCATATTTCAGCGAAAGCCTGCCAAGCTTGAAGGTGCTATTTGTTTCAGCTGAAGTTGCGTTTTTCCGCCTCGCCGTGCTGCTTAAGTGGGTCAGCCAAAACATCCCCACCTCTCACTCACTCTCTCGCTCGATCTCTCTTTCAATACATAACTAATTGCGTGCCCTACCGCTGTTTTTTTACACAGGGCTTCAAATGTGCTGATGTGCATGTGTCTATCCTCCTCCATCATGAATAATTCCTCTTTCGCTGGGATCTTGAGCTCGCTGTGACAGCAAGCATGGAGACTCTGTTCCCACACTCCTTTCTGCAGCAGAGGACTGAGATTTCCCCTGCTGTTCATAGGCTTTAGTTTTGTGTCTCAACAATCCCATGCTGCCTTTAGGAGCCGTGGTTGCTCAAATGGTTAAGGACGTGGTCTACTGATTGGAGGGTCAGGGTTCAAGCCCCAGCATCGCCAAGCTGCCACTCTTGAGCAAGGCCCTTAACCCTATCTGCTCCAGAGGTCCTGTATCCCGGCTCACCCTATGCTCTGACCCCAGATTTCTAGTCATACTAAGGCTAGGATCTCCATGACTGTTCATTATGTGGATGAAACAGATGCTCAGTTTAAATAGTTCATTTTGGAACTTAGTGTATGCAGCATGGAGGCTCATGTCCATTGCTCTGTGATGTGCTATTCTTTGATAGAGGACTCTATGTCCATGCATTGTCCACTTTTTTTTCCCCAGGCTGATAATGATCTAGCAGATAAATGAGCATGTTCTACTCTGGCCTCGGTACCATCTGAATCCCTAAAAGATGTTGATCCACATTACGTATGGTTATGTTCTCAGGCCTGCCTTTTTCATTTTCAGTCCGAAAATTTCTTTCCTTGTAATATACAGAATAATGTAATTAAATATGATGTAAGAATTATTAATATATGATTTTTCCCCCCCCAGTACTATTAGCACTAAAAGCATGGCTATCCCTCGCTATGGCGAGATGTGATTCATTGCCACACAGTGGAGGTGGCAGAGTTTGTGCCCTTGTCCTGCTGCACTAATGCCTTCAGACCAAGCCAGTTGGCTGTGACCTCACCCGAGGTCCCATCCACTAGTTGTTTAATTAAAGTATAACATTAGCATGTTATTTTCAAGCCTGGGCGATTTCCTTTTTAAAATGCTCTGTTTTGTCTGGTCGTATTGTTCCTTGCAGGCACAATTACGCCAACTGAAAAGGCCTGTTGTCCCAGGGGTAGCTTCTGTCCGACCTCTGTGGTCAGAGGACGTGCTATGCTGTTAAAATACCCGCCAGGGAGTAGCGTGCTCAGACACTGAGAGGTCAGTGAGATGAAAAAGAGAGCGACAGGACCATGCAATTATGCAGGCGTCATCTGCTAGAGTTATAAAGATGCTCCCTGCAACGCTGTGTACAGATAAAACGGCAGCCACTTCACTAAAGTGGAGCTTCCGGGTCCGAGGGAAACATTACCGGCTAGTCTAAAATCCGTTCTAGAAAAAAATGTCACAAGGAACCAATCTGCCTTGATACTTGCCTGCTCTGTCTTTGCCTTCTGAATGAGAGAGCCAATTTAGGACCAAAGGCCTTTCACACTGTGATGCCAAAATGATCTTGCTCCGTTACCCACGCCTGAAGTGGGCTAAAGATGAAAATGGTAGGTTTCACATGGGCAGCCTGTCTCACTTCCTCTTTAAGCTCTGTGTGAAATGGGATTTTGCTTTTCTTCACTTCTGACATAGCCGGGCTTTCCCGTTCCACTCCTCCAGGCTGAAAGCAGCTGAATGGCCTAAAACATTTAGGACTCCTTGTAGGGATTAAACATATAGTTTACACATGCATGATTTATATACTAAAGGATGGGGGGTATTAAATTATGACTACACAAACT
Organism: Leiocassis micropogon; assembly: GCA_028565275.1. Lineage (NCBI taxonomy): Eukaryota > Metazoa > Chordata > Actinopteri > Siluriformes > Bagridae > Leiocassis > Leiocassis micropogon. Next base: position 11,990,706 of record JAOVVA010000021.1, read on the forward strand.
CTCAAGGGGTGGTTAAGCACCTTATATTGGGGAACTGCTTGCATGACAACAACAGCTTAATTGCCTCGGAACAACATCTGTCCCACATTTTCCTATAATAAATATTCAGGCCGTGTCTTTGGAAATGGCTGATTTAAAATGCATGAATTAAAGGGAAGGGCTACTAACGCTGTAGACTTAAGTGTCATGGGCTATTGGGCAATCAATGAGGAGTAGGTCTTACCTGATGTCTTTTATTCCAAAACCATACAAAACCACATTTGTGTGCAATGACTTATGTTGTCGTTTTTGTTCATTGGACTGTATGAATAAAATACACAAAATGCTAATCGACCAAAAATATATACCGTATAAGTACATGCCACAAGTTTGTAATCAATACACACAAATCTCAAGTAATCACTTAATAGATACTGTAGATACCTTGCTTAGACAGGATCGTCAGTGAAATGCATAATAATGACGCAAGTCTTCAGCAATCCTTCCAATTCTGGGAAACCCACAGACCCACGTAACAGTAACGGGAAATGATCTATCTTCTGAAAAACTAATGCAATATCTGCATCCCACCTGCTATGGGAATGACTTCAAAAACCTTCTTTTGTAATTTATTATAAAGTCATTTGTATTGCACCAACATTTCCATGATCTCAGTATTATAAGCTTCTAACTACTGTATGTGAAGAATGAGGTAGAGCAGAGTATGCTCGTTTGCTTTGTAGCATCTTGTGAATCTAATGCCTGGCCGAACTAAGGTTTTGAAAGCGATTTTACCCCTACCTGTACTATCGGAGTTAATATTTAATAATCAACATGCTACAGGTTCTGATGTGATCAACTAATTAGCATTACTGTGAAATCTCACACTGGAGGGTTTAATAAATTTCTGAAGTCTAACCTTGTAGATGGGTTCGAACACATCTATATAAATAAAAGAAAGGTTTTGTCTGTACATTGGTCAGAACTTGATATCTTTACCGTTCATACTGTACATCGGAGGACCCGAAACCAGTCTCAGAAACGTTTTTGTCTGTATGTACAGTATGCACTGTATTTATGTCTGTCTGCCCGTCTGTACAGTATGTCTGTCCAGCAAGATTTCTTTGCAGCATTATGCAAAACCGGCTGGACAGAATTTAACAAAACCTCGGCAGTACTTTGGTATTTATCTATAAGTTAAACCTGCACCATAAATGAACTGAATATTTTAAGTCGAGGTGAAGTCAGGAGTAGTTACAGTATGTGCCAGATTAGAACGTTTCAAGCTGTCTGTGCATCTTAAATATACTGAAATACTGAATATACTTGAAAAAAGCTTCTAAAAAGCTACTTCCTCAATGGATATTTTTACTAGGATTAGTTAATATTTTCACCGCTAAAATAACAGCACTTTAAAATAATAATAATAATAATAATTTAAAGTGCTGGAGTCGTTTTAAGACAAAACTTATTTCAGCAGATCTACTTTTTCAATACAGGCAGACATGTACATGGAATAATAATATCACTGATTACATTAACGCTGATCAGCTTATTTTTAGCTTTAAACTTTTAACTAAACTTTAAAGTCTTTTACCGCCAACGACAGGTACTTCCGCTATAGTTTTCAATTTTTATTTCAATATCAGATTGTATAACTCTCACATTGTGGTCTGTTGCTTTCCACATTTGTCTCCTACCATGAAAATTCACAGTTCAACCACGATATACATACACTAACCGACACAATGCAGCAAAATTACTTAAAAAAAAAAAAAAAGTTGGACAAAGCAAAAGGTTGCTTTTCAAGTGTTCAGTCACAAGAGGAAGTTCTGTATCTGATAAAAGCCGCACTTTGCAAAGCCTGAAAACAAATAATCAGAGTGCTCTCAGCTATTGTAAAGTATTTTTTATTTTTTTTGGAAAATATGTGAGTCAGGATTAAATCTCTTGGATGAGAATGTGGTAGAGGAGAGTAGATAAAAGAGCCAGTACAGGATTTAGTCATAACTCATGAGGGAATATGAAATCATGGTGCAGTTGTTCTTTCAGCAATGGACTCACTTGTTTTGTGCACTTATAGGTTTGTAGGCTCATTTCCAATTATTTATCTGGTTTACAGTATTTATTTATTTTACATTTTTTT
>JAOVVA010000021.1:11992930-12009205 GCA_028565275.1 Leiocassis micropogon
AACCCTCCCATTTTATCCGGGCTTGGGACCGGCACTGCATCCAGTGGCTGGGGTTTGGGCACTGGCTGGGAATCGAGTTATTAAGCATAAAGCTTAATTATTGAACATGAGGAAGGTAAAAAGTATAATATATGATATACTATAATTTTTTCAATGTGAAACGGGGACTGCATTAACTTTTTCAGCATGAACATGAAAATCAAATTCAGGTAAAAAAAAAAGAAAAGAAAAAGTCCAAGGTGTTTTTAAATTGCACTAAACAATTGTTTTAAATATAATTTGTTGTTGTAAATGTGAAAACAAATGTCATTTCCATCTGTGTTCCATTACCTGAAGACGTACACCTTCTATTAGATAGATCCCCTTGCATGTGAAGGGGTATAACATTACAACACACAAAAAAAATGATGCCCAGTATTGTTGTACCTGTTGTGCCACCTGGGCAGCTCTTTGAGGTATGACTAGGTATGCAGTATGCTGTGGTGTTTGACACCGGGACATTGGCAGTGGGTCCGATTGTGATTTGGGGATTTCGGAGGTTGGGTTGGTGGCCCTGGGCTCTTTGATGCCTTCGATGCTGTGGATGTTCTTGTGCCTTTCTGTAGTGACCATCATTGAATTTTTTCTGCTGCATTGCCTTTTCTGTGCTATCAGACCAGACAGCCTAGTCTTTGGTCCCCCACGGAAATGGGTGAACCTTGGGTGCCCATGATTCTGTGATAAACATTGTTAATGCATTAAAGTTTTGTGGTATTAATGTTATGACTGGTCGGTGTATACTGTTGACATTACTAAAAATAGAGCTAAAGATAAAGAATAGCAGACATAAAAAAAACCCTGTATGGCTATACAATTAAAAATATGACCTGATATAAAAATGCACAGTCGTACATAAAGGTTATAGTTATTTTTAGTGCTGGAATGAATGCATTATACTTATTATGACCTTAATTGAGTGAAAAAGTGAAGCTGCTCTTCAGAGGTGGCGGAGTATTATGATGACAGAAGCGAGAAAGAAGACAGCGAGAGCTCAGCTCCCGATTGTGTTTGGTGTAATTTTCACCTACATCCGTGTCGAGAGATGTGTGTGAAAGGGAAGCAACATGGAACCCAGGATGGCTTTAAGCAGCACTGAGTACTTCCAGGGCTTATTCCCAAACCTCTCATGCTGAAATATAAGCACGAGGCACAAAGCATAATTCCGATTTAAAAATTCACAGCTGGAAAGTTACCAGACATAGACATGAAAAGAGCTCAGAAAATTTGTTCCCTCTTAACAGAGCCAATGTTTTTATATTTTTGTTCTTGCATTCCAATTAAGATGGAATGTTTAAGTCTTTTCCATGTCCATTACATTATCCCTAAAAGGTCAGCAGTACCTGTATCGATGAGACCAAATGTGTCCACTAGAGGTGTAATGCAATTGCGTTATCTATAATATCCATACTGTATCATAATTTGGATTTAAACACAAAGTGGATGGGGCATAAACTAAACCCTTGGAAACACTTGAAAAATATAAAGGTAGAAATGCCAACGCTTAATCAGATGATGGGATTTTCCAAGCAATTTAGGTGGTTATTTTTAAAAAAAAATATAAATAAACTAGCAGCCAAAATCAAACCCTTAGAGTTTAATGAAACTCATAGATTTCCAGAGTAGATGTCTGCTGAATATCTGGCTCAGACTGCAGGAAAAGCTTCCCACTGTGCCGTAAATGACGAAGCGTGAAGCTCAGTAAAGGCTGGGAAGCATTGCTAACAGCATGTCTTTGCTGCCAAAGCACCTGCAGTGGCCGGCTGTGCTGAGATGCAGGGAGGAAGTGAGCAGTGGACAGAAAGAAGAGTACATCAAAAGCTTTTGGACTGTGACAGTCCAAAGAAGATGTTGTGACTGATAAAGGATCCTGGTGGTGGTTGTAGTAGTGGGGTATGGTCGATACTAAAAAATTATTTGAAGCAGTTGAAGATAAAGCATGACGGCAGGATGGTTGTGGGAGAAGGTAGGAGTAACCTTGGCATTTAAAGAGGAGGCTACCAGCAGTTTCTGGCTTAAAATGAAAGGTAGAGGAAACCACCAAGCACAGGAAGAACATGCAAACTACATGCACACAGACGGGAATCGAACCCTGGACGTTCAAGGCGGCAGTGCTAACCACTAAGTACTCTAACTGCCGCCCATAAAACAAACTAACAAACAAAAACATCATATACTGTAAGCACTTGTTTGCTTTTTTTTCTTTTTTAACCTACCAGAAAGCACTAAGACCCTCAGGCAATATCTGCACAGGTGGGTATCAGAGGACACTTGGCATCTAATAAGTGTCAGTCTCTAAAGTGGTTGAAAGTGCAGCACTTAAGCAAGATGCTATGAGGCTTCTGCGACAGAGATGACAGACTCGTTAATTTGCTTCACTTCGCTACGGGTAATGACTTTCCTGATTTACGGTAGAGCTGGTTCCCCTCGTCTTGTCACCAGTGAATGCCAAATGATGTTGCTATTTCTAATTAGCTTCTCGCATTTGGAATAGATTATATCAGCCAGTGGTGGAGAGACCGGGGCTGAACTGCAACCCTGTCGCCCCCTTCCTTACCTTTTTCCTACCATCAAGCCAGTTCTTTCTATCTCTATCTTTTGCTAGCTCATATCTGATCTGAAGGAGATCCTGGTTTGTGCCTAAAGACTGCAGGAGAACAGTCAGGAAAGTTTGAAATGAGCTAATGGATGATGTAATGAATGTAACGCATGAGCTCCCAACAGCTGGCATGCAGCTACAATCCTGTGCTCGAAATTACTTTTGGGGATGTACAGTACTTTAGATGCTTTGCATAAGGCTCTGATTGGTGTAGACAGTCAGTTCTTATGCTGCAGTCTAGAAGAACACTGCACTAGTTTTATTGTACACAATGTAGTCATATATACAGTAAATGCTCAAAAAGTACTGTATTAAAACAGCATGGAGAATAAATGAATGGGACAAATAGTCAACCATTTAATGCGTCAGCCAATCACGTAGGGTTAAATTTAAGGTTAGAGCAACAATTACATACAGTACCAGCTTTTGATTGTCAGTTAAAAACTATGCTAGATTACAGGTTCTATCACAAATACAGTAGGTGATTAGTCTTACTCTAAACTAAGCAAGTATATCCAATACATTTAACTATTCTGACGTTGTTGTTGTTGGTGGTTTTTTGGCTGCTCCCAACTAAGCTTGGCACAGGTTTATATGCCGGATGCCCTTCCTTACGCAACCCTCCCATTTTATCTGGGCTTGGGACCAGCACTGCATCCAGTGGCTGGGGTTTGGGCACTGGCTGGGAACCCAGGCCATTCGCACGGCAGGTGAAACACCTACTGTACCACTGAGCCACCAGTGCCCTATTTAACTATTCTGAAGTAAGATAATGAAATTAGCAATAGTGATTTTACAATCCATCCTAAAAAAAAATAAATAAAAACAACCTGTACATCTGGGCACTCTAAGGTGAGATACACCCTGGATGGAGTACCAATCTATTGCAGGACACAAGCACATACACACCTATTCATACACTATGGGCAATTTAGAAACACCAGTCAACCTACAACACATATCTGTAGAAAATACTGTTAGAGGAAACTAAAAAAAACCCAGAGAAAACCCACAAAGAATGAGAAAACCATGCAAACTTCACATGCATAGATCAGGGGCAAGATTAGAACAAGGCAAGTCAATAGTACCAACCATGACACCAACATCTTTACTTTGTGCATTTGGCAGACGCCCTTATACAGAGCGACTTACTGTACATTTTTTATCTCATTATACATCTGAGCAGTTGAGGGTAAAGGGCCTTGCTTAAGGGACCAACAGGGACAACTTGGTAGTCAAGGGACCTTCAAAACCGTAGTCCAATGGCGTAAGCACTGAGCTACCCATGACCATGAATTTTTTGCAGAAGTGGAAAAGTTTGTTGCATGCCGAAACATTTAGGGATACTTTATATACTGTATACTTGACATTATTTGGTGGAACCGATCATTGGTAGAGTGGGTAGCACTGCTGTACACATTTAGACAGTTAGATCCTGACCTTACTATCGGTTACTGGCTCTGTGGACTATCACATGTTCTCCCCACGGTCATCTATGTGTCCTAGGTGGGTATGGTGCCCTGTTGTTTCTTGGCATCTCATCCAGGGTGAATTCCCATCATGTTCCTGCAAAAGATGTTGTCCCCACTAATTACGATTTCCCACCCACTGTAGGCTACTAGCTGCAGTGCAAAAAGGCTGCTGGTGGTAATCATACAGCTTTTCTGACCTATGTAAGGAAAAATAGACATAGTACGTTTCCCCAGACACAGCTGCCTGCTCACTTTACCCAGCATGCCTAAGGCAAAGTGGTATGGAGCTGGAGATTCTAAACAGCAGCCTTTTTCTGTGTTCGGGTGGGCTTCTCCACTCTGCACCATGAATACCTCACCCCAATAGTCTCTCATCCGTTGCCATTCACATTCACAATCCTGCTTCCATCTTATCAAACTCTCCCAAGCCACACAGCAGGCTGCCCCTTGAAAACACAATGCACCACAACACTGGGAAAAAGCTTCAGGCTGAGCTCAAGTCACAGTGCTCAGAGGCCAGCACTGCTCCTATCGGGCCATCAATTAAGCTGTGTGCTAATTGGATTAAAAATCACAGAAGGCAAATGAAAGATGAATTATGGGGCTGTTCATAAAAGGCATCCTCTGATCTAAATGGTGGGAGATGGTGATTGTTTGGACAAGGATTATGCTGTAAGACATGGGGAGAGAGGGAAAGACAGGGAGAGACTGGCAGAGAGTAAAAAAAAAGGAAAGCAGGAGAGGAGAGACAGAGCCTGTGGCTGATGCTGCGGAAGGCTCATTGACATGGGTAGGATGTCTCTATGAGAGAAAATAATTGTCCATCTGGGGACTAAGCGAAGCTTCAAAGGTGAGAGGTCCATGAAGGACCGCTTTGGTAAACATGAGTGAGGCAACAGTGATATTGATAATTCTCTTTCTGTTGCTCTGACACCCGTTTCACTCTGTCTATCTTTCTCTCCTTCTCCTTCTTTTCCTTCTCAGATATAAACAACCAAGTGGGCTGATAATAAGCCCTGAGTCTGCACAGTGATTATAAAGTTGAGGGAATATTGTACAGTTCTCTTTTGGAAGATGCATATTTCACCTGATAAAATTTTTTTCCCTTTGTTCCCACTGCTCTGTTTGCTGCAAAAGGTGGCGGCACGGTGGATTAGTGGTTAGCACGGTCGCCGGGTTCCAGGGTCCGGGCTCGATTCCCGCCTTGGGTCTGTGTGCATGGAGTTTGCATGTTCTGCCCATGTTTGGTGGGTTTCCTCCAGATACTCCGGTTTCCTCCCAGAGTCCAAAGACATGCAGATTAGCCTAACTGGCGTTCCCAAATGTGTGAATGAGCATGTGAGTTTGTGTAAGTGTGTGTGCCCTAAACTGAATCTAAGGACGGAGCATAATGCATAAACCAAACATGATGATAAGCAGGTGAATAAAACAGAATTCAGGAAAAAAATTTTTTTACTCCCACCATGCAGAAACATCATCAACTGCCAGGCTTCCTGAACACTGTCTCACCCTTCAGCGGTGAAGTGTATACTAGAAAACTTAATTTCAGATTCATAACAAAACAGCCCCCAGACATAGAGAACTTCTGTATTCCCAAGGTAAATGTAATTCATTTAGAAATGCTCTTATTTTAAGAAGGCGACGACAGCACTAAAATCTCAACAAATATTTACCGGGGAAAAAAATGTATAACAGAGCAATTGTCCTGCAGGTGACTAGTACAGCATGCAGCTCACGGATTGGCAGTGAAGCTGCGCAGCTCCACTGCAGAATACAAATTGATTTAGCTTTCGCTGCAAGTCTGCAATCAGCATAAGGTTACCGCCGGTCTCCCAGCTCGAAATAAAAATCGCATCAAGGAGCATGGCTGAAGTAAGGTCATGTGTACACGCAGGCAGGGGCCTTATCTATAGTATAGGCCAGGGGATGAGGGGACGATGGATGACAGGACATAAAAAGAAAGAATGAAATGTATATATACAGTTATACCAGCATGCTCTTTAAACATTCATTTCCCACTCCATCCTTCTGTCTTGATAAATGACAGGCCTCGGTAAGAATATAAAACGTTCTCCTGAACAAACCAGGTCTCACTCCAGCAGGCTGCACAGGCATCATGGAGCTTCAGGCACCACGCTGCTGCATGATGAAGGCCTCTGTGGATGCGCCTCTGACAGCTTTTGTTTATGTTTCACTGAGCTCGCGAGTTGTTCAAAAATAAGGTCTGCATAATGTATAAAACGAATAGAACCGGCAGAAGACTGTTGAAAAGATCTAACGTGCGAAGACAAAATGAACGCCCGTGCCCAGGTGGATAGCTCACCATTGTTCATATAGTATGCCAAATGAAGGTCAAATGGGGGACCTTTCCAATTCACTGCCTTTTATTGGCCATTAGATGGGATTCCGAGATAGCATAAACCTCAATTTCGGTCTTCCCGCCACCGGTGAAGGCTCACCACTACTGTTTATGATGAACCCACTTGTCCCACAGTATATATTCATGACGAGCAGATGGTAACAGGTTTTTTCGTCTCCTTTCAGTGCCCACTTACAGCACCACTGGGACGGATAATTAAAGCATATTAACTGTTGCGGAAATGTACATTCGAAAATACATTCGGCTTTCTAAGCTGTTACGGAAACCCGCCGATTCTTGTAAAGCAAGTCCACCATGTACACACACTCTCTTTGGTGTGTAGAAACTGGTAAATCATGAAGCTTTAGCCAGTGCAAAGTAATACATGAAGCACTCAATAAAAACCACATTCACGTGCTTACTGCATATAGACAATCCATATTTGTTTTAAAAGCTTTCTGTAGAGAGAAAGAGTAGTTGGGTTTAGAGTTCAGATTGGGTGGATATTGATTGCATTTTTTTCCCACTCAGTGTATATTGATGTCTTAGGCTCCTGAAGCACTGGATTTAGCATACATTCATAATTTTGTCCGCGATTACTCAAAAATGTCTGACATATAATCATTTAGTCCTTAAAGGGCAAAGGCTGGTCTATGTAACACCATCTTAATTATCTATTCCCAACGCTTCCAAAAAAAAAAGAAAAAAAAAAAAAGAATCAGGCATACAAGATTAACTATTAAATTATGTACTATTAAAAGTCAAGCCTAATTGATTGACATGTCACAGCCTATGGCTCTGAGGAGCAATAAGTCACCACAGGGGTGGCAGATTAGTCCTATCGTGTCAATCTGAGCTTAAGTGATCAATGTGGCTAAATGCTACATTACAATACCCCTACGAATCAGAGCTTCCCCTAAGGCTCGTCAAAAAAAATTAATAATAATAAAAACGAATACGTGCGGATGCGTCCATTTGTGCGACCAAGGCCAAACGACATCAGTGAGACATCAGTTAGGTTCGTTCAGTGTCCGGTGCTTAAGTAAAGATGTTACAGGTTTAGCGGAACAGGTTTGGAGCTGACGTGTATTTCCTCTGCCTGACAGAAGTACGTGCTAGAGATATGACAGGTAAAACCCTGGCAGCTCTACTCCCTGTCCTCTGGATTGCCTCTAATTAAATCGAGCTCATCGCTTGTCAAAGTGGAATGGGAATTTAGCAGCTGCTTGAAGAGAGAGAGAGAGAGAGAGAGCCAGGATGGTGAGGGAGAGGTTAAAAGAAGAAGAAGGATCATGGGGGCAAATATATATATATATATATATATTTTTTTTACCTCTGGGGAGCCGAGTGGCACTTCTGCTCCTCTTACTTTATGAGGCCCCCATAGGCTTTTTAAGCTCCTCATGATGCTATCTGAATTATACTGCAATGCTAGAATAAGCATACTCAACCATACTCTTAATACGACTCCTGATTCCTTTTGAGGATACTGCATATTTACTGCTGACTCCACCAGTGCTGTACACATCGCTGGATGTCCATAGGGATGTGGAAATCTTTAAATGCAGATGGCCAAGCTGAGCCCGAGGACCGAAGCCACACTAAATCAAGCTGTGGTAATAAATGACCCCCCTCACATGCAGTACAATGACCATGTGTGTGTGTATAATGTGGCTCTAAAAACCCAACTAGACTAAATAAAAGCCAGTGACTCTGGATTCCTGAGTGTAATTACTGCTATCGAATTCCATTTGACTACAAATTCCAACCATTCATTAAGTCAAGAGCCCAGTTACCGGTGACTATGGTTGGGTAAACCTTCCCCAGAGGGGAGAAGCAGAAAACAAACCATTGATTAAGCAAGAGTCGAACAATGCACCTGCAGGACTTTAGATAATAGTTTGCCTGCTGAAAGACCTAACTGTATAGTCGATGATTGGGTGCAGACACCCCAAAACACTGGAATTGCTACATAATACAGCATAATTTAATTTGCTTTTATTTATGCAACTCTTTCCGCAACAGACACATACTCACAAATCAGTTGTAGTGAAATTTGCATGTAGATTTAGACATCTAATGGGCAAGGCAGAAGCAAGGGAAACTGTATTAAATGACCATGGGCAGAGCCAGACTTAAAGGGTGACACCAGATACTGTAGTACTGTAGGGTTATTCAACATCAGAACAGTCAAACAGTACTAATGGTGTTACAGTCAGTACGTTTACATGCACAGTTAACTTGAGCTATCGTTATAGCTTGACTGGGCCATTTAATTGGATTCCTGTCCTTATCCCACTATACAAGCACAGCAGAGGAATACCTTTTTTGACCGAAGTACGATAGGTGGTGATACGCCCCCTCTCAGCTTGTTAGTGTTGTATGCACAGTTGACCTATTACATGTTAGCTAGCAGAAAACATGTCGAAAGCATAGACAACTTTACAATGCTGTATATTTCGTACATGCATGTCCTTTGTGTTTATGGCAAGACAAATACATTGTCTCCGTGCTTTTCAATACACTTTGTTCATCTGTCAACAGGTTTTTGTAATTCCTCATAAAAATGTTTTAGGTTGAGATGCAAGCCACGAATGCTCCGCCGTCTTCCCTTCTTCATCAGAAGTGAATCTTTGTCCTTGTGGCACTGCTTTTAGGGAACCACACAGGTGGAAGTCAGATGGAGCACTCAGGACTATCAGGGAGGATGCTCCAACACCACAAAACTTTTGCAGACTGTCAACAGTTTGGGCAGAAGTGTGCAGATGTGCATTGTCATGCAAGATCACAGCAGATGATAGCAGTCCTCTGCGTTTGATACAAAGTTTTGGCTTCAGGTGTTCAATAAGCATCTCAATGTAGCAAGCACTGTTGATTGTTAAGCCCAATTTTCTGATAATGTTCCAATACTGATCCTTAAGAATTCCAGAAAACTTTAAGCATCAATTTTCCAACTGATGGTCGACTTTTGAACTTTTTCTTGGTCGGCGATTCAGGATGTTTCTTCCAAACTCTGCCGTTTACTCTCGGGCTCGTAGTGATGAATCCATGTCTTGTCACCAGTAACGATTCTCGTTTTCACCTTTGGACAAATTTTGTTTGCAGATATCCAAACATTTCTGTTTATGCTCTTTGATGAGTTGTTTTGGAATCAGGTACACCCTTAGACCACAAAAAATGTATCACTGCATGCTGCTCTTCTTTCATGCAAATCACAAGTGGGGCGTCCATTTTTGCCCCAAATGAACTGATGTAACAAGTTCACACCTGCACAGCAGTTACTGGGGAGACAGTAGCCTTAAACGGAAAGCGTGTGGCCAACAGAAGTGTTAATATAACTGGAGCATGTAAGTCCTCAGTCTTAGGATAAGCATTTAGATGTGTCAAGTAATGATGTAATGATGTATAAGTTTCCCCAGGGTACTCCGGTTTTCTCCCACAGTCCAAAGACATGCAGAGTAGGCTAACTGGTGTTCCCAACTTGCCTGTAGTGTGTGTATGTGCCCTGCGATAAATTGGCACCCTGTCCAGGGTGTACCCCGCCTCGAGCGACCCTAAGCCTCCTGGGATAGGCTCCCGGCCCCCCACGACCCTGAATACAGGATAAAGCGGTATAGACGAGGAGTGAGTGAGTGAGTAATGATGTACAGGTGTGTCAGTTCATATGTACGATATCTACAGTAGGTGAGGTGATCTACAGAAGCAAAAGTGAGTCATGCTGAAATTTCCAAGCAGATCGTGCACAAGCAAGCAGGATGACCTTCTTTTCCTTTTGCATGTTGATGGTCCTTTCACATTTTTTTTCTTTACAATTCTTCTGCTACTTCCTCATTAGAATCCACTTCGAATCAAAGCCATTACTTTGTACTTGTCTTCTCTGGTTTTGAACGTGCTGCCTTGTTTCTGTTTGAGTTGAGCCCTGCGCATGTTGTTTGCCTGATCGATTGACCTGCCTACTGTTTGTGATTACTGCATGCTGATTTACATTTGTTTAAAAAAAGAGCTTGTGATTAAATCCAACCTCGTCCACTTCATGACAATCTAGGTTCTAATAGACGCGCAAGATTTTCCTTGGCATAAAAGTAAGAAAACTTCAGCATATAGTTCAAAAGTATTGTCTTTAAGCCATCTTTGCTGCTAAAATTTAGCTGCATATACACATTCTGTAGTCACAGCACTACTATTGAAGTACATGCTTTTAAAGATGAAACTTTTAGTGAAGGGCGAACAGAATCCAGCTGCCTCTTTTAACAAATCTAGCTTCCTTTTTTTTTATTATGCCAGAATTTAGAGATGGGTATTTATGGGCAAAAAAAAGAAGCGAAAGAACCACTGAAAAAAAAAAAAAACAACAGGTTCAGGTTCAAGAGCACAGCCTCATTTGAGCACTGAGCAGTCCAGCTGTGAGACATATGGCCTCTCCAACTCGGAGGTCCAAATTAAATCTAAACCTATTGTCCGATGGCAGCTTGTAGCTGAAGAGACTACAGAGAGAAACACAATTAACACCCGTCATTGGGTTCTCTCCAGTTAACTGGGACACTGCAGGGTACTTCTTCAGCACCACAGAGGGACTTACAACCACTTGGGCAAAGAGATCGAATTTTTCCAGCAGAACTGTGTCTCCTCCTCTGACAGCTCTGCTTTGATGTTTGCCGAAAAAAGGAAAGTAAAGGGATGATCCGTGGATTTTGTATTATATATCAAGTGGGTGTTGCAAGATAAGCTGGAAGGGTAATTTTTCTGATGCTTTGTTCTTAAACATGTTCATAGCAATGGGTTTTACCGCAATTTCACACATACACACACACACACACACACACATATTAATCTTTTTTTTTTTTTGATAGGATAGAGTATTTAGGAATATTTTGAGCACAAGATGTTTACGTGTAAGAGGTTTACTAGCAGAGTAAGGGGCAACTTATTGTGTAATACATTTCATTTGTTCCATCCATTACTCATAGGCTTTGCTCACATTACCAGGTTGAAGTGAGATAAACCTGTTTAATGTGACACATCTCACATTACAACATAAAAATCTTTGATGAAAAAAATGTTTCCAAATGAGACCTAAGAAACGTTTACATCACGTGGCATGACTGAGACTGGTCAGATGAATGAAAGCATCCATTCTCAACATCCTATACATACTGTATCAGTGACCTCAGCCAGTGCGGTCTGAGCGGGAAAACATCAATAGCCATAGTGGTGGTTATACTTGGTGGAAAGATACGGAAATGGTTCATCTTAATTACAAGTTCTACCTCGGTCTTGTCTGCAGTATGGAGGCATAATATGCAACGTGGCTGAAAAGTAAGTAGGCATTAAAAATTGATAATGAAGTTCATATTTCTCATACAAATTTATTGAAACAAATTGTGCATGTACTTTATTACATAGGAAAATGAAAAGCAAATCTTTAAATTTTATCCAGTTGTCTCAAACGGTTAAAAACGGATGGAATGTACAGTCTTGACAATTTTTTATTGTTTCCGGATGTAGTGTTGCAGTTCTTACACTTACACTGTATTTCACCATCTCTGCACAAGTACCGTCGATGTGGGAAATCCTGTTTACTATTGTCTGTTTAGAAATGGTTCTCATCATGACGCCAGTGATACTACTAGTTTCACAGCCATTACAAGTTGCCTAGTTAATTTTTACCCACCCTGTATACTGGAAGTGGCCTAATAATCAGGGATGCCTGGATGTTGGTCCGTCCAGCATCTATATTATGGAACTTGTATGGATGCCATCCATCGCAGGGCACTGGCACCCACACTTAAACACTATGGGGCAATTTGGAAATGCCAATTACAGGAGGACTCAGAGGAAGGAACCCAACAAATCATGGGGAGAACATGCTAACTACATGCACATAGACCCAAGACAGGACTCGACCTCCTCAACCCTGGAAATGCGAGGTCACAGTGCTAACTACGACATAACTGTGCCACCTTTTTCTTTCTTTTTTTTAAACAAATGTCATAGTTTAACAAACGGTGTAGTTATTAGCACTGTCGCCCTGCACCTCCAGAGTCCGGGTTTGATTCCCGGCCAGGCTCGATTCCCGTCTCTGTGTGCATGGAGTTTGCATGTTCTTCCGTGCTTGGTGGGTTTTCTTCGGGTACTCCAGTTTCCTCCCACAGTCCAAAGACCTGCAGATTAGGCTAATTGCCGTTCCCAAATTGCTCGTAGTGTGTGAATGAGTTTGTGAGTGAGTGTGTGAGTAAGTGTGTGTGCCCTGCAATGGATTGGTACCTTGTCCAGGGTGTACCCCGCCTCGTGCTTTAAGCCTGCTGGGATTGGCTCCAGGCCCCCCAGGACAAAGTGGTATAGATGATGAATGAGAAGGAAGTGATTTATATCCATTTATATAAATGATTTAGCTGAAGGCTATGTTCAGAGTTCCAGCCACTTGTTAAAAGTAGACCTGACCTGGACCTTCTATAAGGAAGCCCAATACTCCTTTATAAAAAGCAGAAACACAGGCTGTGCTTTCAACATGGTGGCCCTTGTAGCATTGTGTGTTCCACATTTAATGACCAATTCACCCTCGTAGCAATGTCCTTACAACTTTCATAATCTTTTTATGATGAGTACTTTAGGTCCACACACCTGGGTTGCCCTACAAAGGCCTAGTAGTGCCACAATTTCACTGGAGTGTTAGTAAAGGCAACAGTATACAGTATGTAAAGGGACCCAGTGGGAGCCATGTGCTATAGCAATGCCCCTTCTGGTTTGGACACCTCCAGCTTGTCAACATATGGAACTGTCAGATCTCATGTACTTTATCATTCTGACCGGTAAAGTGGTGCCCTGGAGAGTGTGTCCCAATAGTCCTGAGCTTTGAAGGAGTGAGAGAGACAGAGTTATTGAAAGGAAAAGTGTGACCTTGTCTCTTTCAGAGAAGTGCTGCTGGGGCAGGATTCAGTCAGCCTCCCATTTGCGCATACCGAACACAAACCTCAATCGATTACGATCGAAGTAGGTCATGTTCCAGTCTCTCTACACCCTCTTTCTTGCTTTTATGTTTCTCTATCCTGTCTCCTGCATTCTCTCCCCTTCTCTCTTTCCTCTCCTTCCTCCCTTCAATCATTTCTCGCATTACAGCATTAAGCATGCCTACTCCAGGGCACTAAAACCATACATTGGTGGATCTACAGCCAGTTAAAAAGCAGAAAGAACCACAAAAAAAAAAAAACAATCTGAAGCTTGGTTACAAAAATGGTTACAGATGATCTCCTTTTACATTTCCCTCCAGCACTCATTTCCCCTCATGAATTAATAAACACTGCATCCAACAATAAAAGACTCACCTAAACACCCTGAGCATTAGAAGTAAAGTGCAGACGCCACCACCACTTGGTACTTGTAATTCTGTGATTGGGACACTACAATGGTACATGCTCAATTTTGACAGACCATAATTCAGCCCTGAAGTGGTTTAAGTGGGCAAACAGAGAATGAATTGCTGCGTACTTCAAACCAATTGGTTGCAATTATGTTATTCCAATGCAGGCAATAAACAGAAGTGCAATTTAATATTTTCTTTTCTTGTGGATAAATCTCATGTCATACACTTGTCTCACACATCACAATACATCAAGTATTCGGTATTATGACACAATTTGATCATTTCTAGCAATTCAATTCAATTCAATTCAAATTTTTTTTTATATATAGCAATGTCCCAAGACATACTATTGAGCGGAAGAAATCACTGTATGTTGCTTTTCAATAATGTAATTATAGCAGTAAAATTGAGTCGCATTAAACGTAAATAGAATGAACTGTATTGCGTGGCCTCTGGTCATTAAAGTAAAAAAAAAAAAACACCCTTTAGTCATTGCTCGTTCATCTATAATGTATACAAGATTGTGAGGGGCCTGGAGCCTATCCCAAGAGACTCAAGGCACACCCTGGACAGGGCGCTAATCCATCGCAGGATGTGTGTACATGCACTCTCTCACACACTATGGGCAATTTGGGAACGCCAATTAGCCTAATCTGCATGTCTTTGGAATGTGGGAGGAAGCCCACCAAGCACGGGGAGAACATGCAAACTCTACGCACACAGACCGGAGGTGGGAATCGAACCCAGAGTCTGGAGGTGCAAGGTGACAGTGCTAACCACTGATACATCACATAGTCATTAGTACAGATGGAAAAAGACCACAACCATAATAAATTAATGAATTGCTGTATTTTAAAAGTACAGTGTGCACCAAAATGTACAATACTGAAATGAAAAGATGAACAATATTGCCTTGTTGTCATCTCCTGAAAGAAACTAACATACCCATGGTATGCATAATGTAAGTGTTCGAAGTGCATGTATGTGCACCACCTCGCTGTAGGCAGTGTTCACATCGTTCATGCAGATTCTTCACCCGGATTCCCAGAACAAAGGTCTCTGCAGACTCCTGCAAAAGGATATGATTTGATTGCATAATGCAGGAACAGTTCTTGGCGGATCTACACAGTTGAACACACTCTCCTTTAACATTCCTCACAAGTAGGCATCAGGTGGTGTAAGATCCAGGGAATGGGACGGGTACAGGAAGGAATTGTTCTGTCCCCATTTACTGTATATTTTGGCGCATAACATACTTTAAGGGGGAACCTTACATTTAAGGGTACCTACATTGTGCCTGTATACCTAGGGTATTTATTAAAAACAATGCATTAACCTTTATAAAGCCATGGAAAATGTATGAAATTATGTCTAACATGGTGATATTAGAGGTTTTAGAGGTCACTTGTCTTTACAGTACATAAGAGAGAAACGGGAAAAACACTGCTGTTAGTTTGTTTTTTGTGTGAATAAAAAGTATCTTGAAGACACTTTGAAAAACTGTAGAAGTACTGACAACAAAATAACCAGCAGAGAAAAACTGTTCTTAAAAAGATCTGAATCAAACATCTGTCTTTTATGAATGTGTTATGATGGTGCAAAGTAGATGCCATTCAGTGTTATTGCGGTAAAGAACAAACCCTAGCCCTAAACTGCGATTATATTTTCCTACCTATATATATGTAGGTAAAATCACAATATATATTATATATATATATATGTATATATATATATTAGCATTAGCCCATACAGTACATTGTAGTGGTGTCCCTTCTAATAATACAGCGTTCAAGGTAATTGTAGTATTACCATATACACTTCCTGGCTACTTCATTAGGATCACCTGTACATCATGTCATTCATGCAATTATCAAATTCATGTGTAAGAAGCTTAATGCATGAAATTATGCAGACACAGATGGAGAGTTTCAGTTAATGTTCACATTAAACATAATGACATGGGCATGATTTCGGTACCAGACGGGTTGGTTTGAGTATTTTTCTCTCTGTCTCTATCTCTCTCTCACTTATTCATCCTGTATACCACTTTTCCTGTAGGTGGGGTACACCCTGGACAGGGTGCCAATCCATCACAATGCACAAGCACGCACATGCACATGCACACACTACAGGCAATTTGGAAATGCCATTTGGAAACCATGCATGTCTTGGGGCTGTGGGGAAAAAAATGGAAGAAACCCATCAAGCATGGGGAGAACAAGCACACAGACCCGAGTTTGGGCTCGAACCCCCAATCCTGAAGGTGAGAGGACACAGTGCTAACCACTACACCACCGGAGTATTTCAGAAAATAATTAGTAAACTAATCTCCTGAAAAAAGTCATGCTTAAAATCATCTCAAAACACACAATGTTATAGCTGGGAATTTGGAAATGAAAGATGTATATGTACTGTAATACTACAAATTATTTGATTGCAGCTAGATCTG
>JAOVVA010000021.1:12009238-12023011 GCA_028565275.1 Leiocassis micropogon
GTATGTACATATACACACACACACACACACACACACAATATGACCACCCGCCTAATATCGAGCAGGTCCTTCCTTTTTTGCCACCAAAACAGTAAAGATCTGTGTGTTCTGACACCCATCTAAAGTAGCTCTTCTATTGACTATACCAGCCATCCTTAACTTGTCATGTGCATCAGTGAGCCCTGGCTCACCACGACCTTGTTGCTAGTTCACCAGTTTTCCTTCCTTGGATTACTTTTGTTACGTCCTGACCAGTGCAGCCTGCAAACATCATCACCGTTTTGAAGTTATTCGGGACCAGTCCTCCTGCCATCACAATTTGGCCCTTTTCAAAGTTACTCAAATCCTTATACCCTTTCTTTCTACTTCCAACACATCAACTTCAGGAAAAAGAGTTCACTTGCTGCAATTTGTGATGGCTAACCAACTGTGATGGTCAGAGCAACTCCAAAACTGCAGGTCTTGTGAGATGTTCCCAAGCTGCAGTGGTCAGGACGTACTTAAAGTGATCCAAAGAAGGAAAACCAGTGAACTGGCAACAGAGTAATGGGCGGCCAACGCTCACTGATGCACATGGAGAGCGAAGGCTGGCCCGTGTAGTCTGATCCAATAGAAGAGCTAGTGTAGCTTAAAACGAGCAAAAAGTTCATGCTGGTTGTGATAGAAAGGTGTCAGAAGAAAGGTGAAAGGTTTCATCACTGTTATGGGTGCAAAAAGGGGGACCTACTCTATTTAGGCAGGTGGGCATAATGTTATGGCTGATAACCATAACTGTAGGCAAAAACATGGCTTTTCATCCTCACTCAATAGTGTGGCCACATGGATGAGACAGTGTGGCATGTTTCTCCTTTAAAAACATTTCAGCTCTAAAGCAATAAAATCTTTTTTTCTCTCCTACATCTGACAGGTCTATTAGTCCTGTGCTCTGTAGTGTTGTTGGACCAAATCCCCCGAATATTAGGAACTATAGAGCAACAATGAACCCAGTGACAATTATGGCACTGTATAGAACAGTGACTGATAGCAGGATGAAAGTCCATAAACTAAGTACGATTTTAGTGACACAGAAGAGTACCAATTAGCCTGGTAATGCCAGTTAACTTACAACTCATATCTTTGGACTGTGGGAGGAAACCAGAGAAAACATGCAGACTCCACACGTGCAGACCCGAGACGGGACTCGAACCCTCAACCGTTGTTAAAGACTATGCCACCGTCCCACTTTACCACAAAATTAAACTAAGATACACACCATGGTTAGACGATGGTCAGAACCGAAAAACAAAGAAACAGGTTTCAGCGCCTAACAAGAGGACTCGCATGATATGACTTTATGACAAGACAAGGTTATAAATAGACAAACATCCGTTCTCTACAGTCTTATAAAGAAACACAGAGACACCATCAGGTAACAAGAACGACTGGTCAACAGGGGAGACAAAACAGAAGCTGAAATGAACGCATATAGACATAACAAACATACCGTGACCTCAAAACGAAACAAACAAGAACAGTGAATGTTGCACTGGGAAACCAGCCAAGCTCCTGAATAAGGGGATTCAAGATAATCGATAGGTAGCAGGTCACTGTATTTTTCAACGAACAAGTCATATATTCTAATGGAAATATTGATGATCTTGTTCCCTCATTGTACCTCTCATATCTGAAATGCTGGACACACCACTGCTTCCTGTCACACTCTCCCAACTCGCTCCTTTCTGTACGTTAGGTCATGCTGCAACATTCTATTAACATTTAACAATTTGAAATAATATATTCCAAATGCTAATAAAAAATGCATGCCCTTTTTTTTTTTTCTTTTCTTGAATGGCCACTGCATTGCTGCCTGTTTAGGTGATCCTTTACGGACATGAAAATACTGCATCTAGTAAAGCTGGGATACGCCGTACCTATGGACTCTATATGTCCTGCGCTGCCACCTTGCAGTCTTTTCCTCTTCGTCTGGCACTTCTGCACATACAGTACAATCAGTGACAATTAGTGTAAGAATTCAGCTCTTAAAAAAAAAAAAAAGCAAGATGGGAGACTACAATTACACTGTGCTCACACTTCTAGTCTGACTATAAGATTAGCAGTTCTTCACAAAGAAGAGCAAGACATTAAAGCTTTGATTGACAGCCCAGGGCAACACAGTGCGTCTGGTGCTTCTTCCTGTTTTATATAAAAAAGAGAGAAACAGTCAGTGATTGACAGTGTGTTTGCGCTGGTCTCCCTTGTGCTAGCTGAGAAGATGAGAGAACAACGCCTGGATCGTAGCCTTCTCTTCACTCCATTGCTTTCGCGAAAGCTCAGAATATGGGCAGGTGAAGCAGTTTTTTTTTTGACTACATAATGGTGATATGTTGCTTAATATGTCTAACCCCTGTCGCACTGAGCCAATCTACGTTCACTTTCCCTGACCCTGCAAATCTTGTGTTCTTCCCACCACTTTCTCTAACTGAGAACAGTAACAAAGAAAGTGTCAGCACTGGATCTTTCTTTGTATGGTATGCGACTGTTGTCTGATCTCTTCCCCGCTATCAGTCCATCACAATCTCCGGCATGATCTTGAACAAGCTATGCTAAGATAAGTAAATGGAGCTTGACGTATCACTCACTTTAGCGCAGAGGGAATCTGATACAGATCTAAATACAGTAAATCACTGCAGAAACGCAGTGGAGCTCGTTTTTATTTTCCGGAAACGGTCCGGAGGTGATGAGCCGAGGTTAAAGTTGAAGATTGTATCGACTAGAATAGAGCGAGAAGGTGGTGAGATGAAGCCTCCTAGGTTTCCTCTTCCCTCTTCCCCTCATATCTCTTTACCTTCATCTCTCTCTCTCTCTCTCTCTCTTCCTAGCAGACCTCATTCACTCTTTTCACAATCTTCATCCTTGGATCTCTCACTCTCAATCCATTTGGCTGATTGGTATCTTATCTTTAATCTCCATTTTCCTTTCTGGTGTGCTCCCTAGAGCAGAAAGCAGCAGCATGGGTTTGGTTTTCTGATTAAAAAAAAAAAAAACACCTCAATATTCTGCTCGGCTTGCAGTCATCTTTTTTTTTCTACTCTTTCTAACTTCTTTGAAGCTTGAATCTGGAACCCTTAAGGTCATGATGGAGGAGAGATTGGTGAGACAAAAAGAGGGCAAAACTGGACTGCGATAGGTTGTGAATACCCCACGCTGGTCTTGCAGCATTACCACCTGCCTTGTGGTAAAAGAACTCTCAAGCCACTTCTTCCAAGAGATTAGAGGAACCCTGGAAATAGAACCGTGTGTTTCGGTAGGGGTGTAGCTATTGGCCACGTTCTATCCTAACACCTTTCATAATCTCCAAAAAAGGTTGAATTACTTTGTATCTAAATAATTATTTTGCTGCTGGATTCATTTTCTTTTTTCCTTACACCAATGCTCTTCATCAAAATTTTGCATCTGATATAAGTTTCATCTCCAGCCTAGAGATGAGATGTCTAATTAATGCTCTCTCTCTCAGTTGCTGTTTCCATAATGCATAGCCTACACCGCAGTGGAGGTCCTGTAGAGTGCGCTGAAGTGCTGAGCCACTGGTGATTGCACAATGGAGTTTATCTGATGTGACACACCAAGCCAGGGTTTGGCCCACCGAGGTGCATTCTGGGCTATTGAGAACATTGCTGAGGAGTTAAAACAGCTCTCATGGGAGAGTGAACAAGGAAAAGGATGAGGTATAGGAAGAGGGGTAGAAAACAGATGATGCATCCAGAAATGCGGAGAGAAAGGCGTAGGAGCTGAGTAGAAAGCCAGTCAGATAATGTTTAGAGCTAACAAAGCCTTATCTTGACAGGAGCTGTCCACCAGCATGCTGTTGAAACATGGCATATGGTCACCAGGGCTGTTTTAAATCCCTTCTGCAAAGCTGACGGAGGGGAGCTGGTGAAGTGAAGGAATATCTACACAAGAATATGATTAGATTTTATGTCATTTTGCTTCGGGTCGTCACTTCAATCGAATTTTTCCCCCTGATCTTATCAAAATGACTACTGACATTTAAGTTTTTTAATAGGCTCAGGTTACGTTTCTACTGCATCTTAACACTTTAAATCATGTTCTTTTATTTATGTGTCTTTGAGCAGATAAACTGTGGTCACATTGAGTGTTCGGCATTTTCTCTGCAGAAGCCGTGATTATGGACATTCCATCTGGGAGCTTGATCTTGGGGAAATATTATAGATTAGTGTACAGTAAATAATTTCTAACAAAAGAAATGGGAGCATCGCAGCCTTTGTCAGATAAAATAGGGTGTATACATGGTTTGTTCAGTGATAGAAGTCTTTTTCTTTTCCATTGGTTTTCTTTGAACAGTTAAAGTTCAGACGATCAACTTGGTACAAAATTATCTGCCACCAGGAGCAAATTCTTTTTCAGTCATAGTAACTCCTTTTGCAAATGTGCTATTGGCCATAGTCAGCTAAGACCAAGAATCTGAAGCTAAACTAGGAACAGGGTACCTGATCTTTTTCTAATCTCTTCATCTGTCTTGTGAATACATGCTCTATACATCCAAGCCAAAGACTAGTAGAAGTATATTCTAAACATAAAAAAAGCTAATAGAAAAGATTTACAGCTGAACAAGAATCCACTGCGAGGTCCCATAAAAAGGTTTCTTCCCCAAAACAAAGATATACTGTGAATTGGAAATTGCCTGTGTGCCAGGTTAAAGGTAAGCACAAAACACCAATGAAACTGCCAGAGCACACACCATAAACGTCTTCACGCCGAGCACAAAACAGCAGAACTCTCTCAGAACCAGCCCATGTGTTGTTTTTTTAAAGTGCAAGCATTGGCATCACATATACTGTAGGGTAAGCACATGAAATAATAATGCCAGAGCCATAAATTATGTAGTGCTAATGCTTGTGAGCCACAAGGGGGGTATGCCTTTTAGAGGATGTGTATCGTGCTTCCAGTTCCCTACAGAGATTGTGTAACAGCCAGGTTGGAAATAGACCCTCACCTTGGACCAGTAGAAGCAGCGATTGCCAAGTCATGAATTAATCCTTTTTTATTACATTTTATTTCAAGTTCGATAATAAACTGGTTAAATGTTAAAACAAGTTTAATGACTGGTGACTAGTTATTGTATAGAGCTGGAAAATATTGTACGACTACTATTAATATTTACCCTATACCTATTTATAGTTTTTATTTATAAATGATATGTTAGGGACGTGGTTGTCGGGGCTCTGGTTAGCTGATTGGAAGGTCGAGGGTTCAACCCTTTAATCGCAGGGTCATTGCAGTTGAGACCCTTAACCCTACTCCCCATACAACCCAGCCACCGCCTGCAGTATGGTCCCAAGGCCAATTAGAAAATGGGAGCGTTGCTACAGGAAAGGCATCCTAAACAAAACCTGTACCAGCAGCTCAATGGATCCGACTTACCGCCCCCTAGAAGAAAAAGAGGGACAAAGGCCAAGAAAAAATAGGAGTTTGTGGATGGTTCATGGTGTTCACCTTGCTCTGTGCTTAAACTCCTCAGAATCTTGATAGTGATGAGCTGTGAGGATATAATACCAAAATTGCACACATTGTTATTCAGACCTCAGATCCAATTGCAGACTTAATTGCTCTTCAGAAGTTATTTGAGAGTGACACACACACACACACAAGTGAAGGAGTCTGTCTAAAACAGGGGCGTGCCGTAGTTCTGCATGATTCTGACCATCGACCAGCATTAAGTCCACTGTCACTCTCTGACAGTTTGAAGCAGCAACACTGATTTATTAATAATATCTTCCATTTATAGTGAATGAAAGGCTTTTTTTTTTATATCAGATGAGACATCATCTTATTCAGAGACATTGAGGATCTCAAGGACCGAATTATTCACTGATAGAACTATGATTTGTCTCCTATTAATGGACTGTATTTTCAATTATACTGTATATCGGCATCTTTTGATTTTTTCTCCATTGATTTTATATTCCATCATACTATATTTGAATAGCAAAGAAAAAAAAAAGAAATCAGTGTCTTTGTTCAGTCCACTTTTTTATGGCGTAGAGTTATGTGCAGCAGTCCTGACGCTATTGGAAACTCTTGGACACTTCTACTCTGAGGAAAATTCTGAGGCATGAAGTGAACTGCATGTAAGTGATTTGCATAATCTGAATGACACACCCAGGAAACTGCGTTTAAACCCATCTCTGAATACACTTAACCTCTTAACTTCTGGAGTCAAATTGCTGACTCTAAATGCTACCCAAGGGGATGAAACACATATGTAAGTTGTAACCAACTAAATGTTCAGTTTTCATGACTCTCAATCACTGATGCTGATGCACAGTTGCTGATTCTTTGACATTCTTTTCTTAACTTAAAGGGATAGATCGGGTCTGTCTTAAATTAAAATTAAGGGGCATATAAGCATATTACAATAGGGATGGGCTGTACATACTGACCGTGAAGTTTGTCACGATGGACAGGACTACAATGCCAATTGGAACCAAATTTTCCCAACCCGTGTTCCATGCAAAAAGCCATTCCAAAGTTCAACTGATACTCATATGAACAAGTTTTGGAGCTGCACTGAGTTGGTATTCAGTACAAATCTAACTCATCTCTTTGACCAGAAGTAGCCATGTGGCTAGTTCCAGTTATTTTCAAGACCAAGACCTTCCATAATGTACTTACAGTACATGCATGTCAAATAGTAATAATGTGCATATTTTTATTTAGTTTAACAATTTTTTTTTTATCTTGATCGGACATATAAAACATACTGCCTATACCTGTTATCCACCTAAAGTTAGACAAAACAAGAAAGAGGAAAACCAGAACAGGCTCAAAACCAGGGTATCAACATGGAATAATAAAAGGTTTGGCATACACTGGAAGATGATCAACACAGAGCTAATTCTTCACAGTGTGTGTGTGAGAAGTGTGATTTTTTTTTTTTTAAATACTGTGCATGTAATTAAATCCAGGTGTGTGATCAGTAATCAGGTGAGTTGGAGAATGTGTGTGTGTGTGTGTGTGTGTGTGTGCTGGTCCTCACATCTGCATTCTGGAAACTGTAGTGAAGTGCCGTTTCCAGCACATCTATTATATCGTAAATATCACATCTAAAATATCATGAAGTGACAACAATTAAACTGGCCCGAGTGATGTTTATGCGGTTATTCCTATACTGCCTTTATTAATGTAATGGAACGGGCTGAAAGTACAGATTACTGTAGTGTTTGCTGTTTGCTAGTCAGGAGTGGATGCTGACTGGCGGGTTATTTTTCTAGATGTTTGTACGTTTGTGGTGTGAAAGGAATCAGTGACAAGACTCACTCACACTCACACACACATCAGAAATTGCAGTAAACACAGATAACTAGAGTGAACACAAAATAAAACCCAGATTAGTCATCTGGGATGCTGAACCTCTGTCTTTGGTAAGAAACACTTGTGTGCCTAAGAGTGTCATGTTTATTTTCCCATTTCACTCCATCTCTGGAGACTTTGTCTCTTAATGGTGCTGCTAGCACTCACACTCTCACAAAAGGACTGGCTTTCACTATGAACCCAGACAGAGCAGGCAGTATAATCAGAGGTCTTCTCTTTAGTCCACTGTCAAATTATATTATTACTAGATTAAAAGCAACATTTTAGGAAGAATTATATGTTTGTAACAGAAAGGGGTGAGGTACGATCATGCAACATTTGTTCATGTATAATTCATTACAAATTGCTCTGGAGAAATGGCTTGTAATTTGTATTAGAAAGCCTTTGTGCTGTTTCTATGTATTTGCACTTTTTCGAATTGTGACATTATTGTAGTTGACTTTCTGGAACACTGCGGAAAAGAAAAAAATTCCAAGCTAAAAAAATTTAGCTAGAAATTAACTGACGAGTGAACAGATTTCTAGTCCCTGGACACATCAGTGAGAAAGTGGAACTTTGTTGATATGGCAGTTATAAACAGGTGCTTAATAAGCATTTACGGGTTTATTGTGGTTTGTAATAAGGGAATTACACCCAGCGGACAGGGTGCTAAAAAAAAGAAAGAACGAAAAAATTTTACAAAGTGATTGGGCGATGCCTTTAGATACCTTTAGCACGGTTAACTTTATCATTCTCTAATAAAAATACACCCTGAAGTGTTTAATTACTTTTCTACCACAGTAATTTGCCAAGGCTTTATATATATATATGTTTTCCTTCCTTGGATCACTTTTTGGTACGTCCTGACCACTGCAGAACAGGAACATCTCACAAGACCTGCAGTGTTGGAGTTGACCCAGTCTTCTAGCCATCACAATTTGGCCCTTGTCAATGTCACTCAAATCCGTATGCTTGGATTGCCCATTTTTTCTGCTTCCACGCATCAACTTCATGAAAAATGGGTTCACTTGCTGCCTCATATATCCTATTCCAGCTGCCATTGTTACAAGATATCGAAAATGTAGCAATTGCAAAACTGCAGTTCTTGTGGGATAGAACAGCGTGTATAAACGTTCAATATATTTTATTATAACTATAAACAGTCATTCCCTTACTATACTTTCTTTTCTTTGTGCCTATAAACAGCTCATGTTAATGAAAAAATATAAAATGTAAATTTCATTGTTCTGAAAACTCAGAAAGACAGAAAAACAGCTTTGCTTAACATGTTACGAAATACTGACACTAGAGACTCAATACTAAATAAACATATCCATTAAAAACTTCACTAATTCTTAGCAATAATTACACATTTTGTGTTCTGTTTATAAGGGGCATCTGCCATACAAGTCCCTGTACTATACTTTGTTACCATGGAAACAATGGTGTCTAAGAATAAGACGGCTTTCTGCATGTTCATTCGTGATTTTGATTCCAAAATTGTGGAAAATGTAAAGGGTTTTATGATATTCGCAGAATCCAGTAAGGCTTGTTGCAGGTTAGGTTTAACCTAAGGTTTTAAATAAATAAATAAATAAATGGAAAATAGAATATGCTTGAAATTGAGAATTATAGTCGATGACTTAAAACATCTTCGTACTGTAGTTCATACATTATTCAAGGTTGGATTGTAGCAATATGTAAGTGGTTTGTTTGTAGACTTCCTAGGTGGTTCATTCCTTTTCATAATGGATCGTAGCATGCCAAAGGAAAAAATGCTGACTTATTTGTTTAGTGTTGACCTGTTCCTAATGGAGTGCTCGTAAAAACCTCTCATATACGGAGGGGGTAAAGGGGGTGAATCAACTAAAATAGCTAAACCCAACCCTTTGAACAGATACTACATCCAACCTTGTGCACTAAACTACTAAGTAGTAGTAGGGATGGGAATCACCAGGGACCAGCATATATGATATCCGTCTCAACATGCCAACAGAAGGTGCCAATACTGGTTTTATATTCTTTTTTTTTTTTTAATTTGCTTTAACCACAGGGTATGCTGCGCTGCCTGGCAATGTGTTTGTTTTACCACCTCAAATGCAAACATATATAAATGTAAATTTTATTTTTTTAAAAATCGATTCTATATACATGAATTGCTACACTAAAGTTCGAGATATGTTACTGAATCAACCCGTCCATCTTAACTAAGTAATACGTTATACTAGATAATCCACTGCATATACTGTAGTTATGTGCAAATCGTGATGTGATGTAGGTACTTTGTAACAATTGGTAGGGGAATCATGATAGTTCTTAGACAGTTCTTAGAAAGTTCTTGACAGTTCAGCATGAGATTGGCACTGTAGTGGAATTATAGGTAACTCTTAAACACATCTCAACATTTTGTAAGTAATGCATAGTCAATTAGTGATAAGTGACCACAAAAACAGTCAAGAATTTCAACTGGGGAATATTCAGGATGTTCTGACAAAAAGTTCTGGGATGAGTGAAACCCCCTAAGAATCATATTGATTTCTCAGTGACAATTTACGTCATAATCCTTATTAGGGCCTTTTCTAGTTTCATGCTGTTACACTACAAAAAAGTGAAACATTTCAATGTGAATTATTGTTTTATTAGCAGGAAAAGGTAAAATATATTGTAAATTAGTTATAGTTTGCGGGACCTTTCTGGTTTTTGGTGAATTTATTTCTGTATGCAAAACATCTCCTGCATCATTCAAAAAAATATCCTGAATGCACCTTTATCATAACTCTACCTCTTGTGTAGTAGCTTTAAGGTAATCTTGTATATATTAGCTTTTTCCCCATATCTGGTCTTTTCTAGTTCTTGTACCTGGGTTGCACCAACTCTCTCTCTCTCTCTCTCTCTCTCTCTCTCTGCTGCAGAGCTGTCTGCCTGTCATCCGTCCTATGTAGAACTCTCACAGCAAGTCTCTTCCCCATACACTCATGCACGAACTTTCATTCTCAAGGCTATTTACCTGTTTCTGCAATACTGCATGGAGATAAATGAGGTGTGTATTTGTGTGTAAGGGAAAGATATAGAAAGATAGAAGAGCTTAGAACTCCAGAAGAAAGAGGGTTGTGCTGTCAGAGCGATGCAGCAACACAAACAGGGCTCGAGTCATCCTGGTGTTTGTGTCAACCTCCAAATCCCTTGCGAGGAGACAGAGGCAGGGCGGGAGGGGCGCACATCTTTCTTTCTTTCTGAGGGAGAGTGGCAGGGACGTAGGGGCAGCTGGCTGAAATGGCACCGCTCTAAAGACCGCCTTTGTGAGGAAACAACAGCTCACACAGCGTGTCTTGTTGTAGAAGAGGAAAGAATAGGGGGCAAACTACCTAGACATTTTCCTACACAAAGGATCAATGCTGCTTTTCAGATAACCGGTGATTTGATATGTCTGAACGCTGTCGCTTTTATTACGTTATAGATATTCGGAAGCCCGTGTCAAAGGTGAAAATTCTGTTGTTTTCTGAATGCACTCTAAGAGATAATGGGCTGGCGACGGACAACAAATCGACTGAAAGCTCGTGACTTTGGAAACTGTCGGGGGCTGTCGAGCTGAAATCTGCAAGAGCGACTACAACAACATTAGCTGCAGTTTCTTGCACAGAGCATAAAGGTCAGATGGGAAAGATAAGTGTGAGACTTAAACCTGGCAGAATTTATGATTTTAATTATAAAAACTTTTGCAGTCAAGCTAACGTTAGAATGTTATCTAGGAAGAGATCTTCTGGTTGTGATTACCCGCTACTGGAAATATCTATACACTCCATCCAAAAGGTACTGATGCAAACCTGTGATGTCCATGGCAGAAATATTTAATCAGCCCAATTACATAAACTGTCTTACTTACAGTACAAAGAAGCTGATATACAACTAATGACTGAATAGTGACAATGATTATCATTAATAATTAGTTCATGGCTGTAAATAATGAAGTAACCGGCATTGGTGGCTTAGTGTTTAGCCCGGTTGCCTCGCACCTTCAGGGTCTGGGTTCGATTCCTGCCTTAGGTCTGTGTGCATGGAGTTTGCATGCTCTTCCCATGTTTGGTGGGTTTCCTCCCACAGTTCAAAGTCATGCAGATAAGGCTAATTGGTGATAAACTGCCAATTTAAGTCTCCTGGGATAGACTCCAGGCATCCAGCGACACTATATCCAGGAGAAAGCAGTATAGACGATGAGTGAGTGAGTGCAAATAATGGCGCGTATGATATTATCATGTTTGACTACAACCACTGACTCAACATATATTTAAGTTTTGAATTGCCCCTACACAAGCTACATAACATATCATTATCCACTTCAACAGACTGTATTTCCCATAATACACTCTCTGTCACAACTCTGCTACAGGATCAGGCACGTGACTAAGTTCTACAGTATAATAAACTTGAAAACACTTGCACAGCTTCTCATTTGAACTTGAACCTGAACTTTCATTAACTCATAGCGAGGTCTTACTCCTAGTGACGGTATCATGGCTCCTGTTTGTTTCTACGCTCAATCAGAACATGAACTTTGTTCATTTACTGGCTGTGATTTCGTCCGACTGTCTAACTGTTCTTTTTTAAAGTAGTTTTGTGAATTTGCCCTCCCTGTTTGTTTGCTCTGTGGCCCCTGCTTTTGCATATAACTCTCAGTGTGATTCATGGGAAAATAAACACGCTCTTCTCTGCTAATTCTCTTCATTATCGACTTGTCAAATCAAAGTAAAAAAATAATAATCTATGCACAGTAATGTACAAAAAGTCTTGAGACACTCCTTATTTGATTTATTTTTTATTGGTTGTTTATGTACCAACCTCGGCAGCAACCTTATTTCCCCTCTCGTCTGTTCCGACCACTGTGTGGCTCAACATACAAAAAACACATTCCTCTGAAACAGACCAGGTACAGGGACTGGACTGAAAATGAGAGCCAAAAACCTGCCAACAAAAAAAAATCCTTCAGGAAGCCTGGAGAAAAATTCCTTAAGACTACATTAAACATACAAGAAAATCTGACGCATTAGAAGCAAAATATCAAGAGTTGCTTAAGACTTTATTCTACCTCTGTAGCTACAGTAATGTCTGGTCTGTCTGTAATGCATGTACTGTACTGTACTTGCTGCAACAAGCCACAACAGAGCATCTGCTATTAACACCAACATGGCTCATGTTTTGGAAACTAGTCCTTGAATCATGTCCTGCTTTTTCCACTCTAATACGTTGCTGTGTTCGCATCTGGATCTCAGAAAAGGGTTGATAACCCCTGGTCTATTGCTTCATCCATGAACAAAACATGGAGCATTTAAAGAAAGAATGATTAATCTACTATTAAACTCTGAACCCATGCTTCACCCCATAAGGATTATTAGTAGCAAAACTGGACCCTTGATTAATTGAAAAACTACTTGAAAAAAAATAATACTCGACTTGTAATTGCAGATTGAATATTCGGTTGAATGTCTGATTGAAAATGTCTTTTTTTTTTTTTTTTTGACCTGGTTAGGCTGGTCCTGGTCAGGGTCACAGTGGATCCAGAGCCTAACAATAGATCTTGATCAATCCACCTACAAGCATGTTGTATGAAACAGTGGAATTAGTGAGTACCTGCTAAACTCCACCCAGACAGCGATGCATATGATTCAATGACAGTTTATCTGCATAGATGCTTACTAATATTTGTACTGTATATACACTAATTCTAGAATTTGAAGAGCTTCGAATTAAAGAGTTTTAATTAATGAAAATTGAAGAGTCTTAATTGATGGAACGACAGAGGTTTTAACCTCACATCCTTCCACACAGCCTTAAAGGTATAGTTAGTGATTCTGGAGAAAGAACACGTTTCGTTAAATTCAGCCAATATGTCTGCACGGCCCACTAGCTCTCAAGGTGTGGACTGGAAAAAAAAAATCTGGTGCTTGTGCACAGCCTCTGGCTCTGTAAAAGTGAAATAAACAAAATGGTGGAACCGCACTACATAATACTGGTCCAGCCGGTCAGTGACGGGGGCGATCAGATGGTCAGTGAAATTTGCACCCATAGATTTGGCACAAGCTAACGTGCATATCCGATAAACAGGCAAAGATGCGAATTTCTGATGGGTACCATTAGTTTTGCTGTTTTACACAACCAATAGGTCAGTATTGTTTTGTAGCTACTCCTTGGTTATGTTTAGCTAGCATTCAGGTATATGTGTGTATCATGTACACTGTAAACCCTAATGCTCAAAGTAATTAAACATATTGAGTACTGTTAACTTAAATAATTACAATTAGTTGAAATTAATAGACCTTGATGAGTATTTAGAACTTTTTGGTATTTATGGGTTTGTAGAAATCACACTTTTCAAGTTAGCTGAACAAATTTGATATTTTAAGTATCTGTAAGTACTTAAGTAACAGT
>JAOVVA010000021.1:12023111-12056111 GCA_028565275.1 Leiocassis micropogon
TCCCAAGCCCAGATAAAATGGGAGGGTTGTGTCAGGAAGGGCATCTGGTGTAAAACCTGTGCCAAGCTTGTGTGCGGGCCGGATTACAACCCATTGCCGGGAGCAGCCGAAAGACAAATAACAATTTATTTGATTTGCAACAACTAAAAAAAATGAGTAAAACAAACTCAAAAACTCTTAAAAAGGAAATTACTCACCCATTGACACTTTCTAGGTTGTCTAGTTTGTAATCTACAGTAGCAGGAGAGTCTGGGGTTTGTATGCTGTAGAAACGGCAATACCGGTAAATAACTATGCAATCATTGCATTCTTTAAATGATCTGAATTAAGTTTATTTGAGCTTCAAAACCTTGTGTGACCAACTCGAGCTTCGGTTTTGGCAGACCGCCTGGCTGAATCTCAATTCGCCTGTTACTCGGCACTCAGTTGTGTTAGTGTGCTTTCATGTCATTTATTGGATGAAGCCGTATATTAATATTGACCAGCTATCTCAGACATTAGTGTTCATTGCCTTGGCAACGCACGTAGATGATTATTGGAGGTGGAACCGCTGAAGGAGCAGTGAATGGGAAAAATGCATTTGTTTAAATATCAACAGTCTTTCTCCAGAATCAATTACTATACCTTTAACTACAGAGTCACAGTAGCTTCTGGCTCCTCGCTGTGTCAGTGGAGAGCTGCTGAGACGGGTTTTATGTGGATACATAGTCAAGCACCGCTGCAGCAATACACAGAGGTAAACTGTGAATAGAATGCACACTCCGATATAAATCTTTACCGCGCTCTGGGTTTGTTTACAGCAATTTCCTATCTGCTGTTCCGAGCCTAGAGTGAATTGGACATAAATAAATTGCATTGCAAAAACGAAGCTTCTCGCTATAGATAGATGTCATTAACAGGCACGGATAAAAAAATAAAAAAAGAGTGGTTATTCGAGTTATTCGAGGAGCGTGCCTTCCTGTAGCCTGGCCAGTTTCTTATGTCCTCTCTCATCAACAATCAAGCCGTTTCCACCTACATGCTTGCCACTGGCTTAAGCTGAGTGCTTAATTTTTTCCCCTCACACTTTTCTTTGTAAACTCAAGAGACTTTCCTGTGTGAAAATCCCAGTTTCGAAATACTCATACCAGACCATCTGGCACCAACAACCATGCAACACTAAAAGTCACTGATGTTCTGATGTTTCTAAAGTGAGTTAATTTAACATCCATATGTTTTTAATTTCCCAGGCCTGTCAAGGAACGCCAAAGGCAACTTGGCGTTTAAATCTAAAACCGAGAATTGATATGTCAACGACAGGGTTAGCGCATAATAGCCTTAATCCGAAATGACACGGAAGAAGGGGCGGATTTGGAACATTGGATCATTCTGTAATCATAATGCTTTTAGACTGGGAGGGGAAGCACATTCCCTTATACCGCCCCTCAAATCGAGTCCTGAATAGCATATCAATTCATCTTATGACAATCAGAGCAGTCATGCAGGCTAATCATTTATAGTCCATACAAGGTAATGACTTTCCTAATAATATTTGTCATATAGCATTCCCTTAAAGGGCCTCACTTAGCTTTAATGATATAAATAGGCAGACAACAGGAACGCATCAGAAGCGAGACAGTGCTAGTCATATCACACAGCCATGAACAGAACTCATCTTATTTCTTGGCAGATAAATATCTACTGGGTGTGAAGGTTTTGACTGAGGCTGCCATTCACACCACTAAAATTAGCAAAGCCGATGTTATACCGAACATCTTGAAACTAGGTAGTGGCATTTTAATGCCTGACAATGTCGAGTGATTCATTTTAGGTACAGTAGGAGCAGTGGAGTACCTGACAGATCAATCTTATGTCTATGGCCAGGAATACACAAAGGAGAAAAAAAAAATGCAATTCTGTTTCTTTACTCTGTTCAAGAGGATGTGGGGTGTTTTGGGCTAAAAGACTCAGCAGTCCTTGATGATGTACACATTACATGGTACAGTACTCAGGGTTGCAGGATGTTGGTTTTAAGGTATTACAAATAGTGTTAGATTTGTGCTTTTCAGAACGGCTGAACGGGAAGTTGGTTTACAACTAAAACTAAACACGTACTGTATAATGTGAAGCAGTCGATAGGTAAACTCATCAAATGTTATGTACATATAACATAGTACATATAGTACATCAGCAACTCAACAAAAACAAAAAGGATTGCATGAAACGTGGAAATGTTTTTGAATTTTTAATAAATGTCTCCGTAGCTTGGTGTCTTAGAGGTTAGGACTGTCTCCTTGTATCTCCAGGATCCGGATTCAATTCCCACCCCGATTCTGTGTGCATGTTCTCCCCGTGCTTGGTGGGTTTCCTCTGGGTACTCCGGATTCCTCCCACAGTCCAAAGACACACAGGTTAGGCGAACTGGAGTTCCCGAATTGTCCGTAGTGTGTGAATGAGCGTGTGAGTCTGTGCCTTGTGTCTGGATTGGCACCCCATCCAGGGTATACCCGCCTCATGCCCTAAGTCTCCTGGGTTAGAATCCAGGCCCCCCATGAAACTGTATACAGGATAAAGCGTCATCGATGATGAATGAATGAGTGAGTAGTGAAAAGTGAGTAATACATGTCTTGGTTAAGAGAGTATATTAATGGTCAACTCAATATCCAATAAAAATATATATATTTTTAAGATGATAGATAAATATGGGCAAACATCACCTTAATGATATCATTTGTCTAGTTATTTCGCTGCTAGCCTCAATAAACAGGTGCAGATAATGACAGATGATCAGGCTGGTGATTAGTATACAGGTGATGCTGAATGCTGAGTGGTTGGAACAGACGAGAGGGGGAATGAGGTTGCTGCTGCATTTGTTACATAAATCACCAATTTTTAAATTGTACCTTTAGGCACTTTGCAGCCGGTCGCAATAAAACTCTGTTCTCATTTCTTTATTTTAATCAACATAATTTAATTTGAACTAATATGAAGAAATGAGGGATGGCTCAGTACCTTTGAACAGGACTACTGTATACACCACATTTCTTTGGACTATGGGAGGAAACCGGAGTACTCAGAGGAAACCCACCAAGTACAAGCAGAAAATGTAAATGGCATGCATACTGACTAGAGTTTTAAAAGGTGCAAGGTGACAATGCTATCAACTAAACCACTACGCCACCACAACCCTAGCTTAAAAATAAAACATTTATTGCTAGTTAAATTCTAAGCAAAAAATTGTGCCAGTGTAATTAGGTTCTGTAGTGGAACCGGTTTCAAAGAGAGTACCATTTTCTTTCTTGGCCCATAAATAAACATGTCATCAACCTGGTTATTTAGCAGGAAAAGTCTCAAAACCATATAGACAATATTTCATTTTGATTAAAAAGCCATTTGTCATGGATAATTTTAAGGCATCCAGGAAGTGCCTCCAAGGCGACAAAGAGTCTTCTTAAATAAGGAACCATAACATCAATTTTTCACCCCATCTCCACATTAGCAATAAAACAATTTCCACCTGCACTGTGGTCTTACTCCCAGCCGTACAGTGTCATAAAGAAGAAGAAGAAGAAGAAGAAGAAGATGAAAAAAAACAATACATTCCTCTGGGGTATTTCAGGAGGGCTGGGGGCACATGGACAAACAACCAAACCTCTCTCTGTATGATGCATATTCCACCCAGGGGTAAAGGAGCTGGAAAAAAAAACATCTGAAGTTCTAGTGGGGATGGTTACTGCAGCAACGTGCCAGTCCAATGCACGGAGTGCAGGCTTGTTTGGAAGTGCCTTTCAAACCTCTCGGAAAAAATATGCGTCTTCGAAAAGTAAATGATGCATGATGCACATGAGCATCGATTGAGTTGAACTCTAATGCCTGCATGAAAGAATTAGGACAGGAGTGAATTGATGCTTCCAGATTATTCTGTGTATTAACACACTGTACAGTCGGCTATAGGAGACTCAGGCTCGTCTCACTCTCTAATGGTTGCTAGGTTACAAACTGGGACGTGGCTTGACACATACTAAGGGGCTGCTGCTGATTTCATCAGTCTCCCATCTGCACAATATGAGATGCATCTCTTTTTTTGTCTAAACCTCTTTTTTTTTTTTACTTGTTCCTGCTTCAAAAAGAAGAGGAAAGTTTTTAATTTGCGAGGCGTGACATTATTTTTCAGCAGTGTTTCCTTAAACATCAGAGAACTGTTTAAATCAGTACCGCCTCCTTGCTTCACACTGGTTTGAACTATTTATGAAAAACAATATAGGCAAATGTAATCAGTCAGGCTGAACTATTTTACCCGCATTATGCATTTGTTGGAGTGGCGCACAGGTCTGTGTATTACCGACATCCTAAACCATTAACTCTAATTTGCAAACACCATGCAAAATATCCTGCAGAGCGCCCGGCCTCAGCAGTAACAGGCAATCTGAGACCATGCTTCTTTCTTAATGAGCAAGGAAGGGCTTCTTTCCTATCTGTCGCACATGTCTCTTTCTCTCTAACTTTCCCGAACTTCAAAAATCTGCTCAAAATGTCAGCCTGCTGTCCCAGATTTCTCCCACTATCCAAGCATCTGTTTTTAAAGAAAAACTTCACCCTGGAAATATGCTTACAATAAATAAAGAAATTTATAATATCCTTAGTAATTTTTGTGGTTTTTATGGGAATATATGTGATAGCAATCAGATTAACTTCTAAAAAAGAACAAGAGCTTACTGTATGAGAAAGCCAGTATAAATCAAGTGGAGATGTTGGTTCAAGAATTGGACTCAAACTTCGAGAATGCAGTGCAGATATATGCCAAAGATGTGTTTATTTATGGCATAGACTTGGCTCGGCTTAGTTACTGATCTAAGAGATGACAAGCACAATGGCATTGATGGTGCAATTGGAATAAACGTTGAAAGATTTGGGAGCTGAACCGTTCCTGAACAGAATACAGATGAGCAGGACAACGTACTGGGCCGATCGTTATTCTCACGTAGGGATGAAAAGCAGGTTTAACCTGTCACTATCACCACTATCATATGGCATTCTGGGTAATACAGGATCCTGTTATCCAATGCAAAAAAAAAATTAGGCTATTTGTATAACCCGCCTCGGGTTTGTGTGCATGGAGTGTTTCCTCTGGGTACTCAAGTTTCCTTCCAAAGTCCCAAAGAGATATAGATTCAGTGCCGTTTTTAAATTGTCTATTGTGTGTGTGTGTGTATGCCCTGCGATTGATTGGCACCCTGTCCAGGGGAACAGTATGCCACCTCGGGCCCTAAGTCTCCTGGGATAGGCTCCAGGCCCCCCGTGACCCTGAACACAGGATAAGTGGTATAGAAAATGAATGAATGAATGAAAAAGACTGCTATTTTTGTATGTGTATTTGAACTTTATTCTGTTTTGTATTTCTGTGTATGTTTGAAAGCACTGCTTCTTTCCTGACACTTAGAACTGTGGGAAGATCATCTAGATAAGGACAAAAGTATATAAACCTATGTGACGAAGTTTGTTTTTGTCATTGACCTCAAATGCATTTGGTCGAAACCTCTATTTATTCTATGATTGCTCGGCTTCTTCTTACTTAAATCTCCATGACAGAACTAACATTAGAAAAGAAAGAAATTTAAATAACATAAAACATTGACTAATTAATTTAACATTACTGAATATTCGTTAGAAATACTGACGTTTAAGTCATTTAAGGAGAGCAGAGAATAGTTCGGGCAGAGGAACAGCAGAAGAGAAAAGAAAAGCTACACAATAAGCCATGGCATTCCCCCCCCCCCCCAGACATTACGTGATCCTATAGCTAGAATCAATAACCCATACCTGGGCAAGCAGTGTCTAATGTAGCCATCGTCCATCCGTAGTGCCGCTGTCGTGATTGCTCTTGAGTACCGACACTATTGCTGTTTGTCCACCAGTCAAATTAAAGCATGTAATTAATCTGACCAACACAGTGGCCTTTTTATGCTAGAGCGATAATGGAGCTGAACGACGTCTGTGCGCTTTTTCAACACCACCACAGGTTCATTCATTACCTGCAGAGGCATTTCAGAGAATTCTTGAATAAAGTGGTTAACGTACTAAACCAAAGCAATGTGCCATAAATGAATCATGCCTGTATAGCACTTTCTAAGAGAACATTTATACTGTAGATAAAACTGTAGATTTAATGTTTTTTTTCTTTTTTAATGTGCTATGCAAAAGCCTTAAGCACGGTATATCTTAAATTCATTGAGTAAAACGAAGATGGCTTTGTCGAAAGTAATAAATAAAAGGATTGAAGTATTAATTAAATTACTTTCTTGTTCAGTAAACCATGAAAATGAATCAAATTAAAAAAAAGGAAACCAAATCATAATTAGCCTTTGCATTGAAAATGTGAAAATTGTTTTCACAGTAACCACACCAAAAACAATGATTATTACTAAAATAATCAATTTATATTTAATCGAAGATAAATGTAATATCGTCGGTCGCTGAGACGTTTATTTAACTTTGGAAGATTCTGTTTTTTTGTCATCCAGCTGGTCTCATTGCAAGAGATGCGTGATGACGCAGCGTTGATTTATTTTTTTATTTTTTTACATTTCCTTATTGAATAAAATTTGACCATTCAATCTGCACATTTTGACTTGGCACAGGTTTTACACCAGATGCCCTTCCTGATGCAACCCTCTCTCTTTTTTATTCTGGACTTGGGTCCTGCATCCAACGGTTGGATTTGGGCCACTGGAGATAAAACACGGGCCTTTTGCAAGACAGTCAAGGAGTCTTCCAATAGTGGCTGACCTCCAGCCACTAAAGCCATGTGCAGTGCAACTAACTACAGTATAAACCTGTCAAATTAGACATTTAATTAAACTTTGGAAGACTCTTTTTGTTTTCTTTTTGTTATTTATTAAGATATTACAAAATATTGATAAAAGAACTCTTTATATTGTAGCTGCTTTGATATAAATGATAACAGGAACTAACTTATCCTGTAGACCTGTAACTTAAAATTGCTAAACGTGATGTTGTTATAAAATTCTAAACTGAAATAGTCGATAAATCCCTGTAGTATAAGAGGAATAACTCTCTCCCCTCTCGCCTTGTTGTGAATAATTCTCCTCTTATAACACATCCAAAAGGTTTTTATTCCTTACAACTGAGTGGCCAGACCTTACGGTAAAAATGAAAGTATGTCTATGTAAAGCGGTGTTACCCTGTATTACATCATGATCGTTATTATCATTATATTTATTCTCACCATTATGCCAGCCTATGATTTACATTTCCTTCAAATTATAGTACTGAAGCTTAGCTCCGCTTTCCATTCAGTTCTCTCCCCTGAGACCCTCAATTTAATCCTGGTTACTGCAATCACGAATGACTTGTTACTTCCAAAAGCCTAATGTTTATCCCAATTAGGAAAATGTGATTAACACGCTCCTTCAAACACAATAACGAAGTTGCTCTTCTAGTGCTGTGCGTCTTAAGTTCCATACATTCACATTCGTATAGTGAACACCACAACTTTTACTACAAGCTCTAGAAAATAAACCACTGCAAAATTCACAGTTTTTTGGGTTTTACTTTTTATAGGTTTGTGTTTTGTTAAAACTAACAGTTTTGTGTTATTTTATAAACTCCTGATAACATTTTTATCAAATAACAAATGAACAGGTTGTTATTTAGAGTATTTTTTGCTAAAAGTTCACATTAAGTTTTAAACCATTTGGTGCTAATGTTTTAACTAAGAAATGTTTTTGATGGAATAACCCTAAATTTACAATCACAGCTTCCATGCATCTTGGCATGCTTTCCACCAGTCTTCCACATTGCTGTAGGCAACTTTATGCCACCCCAAAAAAACACAAGCAACTCAGCTTTGTTTGAGGGCTTGTGACCATCCAACTTCCTCTTGAACACATTCCAGAAGTTTGTACTGGTGTTCAGATCTGGAGATTGGGTTGGCCATGACAAGGTCAAGGACCAGCCTGTTTGGCATGGATTGTGACCTCAGATTTGGGGAACATAGTCAGAGCAGAAGAAAACAAATGATCTACCAGGATAATGTTGTACATGGATTGAAGCCCATGTACTTTACTGAAGCCCCCAGGTCATCATTGATCCTCCTCCACATTTCACAGTTGGTATAAGACATTGTGGTTTTTGGGCCTCTCCAGGTATTTGCCAAAGCTGAAAATTGGACTCATCAATGAAGATGACTTTTCTCTAGTTCCTTACACTCCAATCCCTATGGTACTTCGCATAAAATCTCAGCCTTGATCTTCTTTGCTTCTCAATGATGAAGGGCTTTTTTCTGGCTTTACATGACTTTAGCCCTGCCCCTAGGAGTCTGTTTCAAACCATCCTCACTTCACCCCAGCTTTAGATTGCCACTGTGTTTGAAGGTCACTTGATATCATCCTACAGTTTTTGAGTGACATTTGAATGAGTTTGCAGTGATCCCTGCCAGTAGAGATTCATTTTCGCCCTCTGCCAGTTTGTAGCTTTGTTGTTCCCACTGTCTGCTGCTTGACCTTGTTCTTGGTTACTGCTGTCTTAAGGATGCGGCAACCTAACACTCACTGTATCCCTGTGCCAATAAAGTAAGGATTTAACCCTTCTTTCCTCCTTACTCAAAAGCTTTCATTTTAAGTCTTTTGGCATGGTCAATGGTTATTTTATAAAAATAAATTCTTTGAAGTATTACTTCATTTAGCCACTCACATTGCCAAAGGAGGGTGATAATAACAGCAGTGTTTTTTTTATGCTTTTTCTTAATAAATAAAATTTGACCATCAAATCTGCACATTTTCACTTGGCACAGGTTTTATGCCAGATGCCCTTCCTGACTCAAACCTCTCATTTTATGTGGATTTGGGACTTGGATCCAATGGTTGGGTTTAGAGCATTGGATAAAATAAAACACAGGCCTTCTGCAGGACAGGAGAGAAGCCTTCCACTGACCTTCAGCCACCATAGCACCCGAAGTATCTATACTAACTATAAACCTGTGAAATTACATGCCTTGCACATTAACAACAAAGTCGTAATAAAGAAGTTATCATGATTATTTCACTGCTCTTTCACATTTATGTAAATGTGCCAAATGTCAAATTAACATGCCTTATAGTTTGTTTTGGAAAGCTACAGTTACTCAAATAATCACTTTTTACAACCAGGGTGAGTAGAATAGCACCTCAGGATGCATAAAATTTTGGGGGTGAAGCCAGTGGTTAAGGCATTTTGATCAAGACTATTGATCAGAAGTTCCCAGGTTCAAACCTACAGTAGCAACACCAAGTTGCCACTGTTGAACCCTTGAGCAAGGCCCAGGCTCAGTGGTTACGGCTCTGGATAAGGCATCTGCCAAATGCTGTAAATGTAAGCTAAGGATTGGAAAAAGACCAGGAAATGTTGAGAAGTCAGCTTTGAGGAGTCTTGACATCCATTGCATAATGTTCATGCCTTTGTCTTGTATTGATCCTTAATAACAATAAACAATATTTCCTGTTTTTGTTTTCTTTTTCAATGTATAAAATGCACATAGGCCATTGTTTTATGGGATTTCTGAATGGGATTACAGGAATATTATGCCCTAAATAATGAAATATTTTTTTCTTCAAGTACTGTCTGGCATTTAGGGGAAATCTTTTTAAAAATGAATAGTTTAATTGTATAGCTGGGAAAGCAATTTACTTTAGTTACCCCCAAATTATCAAATTATCATTCCTGGCTAAGCCACAGGTAGAAATGATGTGAATGGTTTACCAAATGATGGTGTGAGGACTCTCTGTGCATAGATTTGCATCTAGAAAGGAGGTGAGATTAAAAGGCGCTGAAGGCTTTTGGAGCCTTAAAGACACAGACTATTTAGGCAGGTCGGCTCGAGTGTGGAAAAGTCAGTGGTAAACCTAAGAAGTCTCCTATAAGATTATACCATGATTACAGTGATGCAAATGTCTCCAGCAATTACGTCGCTGTCACCGATAGGCCTGAAGAGTTCTCTTTAATTTACTTCAAACACCAGATGCCCAGTAAAGTGACTCCAAAAAAAAAAAAAACACACAGAAAGAAAGCTCTTTGCAACCATGATGAATATGAACACTCGTGGAAAAGGAAAAAGAAAGTGATAAGCTGAGGAATTGTAAAATTGCACAAGACCCTTGTCTTTCTGGTGTGTCTGCAATTTCTTTTCTCTGACAGGAAAAAAAACAATAAGCCGGGGCAGAAAAAACTCATGTTTTTCTGCAGGCATTCCATCCTGATGATTACATCTAGTCTGGGGAAAAAATAAACTACAGTACATATTCTCCAGAATATAGTGTGAGAAATGGAGGGAACAGAACTGAATTTATACTGTTCAGATCTGAGTGAGTGGGTTCTTAAACTGGCTGAAATTAGGCTGAAGAACTATACAGAACGAGAAATAATGCGAGCAGCTGAGAGGCACAAATCCTAACCCTGCCATGTGGAGGAGCCATAAAAGCAGCGCAACAACAACAGCAACGCATCTTAAGTCATTGTGTCAATGCAGCAAAGTGCACAGGAAACACTTCGGTGTGTAAAAACGCCTATAAATTAAAAATAAGAGTTAAACTAAGAGAGCTGCCTTGGAAGACTTGCTAGACTTGCTCCAGCTTGAGTTCATTTCTACTATTATTAAATATTTCATTGAGGACACTTAAATATTTCATTGAGGACACAGCCTCTAATTGGCTTTCTGTCTTTTTATTAACGGCATTTAGTAAGAAAATTTGGATACAAATTTGAACAGGATGACTGATTATGACTGTACGGGCGGCAGAGTGGCTTAGTGGTTAGCCTTGCACCTTCAGGGTCTGGGTTCGATTCCCACCCTGCATGGAGTTTGCATGTTCCCCCTGTGCTTGGTGGGTTTCCTCAGGGTATTCTGGTTTCCTCCCACAGTCCAAAGACATGCAGATTAGGCTGACTGACATTCTTAATTGCTAGTAGTGTGAGAGTGTATGTGTGCCCTGCAATGGATTGGCACCCTGTCCAGGGTGTACCCCGCCTCATGCCCTATCTCACCTGGGATGGGAAGCAAGCTCCCTGCGACCCTGTACACAGGATAAAGCTTTATACACAATAAGTGAGTGAGTGACTGATATATGTCATTTTTGGGGGAATTTCACTCAAGGAATTTCCTCAGGCACAAAAGTTAGTTTATAACTAAACTTTTTTTTATGTGAAAAATAATTACATACTCTAGTTTTCCAGGTTTTAAACTATTATTAGCACTAGTTTTGTAAGT
Source organism: Leiocassis micropogon (assembly GCA_028565275.1). Classification (NCBI taxonomy): domain Eukaryota; kingdom Metazoa; phylum Chordata; class Actinopteri; order Siluriformes; family Bagridae; genus Leiocassis; species Leiocassis micropogon. The sequence goes on from JAOVVA010000021.1 coordinate 12,034,351, forward strand.
GCAATGATGTAATTCATGATAATATTTACCAAAGGAAATTAAACAGTGTGATAACGCTACAACACCCAAGAGATGTGTTCCTTCGCTTTCTTTTAAATTGACATGAGATAAATGGGTTTGGTGTGTGGGAAGCTGTTACATTCACTATGTCTGGTTACATTTACTATTTTGCGATTTCTAACTGGGATTTCTGAACTCCATGTAAGAGTTGTATGTGAATGTAAGAAGAGACATATGCAAGGTGATTTGGTGCTTGAACAGATCTGATACGGTGCAAAATTGCAAAACTATGACAAGGCGCTATAGTCATGTAGCAAAGTGCAACTCCAACTGGTTTTTGTATTATTTTTAATGTTTAATGTTTTTGTAGTATTTTTAATGGCTTTTTGTGCAGTTCAATTCAAAATGTTTTCCTGTTCCAATTCGCTGTCAATGAAAACACAATTAAAGCATGAGTATTGGTATCTATTCCAAATAATAATAATAATAATAATAATAATAATATTGATAATAAATCATATTCACATTGCCACAAACACAACTGAAGGATGTTTTATCCATTGGGAACAAACTGTAGGAGGTGGAGTTATAGCGTTCTGCCAGATAATAGAAAACTTACACTGGTATAAGCAAAACAGCTTTGACAATGATGATAGGCATTCTGCATGAGTGTGTGACCATGCACAAAATATTCTCAAACAGCTTATAATACTTTGTTTCTTCTTTTGAAATAAATGAAAAAAAATATATACAATTTCTCAACTGCCCAAATAGCAATATTGCAGATAGTTTATGGTTAAACTGCTCATTTATTTATTTATACACAGCTTCGTGTGTTAATGTGTTTAGATATAGAAACAGTTTAAGGTTCTATTTACTCCACATCTATTATTTAAGGCAAAATGCAAAAGCGAAAGTGCTCCATTTACATCTTAATATGGACGATTTCAGCCTCATGCAGTGGTCATCTCGGACACAAAAAACATCAGCCTGGTGAAAAAGGCCATTCACTCAAAATGGAAGAGGAGGCGGTATGGAAAAGCAGGATTCCCGTTCCACAAACCTAAGGTTTTCTTGAAAGTCAGTAATACCAACTCCTTACTCTTTACTAGTCCAGTCATTTTTTATGATTCACACCAGAGTTGCGACCTCCTGCATTTTCTCACACACACACACACACACACACACACACACACACACACACACACACACACACACCACTGCACAGCATGCATGGCCTCACATCTCACAGTGCTGAAATGCTGGGTAAAATCTAAGCCTATCTCCAGCATTTGACGCACATCAGACCGGTATCTAAGAAAAAAAAAATTCCTGTGGTTTTCTTCTATTAAAAATGTATGTTCGCCAATCATTTTTTTTTACCCCAGACCAGTTCAAAGCCCAACACTGCCATGCCATTCGAGGTGACGACATGTGTATGTCAACTTCCGTCTTCCATTCTATCAGCACAAAATGTCGAACACAAAAACACTCAATGGAACATAAGCACATTTTGTATTTAAATAAAACAGACAAGGGCACTGCAGGAGAGAATAGTGTCATTTAAAATGAAAGAAACAGTGGATTTGACAATCAGTCTGTACCACCTGACTGTTGATATTATTACAATACATTTTGCGTTGCCACCGCAGGTCATGGGCGCCCTACAGTGATTGTATGTTTCCATAATAAGACTTAATAGCAGTCTGTATAACACTTCATGCATTTTAATGAAATTTACCACAATGATCGAGAACAATATCAGATACTGTCACAACATCCTTAGTGTACAGCACTCATGCTTTGTACAGTAACATCAACAAGGCTCATTTAAACATATGCTTACAACGATAGTATGCTGGCAAACAAAAAGACATTGCATTTATTTATAAAAAAATTTTTTTTGGATACAATTATATGTAAAAAGTTAAATGTTTAAAAAGAAAAAAATATAGTCTTTAAAAAACCTTAGACTCAGAAAAAACAAACAAAAAAAAAATTTTTTTGTAAATCAATAGGTTCACCATTTTTTTTAATGGTGGCAATAACTTGTGTATGGAATGATCCAGTGTTCCGACCCAGCAAAAGGGGAAAGCCCCAGGGAAAATAAATAAATAAATAAATAAATAAATAAATACAACACTTTTTGAGAAATCTTTTATTCTAATTCTAATGATCTAATTCTTATTATCAACAGGGTATCGTTTATATTTAGATTTAAGAAATTGAAAGGAACAAATTAAAGATTTAAATAATCACAATTTTCACAATGTTTCCATCCTAATTAAGAGCTTTTGAAGGTATAATAGAAGGTGAAAGTTTATATTTATATCAGCAAACTGATTTTTTTTTAGCTGTATGTAACATTTAGGCAGAACTGAAAATCTACTTTTGTTGCTACAATAAGCATTAGATAATGAGATTGTCATGAATGGAGAAAAAAAACATTGAATAATCACATCACTGTTTTTAATACCATAATAGAAATGATATAAATGCAATTTATACTGTATTCTTTATTCTTTATATAAAGAATAAAAAATCCTGACCAAATGTATGATGTCTTGGTTCCCCCCCCCTCCGAGTCTCCACTCGCTGACTGAAGCGCGGCTCTGGCCTATATACTGTACGTGCTTGTTTTCAGCAACATTTCCCCGGATCATCCGTTTACCCTGTTTTGCTGCAATGTGAATGAACCTTCAGTCTGCAGACAGGATCTGGAGAACGATGCTCACCCAGTTCTCATGTAAAAATAATCCGCTTTCTCTACTGGAGTCAGGGATGTAGCCAAAAGCGGCAGTGAGTCCCCCTCGTGAGTAAGAATGAATCACACTTATTCCACCAGTATTATCACTGCTGCTGTTGCTCGCTGTGCACTCGTTTATCTGTGAAATTGTGTAATCCTTAGAGAGATTGCCAAGAATAATTTTATTATCTCTCTAAATAGCAAAATGAGCTGTAACCGGTTCTTGTAAAGCTCGAATCCTTCGTCCTGCCAAATGTCGTTTAAAAATAAACGGAGAACACTTTCGCAAACATAACTACGTCTATATGGAAAAAAAAAAAGAAAAGAAATCAAAAGAGAAACCTTCAGCTTTGGTTTGTCTGCAATTATACGGTGAAGGATGTGCCACAGCGGCACTTTCCCAGCTAACACCATGCAGAACAAATACACAACACATATACAGTAATGGCTGTGGATGTTCCAGCAGGAGATGTCTGATGGTCCAGCTTTGTGTCTTGATAACAGTGTGTCTGCGTGCATGTTATGCAGCTATAAGCGAGGACCGCATGCTGAGCTGTTCTTTACTCTGTCCTAGGAGACGTGTGTAGGTGGATTGCGCAAATCAGACCTAAAGACTAAGACGGGGGATGAACACCTTTTTCAATGCTGCTTCTGATGCCTAACACCACACACGCACACACACACACACACACACACACACACACACAGTCCTCCTGTCGTTATCCACTGATTACCCGACACTACTAAATTCAGATTTCAAGTACTCTCCAGCACTCACGTATTTCCTGAAGGTTAAAGCAATATTTTTAAAAGCATATTTAAAAATGAATAAAGTCTATCAAAATAAAGATGTCTTTCACGTGTACAGTACATGTATTTCATGTATTTTGTTTAATCCGATTTTTATCGGATTGTTATACTGTAATTTGCGTCCCTCGGAGACCAGACATAGAGCACACACTGTCAGAGATGGAAAGCCAATCTTAATGTTGCAATAAATGCTAAAGAACGAAGGTTGGAAGGTTAAGTACATATATTAAATCATATGTTCTTTATTTAAGGAGTTTATTATTAGTAGATAAGTTCTAGTTTTACTTCATGACATCCTACAACAAATATTAACAGCATAATATGCCTTCTCTAATTATGTAGCAGGCGTTTGAAATTAGAAGCGGAAACCGTTGCGGATAACGACGAGATAGCAAGCCTATAGTCAGGTAGCGCAGACTTACAGGAAAAGATAGACAATTAGACTTTTTTATACTACAGAACGGTTCAAAGGCTACGGTAAGCTAATACAGGCTCAATAGTTTTGATACGTAAGTATTTTTGTACTTTTGCTCAAGTAGAAATGTAAATGAAGTCTACTTTTACTAAAGATATATTTTACATTACATTAGATCTGTAGAAGCAAGTAACATGGCTGAAGGGTGACAATAGTCATCTTAAATGTTCTTAGGATCATTAGATGTTAGTTTAATTAAGTAAACATTATACCACAATGTTCAATTCCGACTTTTTTGGTCAGATTGGATCCTCATGTCAGGACGGTTCACATTTATAATTATAAGTGACCTTTATCTGACTCTAATCTGGACACTCCTGTCCTCTGAAAAAGCACCATCTGGGCTTAAACATGTCATGAGTTCGTGCGACCACTCATTCATTCCAAAGAAAGTATGCTTGGAATTCTGCTATGGAGGTCGGCAAGCAGTTAGCTGGGTCCAGAAGAGGAAAGAATGCATTGCTTTAACTGTTTTAGCAGCTACTGTCAGCGCTGCTATGAAATCCCTGCCGCGCTGAGGCTAATACGTTGCATGCATTCTGATCTGCCCGTTCTAATTCAAGTCACATGACCATGTATCAGATATGTATCTACAGTATGACAACCTACTGTATTAAAGTGAGGTGAAAAATTTTATGGCTAAAAATTGCACTTGAGTCCACTGTGGACAAATGAGACACCACTGTTTTGGACTGAGCAAGGAGAGGATAACCATGTATGTCTCTGTCTGATCGGTTTTAAACAGTCCCGATTTAAGCATTTAGGGTTGGAGCAAGACATCCTGTCACTTCACTAATCACTTCATTACAATCCAAGAAAGTCAGTAAAAATGTTTTTTTGTTTTCCTAAATGAACTGCCTTCAACTAAATAATTTACGTAAATATACAGTATGTAAATTATGCAACATACAGTACGAACGCATAGTCATGATAAATCATTTGAATTGGTTTCGGATTTAAAGCCTAAAAGACATACAGGTGTGTGACACCCACACTAGTGATGCCCCCAAATGAAAATCCAGAACTTCAATGACTATGTGAGTGAATGAGTCAGTAGCTACGCTTTTACAGACAATATTCCTTCAATCTGTTTAATAACTTAACTGTTTACATAAACGCTGATCTGATAAGAGGTGCATTTACAAAGTGGTTCTGCCCGCTGTGAGGCGTTTAATCTGCGGTAAAGATAACAGAATAAGATGAAGACCCCCCCCCCCAAGGGTTTAAACATGTGCAGAAGAAATATATTTATTCCAATAAAAGAGAAAAAAAGTGTTTACATGGTTAATATTTACCTACTGAACGGATTATGAAAAGTTTGCACCGCCAGTCTCCTTCTTGATGAAAATGAACTCTGATCGGCCCAGATCGGGTCACACTGTTCCGACTGAGGTGTTTATTTATTATTTATTCTCATTTGGCTGTTATTCAGATAAATAGTGGAATATTAGGATTCATGTAACTGCATCTAGTGAGTAAATGATTAAACAAATAAGTAAATGAATAAGCTAAAACAATTAAGTGGAAGCCACATTTGTATTTTACGGCATTTGGCAGATGCCCTTATCCAGAGCGACTTACATTTGATCTCATTATACATCTGAGCAGGTGAGGGTTAAGCCAACTGTGGTAACTTGGTTTCAAACTGTGGTGCTGGGGTTTGAACCTGGGACCTTCTGATCAGTAGTCTAATGCCTTAACCCCGCCCCGTCTGCATTAGCAATGCAACAGTGTGAAATCAAGGAATGTAATAATGGAATAAAGTGAGTGAGTGAGTGAGTGAGTAAGTAAGAGAATGTGTGAGTACATACATAAACTGAATCACATGGGAAGATAAAGTGAACAGTATGAGGGGAGTGAGAGTTTGTGTAAGATAGATCATACAGCATGTGTGACTGAGTGTGTGAGTGAGCAAAAGAGAGTGAATAAATGACATGGGACTAAGAGAGTGAATGAGCGAGTGAGTGAAAGAGTGCATGAGAAAATGACTGAATGAATAATGGATGAGCGTAAGTACGTACAGTAAGTGACTGAGTAAAGATGTAAGTGAGAGAATGACTGAACAAGTGGCTGAGCAAGTGAAGGAGTGAGAAAAGTCCCTTAGAATGCAAAGATTTCCCTCTACAAATAAAAAAAAAACTCCTTTAGATGCAATCTGTCTCTAATTGAAATAGTTATTGCAAAAAAAGGACTATTGACTGCTATTTGGTAGCTGTGAGATATGTAAGATTGTAAAATGTCCGCTAAAACAAAAAGAGTCAAACTGCTTACTGTGGTCTTTATAGGCTAATAGCCTTAAAGAGAATCACATTAGCTGGATGTTTTTAAGACCCTGCTATCATTACACACCGGATCCAATTAAAAACCATATGACTTGCATCTTTTATTGCATCATGTTCCTCATAAAAAAAAAAGTAGCTTGTTAATTTCCTTAAACTAATTAAAACAAGACGCTTCAACAAAATATCACAATCAAGTGTTAGCTAATTATCATTATTTTTAAAGAATTGCTTCTTTGGTCAATAGCATAAAACTAACAATTCTAATTGGATACATTTATTTTAGATGGAGTGTGAAGTGTGGGTCATAAAATTGAATAATTAGTATTAGAATGAATAAATAAATAATTCTGCACATTTAAAAAAAAAAATTAATAAAAATGTAGTCTGACAGATTTACTCTACAGATAAGCTTCAATTCACTGCTAAAGCACGGTTTAGCCAAGATTGATCCGGATCTTACTGCTCTTATATAAAGATGCACCCAGGCACCAAGAGTGTGATTTCACCCCTCACAGCTCACACCACTGATCTTCAGCTTTACTCAGACCTCTGGTTGCAATCCTAGGCAAAAACCGCATGCCTGAGTTCCTTCTCTCTCTGCTCTGTGTCACATTCGGAGCCGACGTCCCCGAGGATAATCAGTGAGGGGGCTCATCAACAACTTTATGCCTGCAAATGTGGCTACTAATGCTGCAGACATAATGAGCATTTAGGGGCTCTTCTTATCCAGTGCTTACAGCACACGCCTTGAAATTGCCTGCTAGATATAATCTAGGGCCGGGTAATGTGGGAGTATAGGTGGGAGATGAAATGCTGATACTGCCGAGGCTATTTTGGTACCTTTTCTTAAAGAGGTTAACAGAAAGAAGAAACAAAAACTGTGACTTCCGTATCACAAGGTTCTATCTTGGTGTGGAGCTGTTTTGAGTTTCAATATACCAGCTAGAAAAACATATAAATGCAACTTCCTATCGATATTCCAACATTCTCGGGACATTTATGAGGTACATTTCCGAGGCCAAACAGATAAACCCTTATGTGACGGCAGGCCTTCAGCCATCTGCCAGCCCTTCGCTCGACCAAGGAGAAGAGACCACAACAAGCATGCATTCAGCACCTCGGACAGCTCCGCTGCTCACACTGGAGGGGCGGGGCGCCTTAACTCACCGTGGCTGGCAGCGCATTATTATCCACCGTCCTGGTGTCATCAGCACCCTATAAAAGGACTGCCAAACGTCAGTCTGCTGAGTAGTACATTCTGGGTGTATGACTCACGGCTCTGCTCTCTTTTTTCTCTCTCCAAGTGTTCTGGAGATTCCCAAAAATGGGGTAAACTGCTGAACCTTCCACGCTTCACCCAGTCAGTGGATAAACTCATGGATGGCATCTTTTGCAACAGCTCACCTTCACCTCAACTTTTTCATCTTATGCTTTAATAAAAGTACACTTTACTCCTCGCCTTATTCTATTTTGTTTAATAAGCCTCTGTGTGAGTGTTTCTCATGACCTCATCAAATTACTAACAAATTGGACTAATTAATAAATTTGGAGTTTATCAAAACCACATTATATACAGTAAGATTATAAAAAAACAATATCTTAGTATGTGAAAATATTTCAAACATGGTTAAACGTATCTATAATTTTCTATGAGATTATTATATAACACAATGATTTATGATTTAACAATATTAAACCAATTTGAACAAAAGGTATTTGGTTCACTGTAATCTTATAATCTATAATGGAAATGCTAGATTAACCTGACTACATTCAAGATCTGATCATACACCCATGGGATGCACCGGACAAAGTAATCTGATCCACGGAGACCACAACCCGCAGCACCCAAAGGATCCGTTGCCAGTGTCCTGATGCCAAACACCACAGCACACTCCCAGAGGTTTTACAGAGCCACACCCTGAGGGGCCAGAGCAGCCACGGTAACACAAGGGGAACCTACACAATACTGGCCGTAATGTTTAGTGTTGTAATGTTATACCAGATCGTGTGAGTTTATACCACATATTAATTATTATAGTAATTTACTTCCTTTTATTTTCATTAATCATATGAAGATCAATTATGGGTAAAATGAGTTTGCAAACGATGGTGTGACTAATTCCTCTTTTGCTTTCTCTATTAAGCAAATCCATATTATGAATATCACCTCAACTATTAAAAAATATCGTATATGGTTTTATTTTAAAAGTCCCATTGATATTAACAATGCTGTTTCGGCCATGTTCACACAATGCACTAGTGCATCAAAAAAGAAAAACTGAACAAATCTCTTCATCCAACTACCTCCAATCAGACCTTGATTACTTTTGAAAGAGACCCACTCAGTGGAACAATAAAAATCAAGAAAAAAATGTGAAAATGAAGCAAAAATTTATTGATTTTCGTTTTTCCCACATTTTTTACATTCCTAAATGATATATCAGTAATAGTAGGGTTTGGGGTCTCATCATTTTTAAAGTTCATAAAGTCCACTTAAAAATTAGTAACCCCTAGAAAACTCTTGAAAACATTGAGAGAAATAACAATGTGATAAAAAATGGTGAGGTTTATATGATTAACTACATTTTTACCAAATACCAGAAAGAATTGTATAATACTGAGGTCTCAAAATGTTTATCACAGTTCCAACAAGCAAAAGAATTGATTTATATTCTAGAGGTGAAAAGGGCAGACCCTTGACCTCAGGGTCAAACAGAAAACAATTCAGTCTCTTGTTCAATAGTGTGGTCCTAACAGGATTCACAATCCACAATTCACATGTTTCCTCTAGGTTCTAAACCGTATTCATTGGTTCATTCCCAAAGCGGATGTCACATTCCACTTCAGTCCAGATTGTTGGTTTTTTTTTTTTACAAAAATAAAAGATGCATTTATTTTTTCCTTTTCTTTAGGTCTACATTGTAGGAAACGCTCACAGGCCCAACAGTAGAGTTCAGGGAATACAAAGGTCATGGTTAAGTGTTCCCTCATTACAGCTCCTTATTCAAGTCTCTGTGAGCAAACAATGAGGCAGTCAGACATAACGCACCATTTTCTCCCGCCGATCAATTACTCCTGTTTCTTTCTTCTGCCACCCCGTGAGGAGTGGACGCAACGAGCCCAGCTTGGCTGCAGTAATAGGATGCGCCTTTCTCTAGCATGAGCCGAGACAGATAATGTCTAATCTATAGCGTGCTCACTGCTCGGCAACAAGGGTGGATCCCGCTGCGCCAATGTAGCCTCCATCCATCATGGCCACGGAGCCTGGCATTAAGGGAGAGAGTGGCACAGTGCCCAGTATAGATCACACCGTGTCCTTCAAGGCTTGGGAAGGACTAGTGTGTGATGAGGACAGTGAATGAGAGGGGGTGCACACCTGCTTTGTATGGTTATGGCTGGGAGAATGCAAATTTGCATGCACAGGGCGGCATGAGCGAACAAACAGGACCCGCTGCTTGTCAAACATCTCACCAGCATCAGCACATGGACCACTGGGTATTAGTGGAAGGGAGGGGCTACTCCAGCAAACAAAATGGTGACACATAGTGAGAGAGAGTGAGATAGAACATGACAGAGACAGAGATATGATGCACGCTGATGCACACGAATGCCCAGAGATTGCTGTGAAAAGTCAGCAGAACATAGATGGATCTGCAGGTCAGGAGGAGGTTAGGATGAGCACAACTCGCCTGAAAAGCTGCTCTCAGTGGTCATAGCAGAACAAAAAGGCAGAGATTGAAGGAAGTCAGAGTACAGATATTCAGGGTTGCTAGGTTATTAACGAGCAAAACAATACACGGGTCAAAGGACGAGAAGGAGATCGTTCTACAAGTGTCCAGTAGAAATACTGCAGCACTGCTTATTTGTACTAATGCCTGAATTATTTAAATAGTTCCTTGTGACCACGCATTTTGGTCTAACATGAATAATGAGATTTAAGTTTTACGGCATCTGGCAGACATTCTTATCAAGTGGATTGTATCCATATTATGTCATCGAACATCTAAGCATTTGAGGGTGAAGGGCCTTAGTCAAGGGCCCAACAGTGGCATCAGGGTGGTGCTGGGGTTTTAGCCTGGGGCTGGTTTTAACCTGGGTTTTTTTTTTTTTTTTTACATTCCGCTCAGTAGTCCAGAATTTTAATCACTGAGCTTCCTCTGGCTTTAAACAAAGCCTCAAAGATTCTCCCTAACCGGGAAAAGTCATTATACAATTCCTTTAAACAGCAAACATCTGATTTAACTTCAATTGCCTCATTTTGAACTTGCGAACGTACACATGTTATTATTGGCATTGTTGTCGAAATCAAGCATCATAAAATTGTATAGGCAGTTGGTAAAATGATGGTTGGTAATGATTACACCCCAAAGACACATACACAACCTTGTTAGCTAGATAATAGTGTTGATTAGATTCGATAATGATAGCCTTTCCAATCAGGGGAAAGACTGCAGGATAATGATGGAATAAATAGATGGATATATTCACTGTTTGATAACTGGTTGAACTTTTTGATACATTTTTGCAATAGGAAATGCAGCTGTGATTGATACAGCAGCTGTGCTCCCAGTGACTACTGTTATGGTCAATAAAACTTCGGCTTTTATCTGTCAAAGATCAACAATGTTAAAAATCCCTACTCACTCAATCAGAGGTAATTAGCACATTAACAACAGTTAAAATACAATAAAGACATTACAGTATGATGGACAAGATTTGATGGACTCTGCCCTTATGAACAATCCACCGCGACAGCTAAGTATACACCACCAGTGCACTAAAAAAATCATTTTTGTGGTGACAAACATATGACGTATTAAAGAATCCAGAGAAGAAAAGCAATGAATTGAATTTACATACTTACATAAGTAATAAATACAAAAATAGAGTAAGCACCACTTCGTGTTAGTGCAAGGATAAAGACCCTTATAGAGGTATGCTAATACACCTTAATGTACCTAATATTATATACCTAATATATACACTCAATGATTTTTTGACCCCCATTAACTTTGATGTGATGAAACTCATGTGAGAAAAAATATTCCTCATGCTCCCAGAATTACTCTTTCCCAGTTTAAATCCTGTAATATGCCCGTGCCATCAGGAAGGACAGAATCCATTGCTAGGACATCCTGGTCATTCAGTTCATACGGACAAATCGTTACCTGATGCACTCATCACTCTGGAATAGGCTCGATCTGGACTCATCAGGTCACATGACCCTTTCCCGTTGCTTCAAAGTCCAATCTTTATGCTCCTTAACAAAATAAAACATTCTTTTCTGGTGACTCTCACTAACAAGTGGTTTTCTTATGGCCGCACAGCTGTTTAGGTCCGATCCTGTGAGTTCTCACTTGTGTGTATGGAAATTCACTTACTTTCACTATTAAACATAGATGTGATATCTGCTGAAGAGAAACCGCACAAAGAATTTAAATCATCTTATCATCTGATCACGGTCATATTTCAGACCGCATTCCTTCTGTGAAGGTAACAGTTCAGCACTACAGTATCTTTCCAGGTTTTAATAATGCATTAGGCAGGTCTTTAACCCAATTCTCGTCATTCCAATATTTATTTAACAGCATTTTCATTTCATTTGCTTGTTTATTTTTATAGCTATTATCCACATGTCAGCAGCCAGCTGTCTTTTTTTTGTGCTCTCTTAATTTTTTTTTTATTTTACATTTTATTTTGCATGTGTTCAGTCTCATATCTCATATCTGACCAGATTTTTGGAAATTGACAACACTGACAACAAATGGAAAATCCACATTTTAAAGAAAGGCAATCTGTTCGCTTCGATTTGAAATATGTTTTTGCAATTTTGCAAGGTATACTTTTAAGAGAAATATATATTTATAATTTTTTAGACGTTTCCTATTTTGAGAGCTTTAAAGGGAAAACATGCCTCGTGTGCAGCTTTAGATGGACAGCAACCCCGATCTGGATAAAGCAGTAACTAAAAATGAATGACAGACTGAATGACTTAACATTTAAGTCATATGATACGTAATAGATATTGAAGTCCTGTTTCATAGCAGTTTCTCAAGTGTACACACATAAACAAGACACAAGACAAGATCTGTAGGCCGACTACATAGCCTGTGGCTGTCAGATGGAAAGTATCTACTGTATGATTGATGAGGCATTTGTCACATGATGTAAATGTCAGAACTATGATTGACACTAGGTGTGACACACATTTCCTCCACTTCAAATCAAATCCCTTCAGGTTCCTTCAGATCTCAAAGACCACCCTGATACCTCTAATCTGCATATCAATTCCATCAATTTCCTGCCACTCGGTGGAATGGTGCATGTGTCTGTGTGTGTGTGTGAAGGGTGCACACAGATTGAATTTGGCAAATTGGTCAATAAGCGTGAATGGTTTGAAGGCTGCTTCTTTTTGTATTACATGTTTAAAGATGGTAGCCTGATATCTCATGAATTGCATGGATTAAACATTCATCTCATGCATACTGAAAAGGATATTGTTTTCAAAACTGATCCAAATGGACAAACAGAATAATTTGATGGGTGTGATTTATAAAATAACAGGGATTATTATCTGCTTTCTGCAGCTGGGGACAACCTATATTACGACATAATTAAATGAACAAGTCAAATTGAAAGGCTCCACACTGTATCAGCTAGCGATTGAATCTGTCATTTGTGTAACCGAGCCAGAACATTAGCAGGCTTTAATGTTGTCAGATTGGGACACTGCGAGAACCATTGAGCAAGTTAGGGTGGAACAGATTTTTTGAAAATCACAGATGTTAAACCGGGGGCCCTTTTTTTTTCTTTATACAGATCAGACACTGTGGAAATCCAAGTGTCAAGGTGACAATTGCAAATCCAATAAAAAAGGGAGATTGAAAGACATGGCCTTGATAGCCTGGTTACTATGCAAAGTCACATCCTTTGTTTAATATGAAGGCTTATCTTATGTTGAAATGCACCATTCAACATCCTCATTTATACAGTAACCATACCCCAACAAAGAGCTATCCAAAGGGAGAGACACTTGAATACTACTACTACATACCATCCTCCTCTTTCTGTAAAGGTCCAAATGGTCAACAGCACCAACAAAACTTCCACTGACCCCGTCCTGCTAAAGGGCATCTGTTTGAGAGCTTGCACGGTTGTGCTGTCAAGGATAAAAGCGGTTCTTTAATTATTTGTTTAGCAAGTTTAATCAAAAGCTGTTCGGCCAAATAATCGCTGTGTGTGTTGAAAGCCCTGGTTAAATATCCATAGTCTAGATTCCCATCAGGAATTCTGCTGAACCATTTGGATGTTTCCACTGTAGAATCACATGTGATTCCAAAAACAGTTACAGCATCTACTGGTACAGAGAGAAAGAGAGAGAGAGAGAGCGAGATAGATAGATAGAGAGAGAGAGAGAGAGAGAGAGAGAGAGAGAACCCAGACTACATGGACACATTTGCTAACTCCTAAGCAAATGTTGTTAAATTCGGCAGCAAGTTATCCATGTATACTCCTTTGCAACTGTTCTGCCTTGCATACAGTACATAACACGGTTCTATTCAATTCTACGCTCTATTCTTAGTTTTTCTATTAAAAAATTCAAGATATCTGGAATTACAGTAAATATTCCCAATGGGATATTCCCTATGGATCCAGCATCATAGGCAACCATTATACACATTCTTTGTTGTGTAATACAAGAGCCAGGTGGGAATTCGTCATTACTACAGTATATTATTTAGGAAATCAGGGAAAATCTGGGCAACATAAATCAGTTCCCTATTTATTTATGCCAATTATTTTTACTGAGATTGCCCAAAGTATTTTTTTTTTTTATTAAGAAAGCTTGTAAAAATCAATAAGTGCTCAGTCAATGGGGTTTTGGTTTCATAAAAAAAAAAAAATGAAGTGAATATTTGATTAAAGAAGTGGTAAGGCCACAGTGTTTGTTTCTATGGACTGCTTTAATTTGATAATTATTGTTTATTCAGCAGACTAATAGCTTTTGGAAATACCGAATATTACATAGCACTTTTCATGGAAATTAAATGTACATACTTCTGTAATCTTGCCAAGCAGCCATGAATGATACGTTTGGTAACAAGGGTGAACAACCACTCTCAAAGGCTTTGGGAAATCTCAAAAGATTTTGGAGATCCTCCAATTTTTTACAGTGGATTCAGAACTGGCAACATTCACATGATCCATAGCCAAATCTCCTCGTGATGAAGAAGAGGATCAGGTCAAATTGTATCTCTAATGTTCCAAATAAGGTTTTCTTACATACTGTAAATAGTCCTGGACTCACACTAATACAGTAATACAAAAAAAACAAAAAAAACAATGAAAAACAAAAACAAAGGGTTTGTCCATATAAACCATATATATATATATATATATATATATATATATATATACATATGAAAGCTGATGCTGGCTATGCAGCAAATGACATTGCTGTATTTGGAGACAGGCTGTCAACTCTATTTATCAAATTCCATGCACTGATACAAAATATGGCAAGGATAGCTGCTCTTCAAATCTGTCTCTCTAGCAGATCTGCTGCAAAGCAATATAAAGCTTGAGACCCCTCCCAACTCGGTCTATAAAGAGTGGAATAAAGGCAAAGATCAAAGCATACATGCAGGTTGCATGGAGCGCTGCAGAACACCATGATGCCAATCATGGCTGCAAACATTAATGTAAGAAGTGACCTCAATAGTAAGAACTCAAACGTAAGAGTCACATCAGTGTGGGCAAAAGATGGTATGGACAAGACATGGGATGAGAACTTACCGTGGCCCCCTCTAGTAAGAAAGGGCATCCTGTTAATGGCGATGGGTACAGTCCCGTGCTTGTTATGGAAGTGGTGGACGTGATGTGTAGTGCTCAGGCTGGAAGACACACGGGCATTGGCTGTTCTGTCTGGCAAGGAGACAAGCAGGACCAGAGATAATGCCAACCTCCACCAGGTGCCTAGGCCCATCAAGCCTGTTCCCCCAAACTCCCAGCCCAGAAGCAGCACCTCCAACTTGGGGCAGGAAGTACCACACCAGGCCCTACCACCTCCCATCTGTCCCAGCTGCTGCACAGGAGACATCTCAAAGAGGGAAGCCCATGTCGGCCATTATCCACAGGACAGGTAAACAACTCAGCAAAAATAACACACACACACACATACACACACACACAAAAAAAACCTTTAAGGCTTTTGTGGTAGGTTTCCAAACATCCAAAAAAACATTGGGAAAAAAAACAGCTCCCCAGTCTCTTTTCAGTCTCCCTTGAAAATCCAATGGGAAAAAAAAAATCTGTTGCTGTTCTACTTGGCCAGTGTTTCTTGGTTCAATTCCCGATTATATAAAAAAGGCAAAGCAAATTAGAGCAATTTTTTCTGCAAATAAACAAAACGGTGCAGTCTTACCGGAAACATCTGTAAAGACAATTCCCACAGGTTCACGTGAAACCTACAACAGCCGATACTAATGCATCAGAAGGTTAAAATCGGCTTAACTGAGCAAAGAGAAAGTGCTCCAGGTGACTCTCTCTCTCTCTCTCTTTCCGCGTTCTCTTTCTTCCAGCCCCAGGTAGAGCTTACGCTCTGTTAAGACCACTCTCTCTCAGAGGGCGGCCCCTCCACTGCAGAGGAAGTGATAAGAAACATCCCAGGAGAAAAAGATAGATTATTTTAAAAAAGATGCCAGGATATATGAAGAAAGAACGGCAAAGAAAGCTATGAAAGAAGAAAAACGATATGGGATGATAAAGAAGGGCAGCAGGAGGACGAACTCTGATGGAGAGAAAAAGCGGCGGAGGGAGAGAGAGAAATCTGCTGCAGCGCGGCAGTGGGAAAAATCAGTAAATAAATAAATAAATTCAAGCTCCCCATGAGTCCTAGAATGCGCTGGTGGCTGAAATAACACTCCTTCTTGAAGCGCTCACCTTCCAGACCGTGAGCTGTAGCAGGAGAGCGAGTGAGGAGAGAAGCGACGGAGCTTTCACTGCAAGCAGTCAAGAGTCTCTCTCTCTCTCTCTATCTCCGGTCTCTTCTCTCTCAGCCGCTGACGCGCACTCTGTATTGATTAGCACCGCTTTCCATCCCCCTCGCTTCTCTCCTTCCTGTTCCCCGCTCTCTCTATCCTCTCCTCTCCTCTCCTCTCCTAGAAACGGACACACTCCCCAGGACACTGATGATTCCCAGAGGACAGGCGAGGAAAGATGGCAGGGAAAACTGCTTGCTGATGTTGTACGGCTTTTTTTCCCCCACAAGCTAATTAGACTCAAAAACTGTCAGATAACGCATCTTCCGTTCCTCCAACGTGAATCCTAGATGGATGTAAAACCAGGATAGCCAGGTCTGTGAGCAGAGAGCACAGAAATGCTGACTCTTGGCTGTTCTCCATGAACGTGCAGACCAGGACACAGAGTCCTCCTTCTAAAACCATAGGCAATGACTATCACAGCATGAGAGAGAGAGAGAGAAAGAAAGAAAAGGGGAAAGAGAGCAGCGTAGTGTGTCTGTGAGAGAGGGAGAAGGGAGGGAGGTGGAGGAGGCAGGCAACGCAGTGCATAAGCACACAGGCAGACATAGAGACAAGCCGAAAGGAGAAAAAAAAAAGTATTAGATACAAGGGCTCGCAAACACCCATGCCAACAAATCAGAGCTAATGTTGACTCACCGTAGCGTCTGTAAAGACCCTAAGACTGTAGTGTCGCGCGTCCAGATTTAGCAGAACTGTGACGGATGAAATCAGTCTCTAAGGAATTTTGGAGGGAACTAAATCAAAAGATTTCGCAGGTCCTACAGTTTTACGGTATGTATGTAGAGCTGGAAGCTTTCACAAAGACATCCTCTGACCAAGTCAGCATCGTTTGCTTCTCCTTGATGAAAGAATAATTTACACTAGAGCGGATAGAAAGAAGGCTCACTTTTTTGTCTTTTTTTTTTTTTTTGCTCTTAAGTTATCCCAATTCCCAACGCCACAGTGCGAAAGCGTTTGTGATTAGTTCTCTTAGCACGGGCTTGTCATATTCCAAAAGAGCCATCCCTGCTATTGAGAGCAGGGTGCTAAAATGCAATAAGAGTCAAGAATTGTGAAAGAGAGCTTAAAAGAGAGAGTACAAAGGAAGCAGAATAGAAAGGAAGACTGACTCTGTGCAACCCCATACATCAGATAAATCAACCAGGATAGAGATCTCAGTTAGGATTGCCTCACTGGTTGAAAAAAAAAGAAAGGCAGAACAGAATGGAGGCAGTGCCACCTTTCATGATGACAGGAGGGGAGAAGCGAGCCATTACTCAGCCACAGAGAGAGAAATAGCGAGCGGACCGTCGCTAGCGAGCCAAGGCTGATTGAAGAGCGGTGCACATGAGAGGGGAGAGGCGACTCCTTTTCACAGCATACAGTACCGCAACCACACAGCGTAAATCCTGGCTGGCAGGCATGGCTAGCGGCTGCTGTTAGCCACAAAGTTAAAATGAACATGAAGTTCCACTCATCGAGATTTACCCCCCCCCAGGTTAAAGAAAGTGGGGGCAGCTGCACATCTCTCTCTCTCTCTCTCTCTCGTCTAATCGATTCTCATTCCTCTTCACAACAAGTGCCTGAGACTTAAAAAAGATAACCTTGAGAGCAGGTGAAATGTCTTGCATGGCTTCAAACATTATCTGGTCAGCAGAGGAGAACAACAGATAAACAGGATTTTGATCCCCACCCAATTAGTCACCTGACGAATTCAAGCCGGTTTTTGAAAGGAGGTAAACAGAGCACGTTCTGATTAACGGCGCAACGATACACACGTGGAGAAGGCTCTATCTGCCTTCTTCCTCATACTGTACGTTATCTCATATTCACACTCACACAAATTTGTGCAGTGATTTCCTGCATTCTTTCAAATTCATTCAGCCATATGTTACAGCTGCAGGCATGCAGCTGTTGAGCTAGTATAGCAATACGTTAGAGAGAAGAGGTAAAACGAGTTAAGAATAAACAACAGGTTATTTGACATGACGCAAAATGCAAAGCCATCACCATAAAAAATGTCTTTTTTCTCATGGTATATTTCTATTTATTATGATTGACCAACTGAGGAAGGAAACCAGAGTACCCGGAGGAAACCCACCAAGCGTGGGGAGAACATGCAAACTCCACTTATGCAGACCCTAGGCAGGAATCGGACCCTCAACCCTGGAGGTGCAAGGCCACAGTGCTAATCACTATTACAATGTGCCACATGAATAGAATACAAATGAGTACCTTTATTGTGTTTGGACTATTACAATTAAATTAAATGCAATCCCAGTGGTGTGATGCACGTGATAGCTGACACAAAGTAAAACAGTAATAAAAAACTATGACACAAAATGCTAATGACACATAAAACACAAAACCTATAAAGACTGTAAAACACTGTAAAAACATTGTGCCTTGCACAGTAATATTGCATTTATTAGTTTATATTGCATACATTTTTAACCTCCAACGGTGCTGTACCACAGTATGTTTTAGTCACGTTTTTAAAATTACTCGGACATGGCAGCATGTAGTGCAATAATGGCACTAGGACAGAAGCTATTTTTCAGACTGTTTGCTCATGATTGAACAGTTCTATAACGTCTAACAGAGGGCAGCAGTTCAAACAGATCGTGACCTGAGCTATTAAGGATGCTGGAGACTTTCCCAAGGCAGCAGCATCCTCCAGAGAATAGAGAGGACGACCAATGATTTTCTGTGTGGTAGTGACTACCTACCCTCTGGAGCACTTTCTTTTTCCCCACAGTGCACCTAGCAAACCTCACGGAGATGCATTAGGTCAGAACGCTACTGATGATGGAGCAGTGGTAGAAGGACACTAGCAGTTTCTCCTCTAAGTTGTTCTCCATTAGGATCCTCAGGAGGTAAAGCCAT
Source organism: Leiocassis micropogon (assembly GCA_028565275.1). Lineage (NCBI taxonomy): Eukaryota > Metazoa > Chordata > Actinopteri > Siluriformes > Bagridae > Leiocassis > Leiocassis micropogon. The sequence goes on from JAOVVA010000021.1 coordinate 12,053,575, forward strand.
TGCTGTTCCTTCCTTGCCAGCACTGATGTGTTTGCTCCAGCTCAGGCCTTCATCCAGGTGTATGCCCAAGCACTGAAAGTCTGTCACCCTTTCCACACAGTTCCCATTGATGTATACAGTATAGGTCAGATTTGTTCCTATAATTAGTTTTTTGGTTTTTGTGGTGTTGAGGATCAAGCTGTTGTTGTTAACCATCTCCCCCAGAGATGAGTCTGACCATTACTGTGTTGTCCACAAACTTGATGATGGAATTCCTCAGATACAGTAAGTGGGGGTGCAGTCAAAGGTAAAGAGAGTATAGAGCAGGGGGTTCAGTACAAAACCCTGCAGTTGGCCTGTACTGGGGCTAAGGGCTAAGGAGAGGTGCTGGCTGACTCTCTTTAGGCAATCCATCAGAACGTTTTTTATACAGAGTCAGATGGAATACGACAGTCCCAGGTCACTCAATTTAGATATCAGTCTCTGCGGGATGATCGTGTTAAAAGCAGAGCTGAGTCTGGTGTAGCTCCCCTGCTGCTTGAGATGGGTCAGAGTTAAGTGGATAGCTGTAGCGTCTACATCGCCTGTACAGCAATTTGCAAGTCTATATGTAAACTGATATGAGTTTAATGTGAATGGAAGGCAGTTTATAATAAAACTTTAGACCATAATAAGAGGACAGAGAGAAAGAGACACTGGACCGTAGTCATTTAGGCTGTTTATTAGCCGTGGGATGATTGTTGATGACTTTAGGCTGACTAGAAAAGTAGACTGGGATAAGTACAGATTGGAAGACCTCATGGAAACCCTAGCCCTGCACAGTTTTACTAAACCCTTCCAGACACTCCATCAGTCTGGTAGCTTAACTCTGATTGAAAGTGTCTGCCTCAAAATATTCATATTTCTCCACGGTTAGGATGTGGGATCTGTAGGCTAGAAGATAAGTTGAGGTACCTTCAGGTGACACGGCCTCAAAGCAGGTGAAGAAGCGGTTCGGCTCCTCTGACACGGATGTGTCACCAACAGCTGGGAGGTTTCTGGATTTAGAGTTGGTTAAATGTGGAACACCTGGCTCCATGGCTTCTAGCTGGAATAAACTACAATGAAAATACAAGGGTGTCTGCCTACCCTTCAAGAGCTGTATATATTCAGAGTTAAAAGGGCTTAGAAAATCACTTTGGACCCCTCAGTTCCAAGCCATCTTCTCTTTTAACTTTTGCTTGCTGGTCGGAGCTACTGAGCCCTGAACACCAGGGCAACTAGCCAAACGAACAGTTTTTGCCCCCAGGCAATGTACCTCATGAACAGTTAAATGTTCTCCCCACTGTGCAATATTAATATGTGCAATGCCATGCAATACCACTGATATTTTTTTGATAATACCCCACTTTTTGTTGCCATCTCTGGAACCTTCTGTCACCAAAACAAATCCCATGTATGTGCAAACGTACTTGGCAATAAAGCTCTTTCTGATTCTGATTCTGAAATATCAATACTAAACTTGATGTAACTTGTATAGTTGCGGTGTATTCTTTTAAATCCAGATGCCCCCAAAATTTTTCCAGTCTGATCCTACCAAAGCACTCCTGCAACTGATGAGAGGCCGCTTCAGGCCATATTTTAGCAGTCTCTGTTATAGTAAGGGCTTTTTTCCTGAGGGGAGTGTATGTTGGTGCCAGAAGTTGCCTGGCATGTGGTCAAACTGGCCCAAGTGAGGGACACCTGTGTATAGTGTATAATGTTTGATGTTGTGTAACAATGTCAAAACTCTTATTCCAGCGTTTTTTCTAATGTTAACAAGACAAAAACCTTGGTGGAAAATGAACAACACATCATACTTTGGTGCAGATATAGTTATAGTTGATGTCGAACGCTGCAAACTCCTTCCTCAGGTGTTAAATAAACATTGCAGAAAACGTCATCATATCAATGATTTCCTCTTTTTTTTGGGGGGGGGGGGGTGGTAACACCATGTTATGTCGTGTTTTATGTTACAGACCTTTGGTTTAAATTTTAGTCTGTACTGCTGTCACACTGCATTAATCAACAGGACTATGGAATACAGACTGTAGGAAACTGGAGCGGCGATAACCACAGAGAGTAATGAAGGCAGGCAAATTACAGAGGTGGTCATTTATAAGAGTGGCCGTCCATTGTCAGGTCAACAGATCGGGGACACCCACCACAGCTCCGATGCTATCTTCATGAGGGTTCTCTCAGATGAAAGGCTAGTATTAATCAATCTGCCAGCCCGGGGGTGGCTCATCACGATAGGACCGATGGTATCTGTGTGAACTGGGACGTTGTGCTAGGTGTCCCTGAGTTTAACCATCTGTTGCCTGGCAGCCTTTACTGCTGGCCATCTTTTCTCTCCACAACCCGCCAAATGACTTGTCCCCAGAGTTCAAACAGCATGCAGAGAACAAGATGGAAAACCCACAAGGGGTCTGGTGGAGATTTCAACAACTTAAAGCGGGATAATGTTAAACCACATTTTTTTATTTCATACTTACAACACATAGGCTGAAATTGCTTATAGTGTGACACGTCCCCCCCCC
>JAOVVA010000021.1:12056211-12072865 GCA_028565275.1 Leiocassis micropogon
TGAACCCCCCCCCCCCCCCCCCCCCCCACAAAAAAAAAAAGAAAGAAAAAAATAATACAATAGAAATGTCTATTTTGTTATTTTATTCAATACTAGAGTAAGCAGGAATTAATTCCAGTATCCTCCAGAAATTTTAAATTAAATTTTATAACAGCTAATCTCGCATAACCTCCTGGGCTCTTGTAGATCATGTTTTTTTTTTTATGTGTTTTTTTTTTCCCGGTTAAGCCATTTATTTTTTTGTCCCCCACATTTTCAAGTGCTGTGTCATTTGTGAGGAAAACCAACAAGTAAAAGAGGAAAAGACATATTCTTTGTTCTCTGGCGTCCTACGCTTTTCCAACCAAAACATTGGTGCAGTGGCCTCCGGGGATGAAGCGGTCGCATTAATAATGGCAGTTTTGGCATAATTACTCTTGATGCCTGCCTTCTCTGGAACTAATGGCCTGCGGTTGAGATATCTGCTTGATTTAATTCGCCTTATAACTACGGCAGCTCATATTGCTGTTAAGGGGGGCAAAGAGGAAGTGGCATGTTCAGGGCAAATACACGCTACACTTTGACAACCAAAAGACTCTCTGGAGCAAATCGAGAGCTTGAGGTTAACTCCATTCTCCTTAAGTCATAATAATTTCTAGCTAAGGTTCAGCCACACTATCGTGGGATGTTAATAATATTTCTTAGCTATATAGAAATTAGATTTTTTTTAATGGAAGTAGAGAAATAAATGAAGACATTCTAAAGTACATCTGGCTCCTAAATTCATAATTAAATGTCAGTTTAAATTACAGATGTGGGAAAACTGATACATCGATGTCTGTCATAGATGCTATAATTAAACAAATTAACCTTCACACCTCCACAGATGTTCTCCTAACAGCAGGAATTGTTGAACTCTACATAAAACCAATCCAAACATCATGTCTGCCTCAATCAACCCCCAATTGTCTCTAAGGAGTAACAATAATAGCTCATTTAGGTTTTTTTTATATGTTTATAGGTGTCTGGTTGTAAACTGGGACCGTGTGCAAAGTCAACAGCTTGATAAGAATCCTAAAGGGATATTAGAGAAGAGGAACATGACAGAACTCACAGCATCATCTATGCAAGACTGATTAGATGAATTCCATTTCCCCTTGGCTTGAATGGTGGACAGTGATCTGATACTATTGATCATTCATTAAAAGAGGCAGGAGTACAAAAAAAAAAATGCTTGGGCCCATGTGTGCCAAAGCCTCTCCCATATGGTGCTTAGGTGGCCAAGGTTGTCCCATCAATCATTATGGGTGGTACAAGAAGAAGAAAAGTTTGTGTGTGTGTGTGTGTGTGTGTGTGTGTGTGTGTGTGTGTGTGTGTGTGTGTGTGTAAACCGAGATCCAGGTGCTACCGGAAAGCAAACTCAACCATCTGTGACAGAAATACTTCTTACTATTACATGAACTGTGGAGTCCCAGGTGTTCAAAAGCCAAGCCTTTGAATGCGTGGCTGTAATTCTGACGTACATTGACCTTGATTTTAGTCTCTCAACACAACCTGAAATATAAAATATTCAAAAAGTCTAAAATAAAAGTCTGCATTTCTGTCCTTGTCAGACTAACCCAACAAACTCGTTAATGAGAGACAGATTCTGAACTACAAGTAATTTTTTGCAATTAGTTTACACCTTAAAACACAATTAGCACCAAAGGAGCTTGAAATCTTAGAGTTTTAGTCAGCCTTTGCTCTAAGCAGTTCCCATTAAGGATACAATGCAGGGTAGTAATGCCATCTGCAGTCAAAACGCACACTCTATAATCCTCTTAAACAGCGGTGTGTGTACACTGCCTGCATCAGGTTACTCATCATTTCCCCTGGATGTGGCTACACATTACTGAATTACTGTCTTATAAATGAGACTGATAAGCATGCATTCTGTTTTAAGCTGTAAAAAGGCAGTGCATGAAGCCTCCACAAATGAGCCTATATTATGGAAAAGGGGGGAAAGTCTGCGTTGCTCAGCGTCAAATATCAGTTGTTGAAATAGTTACTGAAATGAATGTTATTGATAAATATTAAATAGCTGCTATAAAAAGTCGTAAAGTGCGGGCTGATGATATCAGTGAATTACTGAAATAAACAAAAGATTTTACAAAATATAACCAAACATCATATATGTGGGACCTCGGCATACGAATGGCCTTCCTTTAGGCATGCGAAGCATATGAGTGGACGAACCGAGATGAAACTAAGCTGGCTGGCAAAGTTGCGCGTATGTCCGGGAGCCGTTCAAAAACTGTTTGCATCAGTGGAAAGCCAAGCGAAGCGAGTTTTTTGTGGGCTTTTTTTTTGCATTTCCTGCAAGATTTAGTGAAAACATACTGTGGCACCATGGGTCCCAAGAATGTTATCAAGGACAGTAGCAAGAAAAAGAAGTTTCGATTTTAAAGCAGCCGGTGCCAAGAGGAATCATAAATTATGGGTGATGTGATGTTTACTCACTCATCTTCTATACCACTTTATCCTGTATTCAGGGTCGCATTGACCTGGAGCCTATCCCAGGAGTCTTGGGGCACGGTACACCCTGGACAGGGTGCCAATCCATCACAGGACCCACACACACTCACACACTACGAACAATTTGGGAACACCTCCTGTGGGAGGAAACCAGAGTACCTGAAGGAAAGCCACCAAGCACGGGGAGAACATGCAAACTCCTTGCACACAGGGACAGGAATCGAGCCTGGCCGGGAATCAAACCCGGACCCTGGAGGTGCAAGGCGACAGTACTAACCACCACACCACCGTGCCACCATGTGATGTTTAAGTGATGTTTATTTTATTTCATACAGGTATGATCCACTGTATGATTATTTATATCAGTATATATGGACCTAAAGCTTTAGAAACCAGCAAAATCGATTGATGCAGCAAACACATCTTAAAAGCTCAGGATTTGTAATTCAGCTACTGGCTAAACCTTTAAACAAATTAAGAAAATCACTCTAAGTAATGCACTTTGAAACACAGACACGGAATGACTTCATAAATCACACCTTACTACAGCGCAGGTCTGGACCTAACACACATTATTTTGGTACGTCTTCCAGCAATATGAAGAAACACTAATGGCCACATTTATCACAGCATTTTTGATGATTGTGTTCATCATGGTTATCTCTGTCACTTAGCGAATGCATTGTATCCTGCTAATAGCTGGTTCAAAGGCATCTAAATAATTGCAAGTGAAAAACAAAGTCTTGGAAGTGAATGACAAAAAAATGAAAGCTATCAAAATATTAAGTTGCCATTCATCATAATTAAACGTAATCTCCAGACAGAAAATCATCTCAATTAACGTCAGTGCAGCTGAGCGGATTGAAGCGAGGCTGCTTGTGTGCCTTGTGTTTCCTCCAGGTGCGGCGTGCACCTCCTGCGCTTTTATTTGTGTGTGTTTTTCTGAGTGTGTGTGTGCACCCTGCAGAGATGTAAGCGTGTGAAAGTGGGGGAGTATGGCATATTTAGGTGGAGGCGGAGGCGAAGGCTGCACGTGGGTGGGCCTGTCAGGCAGGATCGAGCGCAGTGAAGGTATTTTGAATGAGATTTTTTTTCTTTCTTTCTTTTTTTCTCGATGAAATGTCTGGTCATGTGACAGGAAAGTGGCGAACACATGCTGATGCAGTCGCTGACAGCCTTGCCCCAAATTCACAGTGGTAGTATAGCCGTGCACATGTTTTATAAAGACATTCTGTATGTCTTCACTGTGTCACTTTGGCCATGAAATAATTTAAATCAATAATGCATTAACTCAAAGCAAAAACAAATATGCTGCAAAACTAAAAGTCCACAGGGTGGAGTTGGACCCGATCCAGCTCCTCCTACTGTACATGGGAGGAGTTGTGGAAAAGTCCAGGTGGTGGAGGGTATGCTTCAGGCTGGGTAAGTGTGTTGTTTTGTGTTGTACAGCATGAGGGTTAAGGTTAGGTTTAGCGGATCCAAGTCCACCCCTTTTCGGTTCTGTAGCCAGTACTCATGCAAATGCTGATCCCAACAAAAGTTCCTCTAAGTCTTCGCCTGCATAAAATCATAGGGGTACTTAAGGCAAATTATGTCGAAGCGGTCCAGCTGGCAGGAAACAAAGAAAAAAAAAGTTAAGAACCCTTGCTCTAGCAGAACAAGAACCATTAAGAAGCCGAGTTCTAAAACAAAATCTAAAACACGAAAGCCTAATTAAAAATTTTAAATAGTACTGCTTCTGGTTAGAGAGTTGCCATGGTGGATGGTGACCTCAGGTAACCCGCCTATCTATCTCTGGAACAGTGTGTGCTTAAGACCGATCATGTCCCCATTTTTAATCGGTCAAAGCAGATCAATGCTAATGCTAACAGGCCTGGGAGAGTGATGAGCAGTGCAGGCTAACAGAGAGCCTATTCATCAAACACCTGCGGTCGCCCTGTTGCCAGTTCAGGCCCTCCCTCAGGGTCAGGACTGGGCATGTGATAGATGCCTTTCATATGCTCTGCCCACTCCTCGGCACACACATAGCCTGTGGCCTTCAGAAGCAGGAACTCGTTTAAACATCGCTGGTAACGTGTCTGCATATAAACACACCAGGGAGACCTTTATTAAGCAAGAAAGCGATGCAATTATACATTCATCGGCCTCTTTATTGTACCTGTGCTCATTCATGCAACGTTAACAGTAGACGGGCTGTGATTTATTTTTATTTTTTCTTCCCCAGAAAGAAAATACCTGGCATTGTCATGCACAGCATGTTGTAAACACGGAATTGTTGTAGGTGAATGTAAAACTCTTTTTAGGTTAGAGCAGTCAGACTTGTTCAAGGCTACGCAAGCTCAAATAACCATTCAAACACCCACGGTGAGCAGAAGAAAATCTCTGAATGCACAACCCTGAGGTGGATGGGCTACACCAACAGAAGACCATATCATATCCTGCCAAAAACAAAGAAACAAGAAATCTGCAGCTACGGTGAGCACAGACTCTAGAAACTGGATTGGAAAACGACCAGGTGTTGATCAAGTGTTGATCACATTCTGTACCCATTCTGATTTTTATTATAAACATTAATTATAGCTCTTGACCTGTATCTGCACGATATACTGTAAGAATTGCTCTGCTGCCACATGATTGGCTGATTAGACGACTGCATGTATGAGCTTCTGGATAATTCACCGACTACCCTGTATCTACTCTCTGCATTCCGTGCTGAAGTGTGCGGGATGCTGCTCCTGCAGCGTCAGCTTTCTGTACGTCTCTCATTTCCTGCCCGTGTCCTCTCTGGCTCCAACCTGATCCCAGTTAGGGCTATCATTACCCCGCCTTCATCCAACACTCCATACTGAGACCTACGATCCTCCCATACAACCCACTCAAGCCAATGATCTAAGACAGTTTATTAACCAGGGCATGGCTGTCAAAAGCAGTGAGAGTCAACACCCCATAATCGTGTACTGCGTTGGCGGGGTATAAGCGGATGCTCCACGGGCTACACCCTAAGGCTTCTCAGCCTACGCTAACCTGCTGCCACCTTTCATCAGCTCGCTGTCCATCTGTCAGCGGAGTAAACAAGTGGGTGATGAAGGCATGGCCCGTTTGGGCCCCTGCAGCCCAGTGTAAACATAGTAGCATTGGACACAATGCTAGCGGGCACCGTGAATCATCTCACTTGGCACAAGCAAACAAACAAATTAGCTTTCCAGTGAGAGGTGGCCAGGCTCTCCATAGCCACCGTGTGTACCTGTGGAGCAAGCGGAAATGAAAAGGACAGGAACGACCGAGCTACAGCGTCAAATGAGATGGAGATGTCAACAGGGGTGCTGCAAAGAGGTGCAAAATGGGAAAGTGAGCAACTGGCCAGGTGTTTTTATAACATGCAAGGCATGCTCTCAAAACGGATCCGTTAGGTCAACAGCCAGCCAGTGACGCGAAATCTCTAGTGATGGGAACGATATTTTTAGTTCGCACTGCATGGACGACTTACATTACAGCATTGTTAAGTTAATGAATAATTGATTTACTGTACTTGCAGTAAGACCGGAAAACTAAATCTACAGTAGATCTAGACCAATCAGTTAAAACCACAGTCAAATGTAAATAAAAAGACATTCGCTCATGTATCATACTGTATGGATTACAGTATATTACAGGGCTGTTGATGCATTTATTTTTATTTTTATGGTTTCTATAGTAACAGGGACATGTTTGGCAGAGACTCGGAATATTTACAATATTTGAAACTTTGTAAGAAAGAAATTGACAAGGCATAAAGCAGCAGATCCCTTTAGAACTTGCTGTTATAGGAGCATGATCAACCTCAGGCACCACACCACTTCATCATCGATTAATTCTCTAAGATAGCACACCGCCTACGTGTTTAATTACTTACAGAAGCATTCTCCTTTCTTGTTAACCGAAAAGCCATGACCTAAGAGGGAGGGTCTCACACCGCCATATAACTATAAGCCAATCATGGCAGCTGGGATTAGCTTACATAAACATTACACAAAAAAAGCAATTCCTCAGCCGTCATAAATCTGTCGTAAACATATCTGCTTATGAATATATATTATGACATTATATTACAGTGTCAAAAGCACACTCACAGTCATTTAGAGCCAAAAAGAAAATATAGACATAACCCTGTGATTACAGTCATTGCATTGCCAAAGGGTTTGCATAAAAACACACAAAACTTGTCATTTTAATCTCACTTTACTTCCATGTGTAAATTTACACACCACCGTAAAGACTGTTAATCGCTAATGAACCTTCACTCCGTAGCAGAGCTATACACCAGGTTTTCATCTCAATGTTGCCACCAAGTGTTGAGTTCATCAGACACCACAGAACGAATTTATGGATATTCTCAACTTTTTTCAGTAACTATTTTTATTATAAATATTTTTTTTTACACATTTTAGCTTATCATTTGACTCATTATATGATTACCAAGTCACTCTGAAACTCCAGCAAAGCACAGAGCTACAAAGTCAAATCTGATGTTACAGTAGGGCACATCTTCTGTGTCATCAGGGAGGAAAAACTCCATACTGTTGATGTGATAGTCACATGACGTTGCTGAGTCTGGACCTGATCAACTCAACTCAGATCATAACACTGCCTCCAAAGGCTTGTACTGTTCAGTGGCCACTATATATGACGGGTGCATGGCTTCATGTGTTTCTCTTTTTGCCCTGATGCGCCCATAGCACAGGTCAATCTGGACTCATCAGAACACACAACCTTTTTCCATTGCTCCAAAGTTCAATCTTTATGCTACATAGGCTTTTTTTTCTAATGAGTCTCACTAACAACTGTTTTTCTTACGGACATGCAGTTGTTTATTCCTGATCCGGTGAGTTCTCATGACATTGGGTGTGTATGGAAATGCTCTCAATTTCACTATTAGATATACAGTAGCTCTGGTTTTTACTGTTGATTTCTTGCCATGCAATTTCACTCAGTGTTTAAGTACGGAGCCCTTAAATGGACATGGATGAGGGAAAAATATTACAAGTTATAAGCACAAATGTTTAAAACTTCATACAACAGTGACGTACCCTCCCTTTATGTATTTTGGCGATGAAAGACTGACCTGGAGAAAACAAGCCACGTGGTCTCAATTTGTTTCCTCTTATGTCCCAATTTGTTTTTCTGTCATCAGATGTCCAGTTTTCTTTGCTTAGTGCAGCCCAAAATGTTGACCCTTCTGAAATGGCAACTTTTTGTTGTTGTTGTTTTTTTGGCCGACCAGTGTATAACGGTCCTGTAATTTGTTTGTGGCAAGATGTTAGAAATCTTCTGCCAGTCTGTTCGCACCAATGATGTCCTCTTTGTGCAAAAACAAAAAAATCATGCTTTGGACAATGCATCACATCCCCTCTATGCTCTTTGGGTCAAACAGCAAATCACCTTCGGTTAAAGCCTCTGCTCTGTTGTAGCAAGGAATGGCACAGGAGGTCATTCTTACCAACACGTGCATGTCCTGTAGAACAATTCGTCACTTCGCCAGGACATTATTGTGCTTCCAAGAAGAGGCTCATTGGACATATGTTACATTTTTGCGCTGGGTTGCCTCCTGCTCACTGCACTGAAACTACTCATTATATCATTGCACTGTATAACTGTGGTCGCTCTGCTGATCACAACTACACTGCTACACATGCATGGTTCTCTAATTGCTGTTTTGCACCATTAATTACACTAATCATCCGTCTTCCTTGGGGATAATACTCAAGTACTGCACTGACACTTTTATATCAACCAGAGAACCTGTGTAGTATATAACAAAATCAGATCCATAAGTGTTTGGACAGCAACAAAATTTTGTTAACTATTATTTTATCGTCTCCATCGCTTTATCCTGTATTCAGAGTCGCAGGGGTCCTGGAGTCTATCCCTGGAGGCTTATGGCACAAGATTGGGTACACTCTGGACAGGGTGCCAATCCATCGCATCGCACACACATACACTCACTCACACACAACAGGCAATTTGGGAACGCCAATTAGTCTAACCTGCAAGTCTTTGGACTGTGGGAGAAAACCGGAGTACCTGGACGAAACCCACCAAGTACGCGGAGAACATGAGAACATGCAAACTCCATGCACATCGAGACGTGAATCGACCCTGGCCAGGAATCGAACCCAAACCCTGGAGGAGCAAGGCAACAGTGTTAACCACTACACCACAGTCCCACTTCTATTATTTTAAATATAAAATAAGTGTGTGCCCTGCGATGGACTGACCCTGTCCAGGGTCTACCCCGTGTCCTGCTCAAGGTCTTCTCTGATGGGCCCCATGCCCCTGCAACCCTTTACAGGATAAACTGTATAAAAGATGAATAAACAAATAAATCAATTAATTAATTAATTAATTAGCAAATGAATGACGAATGATGTATCGACACAGAGTCTCGCCTTTTTAACAGGCACAAAAGTAACTGAACAACTAAGCAACAGTTTGAGAGCCAGTTGTGGCCTGTTTCTTAGTTATTTTATCACAAACTAGGGAGATGGCAATATGGGTCTGTCACTGATTTCAGCTGTTGAATTTGTAACTGGTAGCTGTGCATGGGAATTCCTAATATGCAATCCAAAAAAATGCCAATGTAATGAATGAGGTCATCACAGCTTTAGGAATGGCCAAATTAACTATTTGGCATGATCTTAAAAAAACAAACAAAAAGAAAAACTGGTTAGCTCGATAACACAGAAAACCAAGTGTGATGTGTAGATCTGCGGTATACTGTCTGCTCAGATTCAGGCAAGCACTGCATAACTGATGCAAGTACAGATGCATAATAGAAGAAGTACGGAAAAAGCAACCCAAGGCAAAGAAATTGAATGTTGTTAAAGGGCAGAGTCAGTCACCTGACCTCAACCCAATCAAGCATGCTTTACCCTTATTTAACACAAACCTGGAGGCAGAAAGACCCACACAGAAGCGGCAACTGAAGCGGTGGAAGTAAAGATCACGCCAAGCAGCTCCACAGTTGAAGTTCGGTATTTGGTAATGCCCATGGGTTCCAGACTTCAGGTAGTCATTAACAGCAAGTAATAAAAATAATAATAAATACTAATATTTGTAATGATGTTATACCAGTTTGTCCAGTTACTTGTCTCACTATCCAAATACTTATGGACCTAACTGTATCTAGACTATTGACCTGAACTAAGCATTAACAGTTACAGTACTTTGACTGTGATATTATATAAGACATATTATTGTCAGTACAAATTCATACTATTGAGATGAAACCCTCAATAATGAGATTTATTATACTACTCAGCTTGATGTTCATGTTAAACAACTCTTCATAAAGAACAAACCCTCCGACTGCCTTACATATAAAATATAACTGCACTGTGTGACTGTTTAAACCACTCAAGGATGTTTTCCTACTGAAGAATCCATATGTGGCTGACGCTATAAAAGGTGTTCAAGTCCCTAAATAACCCACCATGTAATCCTTCATGTTTCTTAGACAAATAGATGCAAATTACTGTGAAGTTTAAGCCCCAGACTCTCCAGGCGCATTATATTCTCTTTAGAAATTCTCTAGCTGAAGGGCTTGCCGCGCTCTCTTCAGTTTAAATCAACACCTCGTCACAGTCCATGAACAGTCTGATTGCCAGGTAATTATTATGCTCCCAAATTAGATTTGACCACATTGAAAGTAAATTAAGTAATCATGCATTAACAGGGTCCCATCCAATGGGAAGGCTGTTCACACACATTAGTATGATGGCAAAGACGTAAAGGTAAGTTAAAAACTCAATGGTTGGCCCGGTTACTCGCTATATAAATTGCTATAGGCTTATTAGCTCCGACTACTCAAAGACTTCAAGGATTCAAGGATTGCTGGTGTAAAAACAAGAGCAAATATAAAAATAACCCCCAAAAATAGGTGGTGTATAGATAATGTGGCAGGGTAGTAATGCAGCAATGCATGTATACTGTAGAAGAGAATCCAAGATAGTTATTGTTAACAAAAGTGTTGGCGGACGTTACTTTTTAAGGTAACTAATTACATTACAAAATTACTGTCATTAGAAAGTAATTAGTTACATTACAGTGTTACTTTCTGATAAGTAACTAGTTTGAGTACTTTTCCATTGCAGAAAATGAAAACTCCTTTGTGATTCCTCATACATGTTGTTTTAGTCAAGACTTTTATAATTATTCTACCATCATCACTCAGCGAAGTTTGGCCCATAATCTGTTAACTACTAATACTCCTATCTCACCTACGCGGATTCGTGGGCCGTAAGTAAGGTTCATCATGATTCACCGCGAGTTTTGGCGCTGTGATTACGTTTCCATGTCGGTCCTCGTGGACCTTGCAGAACTTCGTGGAACGTCGGGCGGTCACTCGTGGCGGCTCACGGTGCCTAACACCGCTTCTCACCGCGAGTCAAACCGCATAGGTGAGATAGGGGTATAACAGCAGGAAATACAGAGGGGGGGCGGATTATCGGGGGCGGGGCTTGTAGGACGACTTTCACACACACCCAACACTGGTTAACAAGCTGGGACAAAACAAAAGGGGAAACACTGACCAGTAATGACTAACTTGCAACATATCTCACAACCGCATTACTCTGTTCTCTTTTATTCCCCATATTATCCATACTGTATACTGTATACTGTACTAGCTGTGCCTGTGTGGAATTTTCGAATTGTATAGTTACTGTATCGCAGACATACTTACCAATTTTAAAATGCAACTGCACACTCATATGTATGTGTTAAAAAAATGTACAGCACCATCTGTTGAATTTTGAAATGAACTAAAATTTTTTACGTTACAGTACAAGTTCTCGGAATGAAGGTGAGACCGCGTTTATTAAGTAAAATTCAATTTTGCACTCACAAGCTCGTATTAAAAAATGTACAGCGCCACCTGTTGAATTTTGAGATGAACTAATAATTTTTTCAAGGTCGATTTTTTTATATTAGGACGTTTTCCATTTAAATTTCGAATTAGCATATTTTTTCTTTCTATGTGACGACTGCGATGAAACAAAGCCTATACAGCATATACAGTATATAGCATTGGATTAAACCAGAATGCAAAATGTTCAATCAAACGAGTCAAAGATTCCCATAGAACAAGTGAACACACGGGTAGCAAACCACCACAGACGGGACTAGAACAGAGACATGGTTAACATGAAAATGTTCACACTTATAAAATGAGGAATGCAAAAGTTAAGGAAGAAGCGACCACATCAGGAAGTGGAGAGGATGTCAAACATGTTTGAGACCAATATCTAACTAAATTATAAAACTTAAAAACTTAAACAGGAAGCGACTCTAATGGTGTTTCATCCAGTTAAGAAAGTTTCTTTATCAAATAATTCTATTTCAAATTATTCAGCTTTCTCGAAATGATGATTTCTTATTACCATGGTAACCTTGGTTTTATATTCTCAGCACATTCACATCTCAGATGCCAACAGCTATGAAAAGCTTTTCATTCAGATAACATTAAACACTCATGTCTGGATCCTTTTTCTTAGCTTTTATATCATATTTGGAGCAGATTTTTTTTTTTCCCCCTACAGGTCTCTTTGCTTTAAACTGGCTTTTTTCTTGACATCTGATAATTCATGTGTGGCATATAAGTTTTATTTATAGAATGTGTATTAAGATTTAACTTTCCATGGATACTGAGAAAGAAATTATGATTTTGAGGTTGCAATGAGAATTTCCATACAGTATATGACCAGCACAAATATATGCGTAGTGGATATCTACCCTGTCACTATTTATACAAGAGAAACAAAATAAAGAGAAATATAGAAGGAAATAAAGAAAAATAGAAGAACAAAAGAACAACGGAACCCATCCATCCTACTCCTTAATGTCATGGAGCGTCACTTTAAAAGCACTTCAGAGTTTTATTATTAAGCACTCTTTTAATTTGTGTGTGTGTGTTATTCATACGAGGAAATTGACCACACACTTAATCATTGGCATGCCTTTGTTTTCGCATGGTTTCACAGTAATATGGCAATATGACACCCTTCTATTAATTTACCTATATTCCCTCCATCGTGTCCAATCCCTGCATCCGCATCAGGTGAAAAATAACATTTCCTCGGAACGATCGTTGCAGAAATGATTTAGTGTTGCGTCTGTGCACTTGGCATTAATGATGATAATTTCATTTGGGTTGGTCACAAAGTGATTAAACACCAGAAAAACAAGATCACAGACGTGTAATTTGGGGGGGATAAAATAAATAAATAAAAAAGCCGTTATTTCGGATAAAGTCACAGCTCCACTCCTCGCAGCCACCCACAACCTCCTACACATGCAGCCAATAAAGGATGATGATGCTCATGGGTGGCTGGATTCCACAAACACTGTATTTACTTCAGGTACTCTCCTACTCATATTCTCAGCAGTGCAGCCAATAAATTAGTGGCTCTGAACTGGACCGTTTCCTGGCTCTCCCAATCCAATATTGAGAAGCTGAAAGGCAAAGGATTTCTCTCTGTAAATGTGCTCGAGCCACCACAGCCTGTGGCTTATTATGCTGTTATGAGTCCATTCCGAGTAAAGCTCATGCTGTTAAAGTGATTTAGCAGGATGGCTTTGGCGGAGCTAAAAGGAAACAATACAGCTCTGCACCAGCAGTGGACAGCTGCACTTGGCCTGCTGCTGCTCCGAAGCCGTGATGGAGCTGCAACCGGACACGACCATGAGCTGTTATTTAACTGACGGTAACTAAAAAAAAAATGCTCAGAGCATTAATAAACAGTGCACACCAAATTGGAAACCAGATCAAGTAGATCGGTAGCCCGGTATAGCACAGTGCCGCTATCACTGTGGCCCCAGAAAGGCCTGAAAAAGATTATGGGAAAAGACTCTATCTAAGGTAGAAATTATATCTGATATAAATACAGCACTCTGATACTGTAGTTCCTTAACCTCAGCTACATCACTCTCACTCACTGACCGTCAATCCCACTTTATCCTGTATACAGGGTCACAGGAGGCCTGGAGATTTAGGGCACGAGGTGAGGTGCAACCCGGACAGGGTGCCAATCCATCTCAGGGCACACACATACTGTATACACACACTCCAGGCAATCTGAAAACGCAAATTTGCCTAATCTGCAAATTCTGTCTTGAGAATCTGGAGGAAACACACCGAGAACACGCAAACTCCATGCACACACACCCGGGTGGGAATCAAACTTGGAACCAGGAAGTGCACCTACTGTATATGTTAATACATTGAGACATTAAACTTAAACTGGAAAGGAGTAAGAATATCTAGAAATAGGTTAAATAATCATATAAACGCCTTACTGCAATACTTGAATTGCATTTTTTTTCCTTCCCAGAAGAGTTTCATAAAAACCACGTGGCACAAAACTGACTGGAGAAAGAGCAAAATGACAACGAGAGAGGGGGAAAGAAGAGATGTTATCTGTTCATCTGCACAAAGCATGACCGAACATAAAGAGATAAAACATCCGGAGTCCGCTTTCACGCGGCGAAAAATAGCCGTCACACACCAAGCAGAGATCCATACAGCTGCACGCTCCACACTGTTATTAACCAGCCTAGTGGAATGCACTTTTGTATTAACGCAGTCAAGTGCACTCAGAGTGTGTGCTCAGTTATTACTATATTGAGCAGGATTTACACTGAGCAATTTCAGCCATTTCAATACAATCTTTGCCGAATTCTATAACAGAGTGGGTGATAACGTGTTCGGCGTCTCGGATTACGCGGCGGAGATCCTTTAAATAAAGAACTGCAATTAAATAAAATCACATTGTCCTGTAGTAAACATGGAAAAGGGGAAATTTGGGAAAATCGTAAGTTCGACTCCTGATGATGTAACAGCCAGGACTCTCTCTCTGTTGGGGTGACGGTACACTCGCTCTTCCCTGTCAGTCACAGACGCACCAGCCAATCTTTGATCCGCTTTCATTCAAATGTGTCATAGCCCTTTGGGAGAACTGTGTAATATACACATAGTTTCCCCCCAATATACAGAGCTGGCCAAAGGTCTGGATCCATAGGCATTTTCACATTTTGAATATGAATTCAGATTTTTTTTGTTTTAAGTGTCAGACTCAACACTGTTTCAAAATTAACAAGAGAAGATCAAACAGAACCACCGCTCCGGTGTAGTGGTTAGTACTGCCGCCTTGCACCTCCAGGGTCTGGGGTCGATTCCTGTCTCTGTGTGCATGGAGTTTGCATGTTCTCTCCATGCTTGGTGGGTTTCCTCCGGGTACTCCGGTTTCCTCCCACACTCCAAAAACATGCAGATTAGGCTAATTGGAATTCCCAAATTACTTGTAGTGTGTGTGTGTGTGCCCTGCAATGGATTGGCACCCTGTCCAGGGTGTACCCTGCCTCATGCCCTGAGTCTCCTGGGATAGGCTCCAGGCCCCCCGCGACCCTGACTACGAGATAAAGCAGTATAGACGATGAGTGAGTGAGTGAGAGATCCAGACATTTGTGCCACCCTGTACACCAGGACTCCTCTGTACTGTACTGTACATTACAGTTTGTAATTCACCATTATCATCATCATTGTAATTGCTGTATATACTATACTGTAGGTCACATACAGTAAACACAAACATTTGTGCTCGAAGTACTAAGTGTTCTTTGTTTTCCCATATCCGTTAGCACATTTTGTTTTCGTTTTCCCATTTCCACTATCATATTTATAGTTAGGGGATTTTTATTAATCCTGTGACTCCTGTTGGTGGCACTTAGATGAGAATCCTAGTAAGGGTCACACTGAAATTTTAATCAAACATTTTCTCGCTGCAGTCTCGGTAGTAAACGCACTAAACTGTACTTTTCTCTTGTCACTGAAGCGATACCCCTAGTGTGTTCCTTTTTCATTAAAAACAGGAATATAGTCTATCTTAAAAAAAAAAAGTATTCAATTTATGGTATGAACAATTCCCACCTAAAAGTACTGAAATGGCAAGGGCATTTATTTTCTTTTCGTACACTATATGCTGTACACTAAAGACATCAGGGGGTCAGATGAAAGATGATTAAGGGACAATAGATCAGTTTTATTTCTTGATATTCATATTAAGGTGTACAGTATGAAACAACTCAGATCGCACCAACTCCTCCAGTACTTTTGGACACTATATATTATAAACACTGATGTTCCTTAAATCCACACTGTACTGTATATGACTTCTTAGGTAGAAGATACAAAAACACAGACTGTATCTTTAATGGGATCATCCTAATGACAAGTAAACGTACACTTTTGTTGTTTCTGAGAGTTTACCAGAAATTTGTCATCAACTGTCTTTGGTCGTAATGACGCTAACTTGGCTGCCAGTGAACATGTCCCATTATCCGTTCTGAAACCATGGATCTCAAATCGCAACCAAATTTCCTTTTACAACGTGCACTTTTTATCTCTGAAAGGGTTAAGGGTCTGGGTGGTGCCCTCAAGCAAGAACCCTTAACCCTGTCTGCTCCGTATCATGGCTAGGAAGCTGGGATATGCAAGGGAAAAAAAATCACTGTGTGGTAACGCAAATTTGAGAAATAAAGACCTCCAATATGAGAATGTTCAACGTCCAGACAACAACGCTCTGAACTGTGTCAAGCTCGAACCCACAAAAAAACACTGAGCACCCTTCAGAGCGCTTCGGCTTTGCTTCAGTACATTCTCCTTCATCGCACCTGTCAAGCTCGGACAGCCATTTGTTAATTTTCTGTGTGAATTTCAACTTTAAGTCGTGTTAAATTGGCCCTCTTCAGGAACTGCTTGCTGAATTGTTAGGCAGCACTTCACCTGGAGTGTCACAGCAATGATCTCTGAAGGCGCCACCTAGATACAGTATTAACCTGCTGTATTTAACAAGATCCGGGGCTTGCTTTAAGTGTGAGAGGGAGTTAGTGAGGTGTTATTATGGTACACTGATGACTGACAGAATGCGAGTGCCATCGTACTGTGATGGTGCTCAAAAGGGCATAGCGCTCTTAGGAAGTGTTTAGCATGAGCAGTATGCGGTAGAGGTGTAGAACTGAATATGCATTACGTGACTCAGAAGGAACAGATAATGCATCCTAAAGAATATGCAGTACTATGCAAGAGTCTTTGGCCCACTGTGGTTTTTTTT
Source organism: Leiocassis micropogon (assembly GCA_028565275.1). Classification (NCBI taxonomy): domain Eukaryota; kingdom Metazoa; phylum Chordata; class Actinopteri; order Siluriformes; family Bagridae; genus Leiocassis; species Leiocassis micropogon. Next base: position 12,072,849 of record JAOVVA010000021.1, read on the forward strand.
TGTTTTTTTTTTAGTAC
>JAOVVA010000021.1:12072981-12083513 GCA_028565275.1 Leiocassis micropogon
TTAATTTTTTTTTATTTTAGGAATTTATTATTGAGTTAGTACAAAAACATTTCTGATTTTCAAACATCAGTATCCCACAATAAAATTACAGGTTTCAAAAAAATCTTATGTATTCCCGGAAAGAATGAAGAAAATTATATAAGCACCACTTTTCCGATAAAAAAAACAAAACAAAATGGAAGCTTCTGTGTTTTGCACGCAAACATGAAGCAGGTTTTAAAAGTCCTTAGAAGAACTGTAGGTAGTTCTGTATGATGCTCAATCAAATTTAGGAGCCAATTTCCTTATAAAACTGCACAAGTTGTACCTGAGACTATAAGGTCCTCCACACCAAATAGACTTTGTATTAATAATTAAATAATAATGACATCCTTGGTCTACAGCATTTAATATTTTCTGCACAGCAGCTCTTATATTGGATTACATTACACAGGCTAATTTTAATTCCTGGTACCCTTTTTCGATCAGTTCCCACCACTGCAGACCAGGGACATCCCACAAGACCTGCAGTTTTGGAATTGCTCTGACTTAGTACTCTAGCTACCATAATTTGTCTCTTGTCAAAGTCGCTCAAATCCATACGTTTACCCATTCTTTCTGTTTCCAACACATCAACTGCCTAATTTACCCACCTACTGTACTTGCAGGTGCCATTGGCATGAGATATTGTAACTGTAGCTACTGTAACAAGAGCTAAAGTGTGATGGCTAGAGGACTGGGTCAGAGCAACTCCAAAACTCCAGCTCTTGTGGGATGTTCCCAGGCTGCAGTGGTCAGGACATACTGTACCAAAAGTGATCCAAAGAAGGAAACTCAGGAACAAGAACGGGCGACAGGGTCATGGGTGGCCAATGCTCAATGGTGCACGTGGGGAGTGAAGGCTGGCCCGTGTAATCTGATCCAATAGAAGTGGTTTCTTTAGAAAGGTGTCAAAACACACAGGTCATAACCGTTCTGGTGGCAAAAGGTTGGAACAACTCAATATTAAGCTGATCGGGGTGTGTGCATAAGAAAAAGTTTGTCCAAAATGTTTAGACATAGGACAAGGTAGACAAACTTTTCTTCTTTGTCTTTTCTTTGTTGTACATTTCTGATTTACTTCGTCTTTAATGCACATTTCTGATTTACTGTGTCTGTCTGGAGTATGCACGCTGTCAACCCTGAAGAAATACTACTGAAACTTTGATAGCTCTGCATTAATAAGAAGATATAAAGCTTGACATGAAGTCCATTAGTTTTGAGAGTTAAATAAAATTATGATTTCTGAACGAAAAATGACTTCCCTTAACACCAGCAATGTTGGCATACTGATAAAAACCACTCGATCATGAGCTCAAAACAGGGTCCACCAAATAAACACACACTCACACAAACTACCGGCAATCTGGAAGGAAAGTAACCGGGGAAACCTACCACGTACATCTGAGTTCCACATATACACAGAACAGAGGTGCGAGGTGACAGTGCTAATCGCTAAGCCATTGTGCCACCATACCAAATGTTTATAAACGCATATAATAGCATTGCAGTGGTAGTGGGTATCATGCAAGATGTTTCACAGCTTGAACTTTGCCAACAATATCAAACCCATAAGCCATGAGGATCAGTTCTTGACTTTTTAAAATAAAAGCCTACTCATCTGATTCACTGACATCTGAGGGGAGGAAGATTGCACATTCCCAGGCTTCTTGACTATGATTGCATTTGACATCTAGCACAGACTACTGACCCTCACATCAGCTAGCTATTTTTTGTGAAAGACTACACGGCCCTGATTCTTCCTCAGTTGTCTACGCTGTCAAAGCCGTGATATATGGCCTGCTTTCGCATATTTCTATTACATCATGCTTTCCAGCCCAAGCAGTATCCTGACTGTAAGCATAGCCTGTAAAATCCTGGCATGAGACTTCAGAAGAATAACTAGAGACCCTGAAGAATAGATTAAGACTTCAAGGAGCTGATATTCCGCCTGACACGTGTTCAGCACTCAAGGTGTCGAGATGTGTGTTGTGTGCCTTTGCGCTTTGTTAAGCACACGCTGATGTAGCGGCAGGGGGGCTCGCTGAGCTGTGAGGTGTGGGCGTGTGCGTATGTGTGAGTGTGTGTGTGTGTGTGTGTGTGTGTGTGTGTTTTGGAGAGCCTCTGTTTGTTATTTGGCCACAAGGAGAAACATATGCTTGTGTCACACTCACTACTGCATGCTCATACCACAAACTGTGCCATGCTTGACCACACATTGTATGTGACTCAACACTAAGGATTTCATGGCCAATTGAGCGCTCTTCCCCCCCACCCCAGAAAAAAAGGGGCACACACCCGAACAACGTAACATATTCTTCTGCCCTACATTCAACTTAAACTGCAAAAAAACCTGCATGCATGATAGATGCATACATTCTGCATCATCACAGATTACAGATTACAGTGATAAATGCAAAACAAAAAAACAAAACTAAAAATTAATTAAGAAATTCAAAGACAAAATAACAAAACCGAAAACTAAATTACAAATTCAAAAACAAAATAACAAAAAACGAAAACCAAAAAAAATATTCTAAGACAAAATAACAAAACCGAAAACTAAATGACAAATTCAAAAACTAAGTAACAAAACCGAAAACAAAAAAGCAAATTCAAAATGCATTTTTTATTGTTTTTCAATTTTTTCTTTTGTTTTATTATTTTGTTTTTTAATTAGTTTTTTGTTTTTGTTTTATTTTGTTTTTTGTTTTTGGTAATTTGTATTTGGATGTTTTATTTTGTTTTTGTTACTTTGTTTTTCAGTTTGGTTATTTTTTCGGTTTTGTTTTCTAAATTTGTTATTTTGTTTTTGGTTTTGTTATTTTGTTTTTGGTTTTGTTAATTGGTTATTAAATTTGTTATTTTATTTTCGGTTTTGTTATTTAGTTTTTGAAATTTGTAATTTTGTTTTCGGTTTTGTTAATTTTTTTTTGAATGTTTTGTTTTTGTTATTTTGTTTTGCATTTCTTTGGCACCATAACATATGCATCATTGCATTTGTGTTTTTGGAAGGAGTCTCCAGTGTCAGCAATCTGTAACTGTAAACTAGAGCTAAAATTGCAGTTAGATTTACCATCACTTGAAATTCCTCAGGTTTTAGGGATTAAAAATATATATACTTAACTTTAACTAAGCAAGGGACTGGTGATTGAATGACTGGTCTTAGCTGTTATAACATGAGGGCTGCAATGACGCAGACCACCAATATGTCAATTTCTGTAGAGTGTGTCGATGCATCATGAAGTTTACTTTCGCCCTGGTTTTGCCACTAATTTTTGGGGATACTCATCGTTCAACATGTGGTAATTGTTCAAAAAAAGGTCTAATAAAATAGTGCACTATGCACATCACTGTGATGTGAAATGGCTCACCACAGTGCACACATACACACACACAAAAAAAGGTACATGCAAGCGCATACACAGCACAAGCATTTCAAACAGAATCACCAGGGTTCTCTCTGACCTCAATATAGCGTGTGTATGTGAGTGAGTGTTGTGGGTGGCAGTGCCTGGGAGTCGCTGCGCTCTTATCAGCCGTGTTTCATACAAGAACTCCATGGAAAATCTCCAGAGCAGAAGCTAACGGCTAGTCTGGCAGGCAGTGCCGCTTTCCAGAGCATCGGCGAGTTGTAAACAGTTTGTTCGCGCATGTAGAGAATTTTAAAACAAAGCGACGTAGAGTTTGAGTTTGAAATGGCTGCTTCCTACATAGAGTTCACGTTAAAATAAGTGATAAATGCATGAGCCTTTCTAAGAAAAATGTAGTTGTTATTATTCACAAGTTTATATGGTAAAACATCACTGATTTTATTCTGTGGGGTTTTTTTTTGTTTTTTTTGGTCCCATGAAGAGATGAAACTGTGTGCAAGATTTTTTTTCTATAAAACGTTTATGCATGCACCACATGGAGACTGGACTTTAATTCTTGACTTTTTTATGTGGCAATTACTTCTTTGCAAAATAAATATTTTTATGAAAATATGTTTGAATAAATGGACAAACAATTAAACATCAAATTTAATTATTATTTACTGACAAGTTAATAAAAGGATTAATCAACCAGAAAAACTGACTCTCTAGAGTAACCATGAAAAATACAAATGAGGTTGTTCGGTTAATAGAAGGTAACCAATTTTTGTCATGGCCACTTGAGTTTCTCATCCATCTATGCATCTATCCATCCATTCATCTATGGTTTATATCGCTCATTCTATGTAAAGTCGTTAGGGGTGCCTGGAGCCTGTCCAAGGGAACTCAGGACATAGCAGGGCACAGGCAAGCAACCAATCATACATTTGGGGTAATTTAGAAATGCCAGTTAGTGTAGCCTACACTGCATCTATTTGTTCTGTGGGAGGAAACCGGAGAAACCAGAGAAAACCCACCAACAACAAGGAGACCATGCAAGAGGTGAGATTTAAACTTAAGCCACTGTGAAGCCAAAATGATGTTTTATTCCTTGCACATTGTCCACACCTATTTAAATGCAATTTGGCAACAATTTTATAAAATTACCTAAAACCTAACCATATCAAATCCAAAGCAGCTCTAGCAAAATAGAATTTTATTTATAGTTCCTATATTATAGTTCCTATATAATATTTCCTATACAGGTATATAGTTCCTATATATACTGTAGTTCCTAGTTGTATATTACCTACAGTAATTATAGCATAAAAAGGTTTTAGCAGTATACAATGCTGCTGAAAGGTCCAATTCAAACTTCTTTCTTTCTTTCTTTCTTTCTTTCTTAAATAATTTATAGTTAAATCACCACCACTGCTGATTATTGCCACAGACCAAACAGGATGATCCCGAACAGCAATTAAATAAGGAAATCTAAATCTTTGTTGAACTTATTAACTTCTCTCTCTCTCTCTCTCTCTCTCCCCCCCCCCCCTCTCTTTCTCTTTCTCAGATCCAAATGGAGCTCTAAATGAGTGCTTTGTTAAGTTCAGGCACACTTAGAGGGTAAAACCATTAAATTTACAGATAGGCTCCAATAAAAACAAATAGTTTCGGGTGTAAAATCTGAGCTGCATTTAAAGCCGTTACAACATTCTGAATATATGCAAACCTGTGACTGCATCAGGAAAATTTAATTCTTTATTAATGTGGTTTTAAATTATTACAACACTGCAGCCATTGTTCCGTCAGCGTAAAGCTCTAGTCTTTTGGCATGTTGCTTAGCAACCGAACCTTAGCCTTGTCAGACTACATAGCATGGAGGACGCTCATTGCGAATTAGGGTTGCAAATTTTGCACATATTTCGTAACCGATAGTTAAACATGTTAATGTTCAATAATTAGATATTCATTAATAACTAATGATAACAAAATGTGCATTTCTTCCTCACAACAGAACACAATGCCAGCAAAATTGTTGTTATGTTATGCAAGACAAATTAACAAAAATAAATAAATAATAAAATAACAAGAAGTCTGTGTAAAATACTACTGTTTCTGTCCTTAGTCAAAAATAAAGCTGGTAAATATACAATTTGCAATGTTGCGCACTGCCTGAACAGTAAGTGTACCCTCTTGTGGTGTACAAATTAATAACTATGTGAACTACGGAGAAATATTACGCAAAATAAAATAAAATTCATTCATCTTTTACATCGCTTATCCGGTACACGGTTGTGGGGGCCCTGGAGCCTAACATTTACTTTAGGCAGACTTTGGGCACGAATAGGGTGCCAATCCATCACAGGGCACACACACACACACACACACACACACACACACACACTACGGTCAATTTAGCAATCTAACCTGCATATCTTTGGACTGTGGGAGGAAAAAATGATAAGCCAAAAATTGAAAGTCAGAAGACATATCTACGACTAAACAAACCAAGCGAACCAAGATGTGAACACGAATGAAATCTCAGTAACATCACTACCGGTGTGCAATAGTGGAGCAACAAGACTTCAGGAAGATTTGCTGATATTTCTGAAGCTCATACTAATCAGAAAGACGTAGCTGTGATTAGGAGGCCGAAAAAACCAGAATGAGGTGGCGTCTCGATCACATGACATTGTTTGGCTAAGGATTCTGGGAAAGGGATTTTTTTGTGTGTGTGTGTTTGTCCATTGAGTAGACGTGACCCAACTGCTAGATCAGTCCTTATTTTTACTCAGTTTCTATAACACGTAGTATATAATTCTTTAATACCAACAATTCACATGACCTCTAGGGCATCTTAACAATGAACCCTTATTTCAAGATGGTGATCAAGGTCATTTTCCTTTGACCGCATTTTCTGCACATTACTGTAGTTAACTCTGGGTGTTGTGTTCGTGCCTGCTAACGGGTCACGCTGCTCATTAGCTGAACAAAATAGGAAGCCTTGACATTTGCCTGCCCACACAGTAATATCCCTGTCGCTCATACACACACACACACACACACACACACACACACACACACATAGACACACACTTCCCTCTGGTCTGTCTGTGATCTCTTTGCCTTGAGCAGTATTTTCACTTCATAATGCCTGTATTAAGATCATTATTGCTGTAAGTCAAAGAAGAAGGAGACGAGGGAACGCCGAACACAGGAAAACTTCTTCTTTTTTTCCCTGGCTGACCCTGAACGAAGCATTGAGATGAATTCAAATGATGGACTTTAAAATCTTTTATTATTTTTTTTTTATGCCTTATTCTAAACCATTTTCCTGCGGGAAGTGGTTCAGGGTCTCTGTCAAATATCCATACTATTAGACAGGACTCAGACACCAGAAGTCCCTTCAATTAGCTGTTGAAATGCAGAGAGTTCTGCTCCACGGTCTATCTCAAGGTCTTTCAACTCGTTTAAGGAGAATGGTTAAGACTGGGCTTCCCAGTTGCCAGAGAGCTGTCAGGTGATAAGAGAGGAGAGGACAGAGGCAGACAGGCTGATTAGAGAGCTACGGCTACAGCAAACACACAGCAATAATGAACCTGTTTACCAAAGATGGAAAGAGCGAGAGAGGGGTGAGAGAGAGAGAGAGAGAGAGAGAGAGAGAGAGAGAGAGAGAGGCACAGTGAGGGTTCTGTCTTCAGGCAAACGGAGAGGCGTGTGACTGCGCCCACATTTCTGCAATAACACAGCTCACCTCAGACCCAGCGCAGTGTGAGGAGACGAGCCACAGGGAGACTGATGAAATCGACCATAAACAAGTACACAACAGTAAGCCACCCCGCACCAGCAGCATGAGACCGTCGCAAACATACTTTTTGAAGGAAAAAAAAAAACACACACACACACCTACGCAGACAGACACAGCCTTACCTTCTGTGTTGGCTGCGGCTGATCATTTATAATTAACATTTTCTTGTGCTTTGTCGCATTTTACATAATTATGCATTTATCAGGACTATATTGTTTTTTTTCCAGACGGAGTACATGTTTGTTAAATAATCCTCGATATTAAGTATTAACAAATCAGTGAGGCCTCAAGACATGTATACACATAAACCATATTCACATTTATTATTTTTGTTATATTTTATATACTTTAACTATGTGTTCAAATTTTTCTCAGATGCGATGTTAAAAAAAGTATAAATTTATTTCCTGGGTCTCATAATAGCATGAACTTTTCTATATAGTTGAACATCTGTACGGATGTTGATTCTAATCCTATAAAAAGATATGATTACATTCCAATTTTCACATTCTTAAAGGGGACTATAATTACTGTATGCAAAATTCACTTTTTGATCGTCACATGGGTGTCTATTAACACAAAACACATTCCCTCCACTTCCCTCAGTTTTTTTTAATTGTGCGTTTTCCTGCTTTTCTCTATCTCTATCTCTCTCTTCTCTTCTTTTCCAGATTTGTCTTTTTCTCATGCTGTTCACACAGTGTTCCTGAGAAAAAAGGTGGTAAAACCTTCCTCTGTCTCAAGCTCAGCTCAACCCGGGGGTTACCAGTTTATATATTTTTCTGACTGAAGCAGAGGTTTTATTTCAGCTCTCCCAAAACCTGAACATGTGTGTGTGTGTGTGTGTGTGTGTCTATGTGTTAAACATTTCACATTGGACTGCTTTCTTAACGAGGGAAAATTCCGAGCTGGTTTTGTGAAAATACTGAAGGTGTGGAACTTAAAGCTGTAACTGCGACCATTTTAAAGCTATTGTTTGTTCAGCTTGTTTGTTGAATTTCAGCACACTGTGAACTTAATATCGCTAACTGTAGCATGTTTTGCCTCATGCGGATATATGAGTGTTATTTGGCGATTTTAGCGCTATCAAAATTTACAGGTGGCTTAGTGGTTAGAACTGTCGCCTGTGCGACTTGCATTAACTTATAAATATGTACAGTATATACGACCAAAACAGAGATGCGCTATTTTCTGACACCGTTCTGTGAAAGGCAGCATTAACCCTTTTCAGCAATCTGACACTTTCGGGACCCCGGTAAAAGTACTGCTGATGTCGGTTTTGACTTATTCATATCTATACACTTTTGAAGACTAGATTTTGTTCATGAAATTTAATGCAACTGATTTAAATTGGACATTTAAACCCATTAATATTAAATATTGTTTTATTCTTTTATTTATTTATTTATATCAACACGATTAATAGTTAATAATGGTAAGTCATGCTGAATTGTTAATGCATGAGGGCAAATATATTTGTTTATTTGTTCCTTTATTATTATCATCAACATCAACATCATCATCATTATCACTTTCATTATGATCATAATTATGATTTCTTAGGTCATGCCCAATCTGAGAGTACAGTAGTTTTATTGGATTGATGTTGGCTATACTCAATATATACGGCATGCGACAAATATAAAAAGTCCTGAAACTCAGGCATTTGCGTTTGTCGATGAGTCACATCTCCAGACACGTGTTCCCAGGAGTGAAAAGGAAGTTGTGTTATGCAGTTGTTGTTGGAAATGGGTCTTTCGATAGAGGAAAAGGTATTCATAGTTGACTACGGAAGTGTAAGGGTAACCAAGTGAGGGGACCAAGTTTTAAAAAGGTGGCAGGACAATTTCTTCCCATACCCATCCCGTTCCCACAATCTTACACCACCTGATGACTACTGTACTTGTGCAGAATGTTAAAGGATGTTAAAACTGTCTGTCTTTTTATTTTAGTACTGTATATTTTGGCACATACTGTATTTTGTTGAATTCACTAAGACACCCTTTTATCATGAGAGTAATGCATTAATAGAAGCGCATGTAAACCCTCACAAATTGAAAGGTCAGCATTTTTTCAGCGGTCGGTACTGGAGCCTCTCAACCAGCCTGAGATTTGCTGAAGGGCAGGATGTAAATCATTGTAGTCTGCCCCAGCACTAATTACTGCATTAGTATTTAAAGATTAGAGAGACCTGGCCATAAAAGCCTATTGTGTGTCATCCAACAGTGCCACCCAGAGACCACTCTGCCATTCTTTCCCTGTCTCCACCTTTCTGTACATCTTTCCCCTCTCTCTCTCTCTCTCTCTCTTTCTTGCTGTACAAGTGTGTAGGCTCACTAATGGTCCGCTCTAATTCCCCATTTGTAATAATGATCAAAAAGCAATCACACCAGCAGGGATAAACACAGCTAAAACAAAGCCAACTATCAATCATCCCATGCCGGCCATCAGCATTCCTACGAACACACAGTCCATCAACATGCCATACATGTGGGTGTACGCGCGGAGGAAACTGTCTGCGCGACAGAGAGAGTGAAAAAAGAAAAATCGAGTACAAGTGCTGAACTAACACGTACTTTGTTTTGAAAAGATGCTGTCTACGGAGCGTTTCACCGGGCTCCACACATGAGAGGGTTATTAATTGAGAACAAAAGCGGAGCCGACTGCCGCCAAACGATGCACTGAACCCCTCGTGCAAAGGCGGCCAAACAAGATTGATCTGACGCGGCAAAACATAGATTCAAACCAGGAATGACAAGAGTCTCACTGTCTCATAAAGGCAATTACGTTTGTTCATTTATCCCGCTGCTTTCATTACCACCACCGATGTATTGCTTTTGTCAAGCTCCTATCCAAAAGAGCTGTGGAGATAATGGCGCACTCGCTCTGCTGGGAGATGGAGAAAACACAAGAAGACGACAATGGTGTTGTTAAGTCACTTAAGTCGTGTCTGAAATCCAAATGAATCCTGAAAGCGCCGTCACATCTAATCGTCTGTTCGCCGGCGCAAAATTCATACTTTTGGTTTCGGCTGCCATCCGGATTGTTTTGGTTTCATAATGCACGGAATTAAACAAACCCAAAAAGTTAAAAATATGTTGCATGATGGGATGTTTACTGAAGGGTTCTTTTGTTCATTGTTCAGATGGTAAAAGGTAAACAAACCTTTGTCGAGTGCGTAAAGCGATCACAAAAATACACCTAGATTACAGTAATGCATACTGGAACTACAGAAACATCAAGCTTAACACATTCCCTCCTTTGCAACACATTACTAAAGCCCTACAACTTTGTCTATTGGTTCGTTTTGTGCCACTTGGAACAACTAAGTAGCATCTGAGCATAAAAAAAAA
>JAOVVA010000021.1:12083613-12095049 GCA_028565275.1 Leiocassis micropogon
AAAGCCCTACAACTTTGTCTATTGGTTCGTTTTGTGCCACTTGGAACAACTAAGTAGCATCTGAGCATAAAAAAAAAAATCTCACCCAAATTACATGGCATGTTTGGCACTTATATATATATATATATATGACTATAGTCATATTCAGACTATGTTCAGAATTCATATTCAGAATATGACTAGCGTGCCCTTGTTTGCCTAAACAAACTCATAATCATACCTGCGATCTGTTTGGGGTTGTTCTGGGCAAGCGCTTTATTTGTCAGTAATTTCAATTCATCTTCATGTGGTTATACTGACTTGTTTTGATTTATTGGGTGGTTACAACCCTGTGAAATTAGCCCTATACTAGGGTGTCAAGTACGGTAGCAGTATAAAAGCAAAGAAGTCTTCTTATTAAAGAAGAGAAGCAACAACAGTCAGTCCACTGTTCGGTCCTTCAAATGGCAGCCATTGTTGTTCTTCTTCTTCTTGTTTGTGGAAGCAGTGCGGAAGTTTCCTACATGTAAAGTCAAGTAGGACCAAGTCACGCAAGAAAGTCAGAAAACTCATGACTTAAGTAGGACACAAGTCTGGAACTTGAGCAGTACATCACTATAAACAGGACAGTCTGACTTGCCAGGGAGCGCACCACAGGAGAGCTAGAAGTCGAAATACGCATTTCATTGGGCACTAAATCCAAGCGTTAAGCGTATTCTGATCAGAACAGCTCTGCAGGCAATGACTGAGCACAACCACATGCTGAATTCTGTTTAACCCTACTGACTAATGCACACCTCCCAAACTCACTACCCTCGTAAATTGGAAAGCTAAAATTGCAGACTTCCTTTTTAATCCTTCATGATTTTCACATTTCGCTTCCATTGGCTTCACTTGGGAGGAAAAATACTGCTGAAAAATCCTTGATGATGTCTAATTTCACATGTAGGGGGAAAAAAATCAATAATAGCTAGCGGTCGATTTAAAAAAAAAAAAGTTAATGGCGGGTTTTAAAGGAAAATACAATCATTTGAACTAGCTTACTAGTTCCATTGTGAGCGTAATAGCACAGCAATAACAATAGTAGACAATTAAGGCAACTCCTTTTTTTTATATTCCAGTTTCTCCCAGATTGATTATTTTGCCAATCCTATCATTGATAATGAATTCTATTATTATCATAGCGCATTAAGTCAGTATGATTGACAGAAAAGTGAGAGTAATTCCTTCCATTCTACACACACAGCATGCTTTTAAATGGCTTTAAATGTGGTGCAACAAACTAAACCATTATAATGATAATATTTAAACACTTTAAGAACATTTACTATAGTATGTGTTTTTTATAGCACCATAGTGTACTAACGTAAACTATAGTACTGTACATACCATAATATATGATAGTACTACTGTGGTATTGATTCAGATATTACCATATAGGACTTTATAGAGTACCAGGGTACATACTATGGCACTTCACTGGGTACTCCTGACAGTACTATGGTGTGTGCCACAATACTTTGGTGAATACCATGGTACTATTGGATAGCACAGTGACTACAAAAGCTACCATACTGTACCATATTAGATACTGGATGTTAATACTTACTACTGGTATGGTACAGTACAGGCAGTACCACATTATTGTATGTAATATTAGATTTTTGGAGTTTTGATATACTGTACTATATTTAATTTGATATAACTAAATACAAAAGGGATTTAATTAATGTTACATACCAACAATACAATGATACCATACTATACAAAAATTACCACTCTGGTACATAAATATGTAACACATACACACTATGTGCAATTTGGGAACACCAATTATATCATGTCTTTGGACACCGGGAGAGCATGCGATCTCCATGCACACAGACTCGAGGTGGGAATCGAACCCTGACCCTGGAGGTGCAAGGCAACATTGCTAACTACTAATCCACCGTGCTACTTTCTAATGGGAATCACAGTAGAATAGCGGTAGAATAACCCCTAAGACTATCCTTCAGGATTAGAAATGGGGATCTTATTCTGATTAATTTTGCATGTAATTTTAGAGAACATTCTCCTAAAATGTTTTACTTTTCTTACAGCAACAACTTAACAATGATTACATTTATAGTCATTAATAAAAATTAAATAGTTAGGGAACAACTTCCTTATAGCTTCCATTATAGCAGCTATAAACAGTCATTCCCTCACTTCTCTCTCTCACTTTTTTGAAGTTAAACCAACAAAACCCCCTCAAAAATATAAAGTGTAAACTAAAGCGGAACAACTGTAAATAACAGCATGTTTTTATTTTAAAAATCCATTTATTATTAGGTTTAGGTTATGCATGGCATCTGACGTACCTGTGAGAGCTGTTACTATAGAAACAATAACAATAGAACAGCTGCTTGAGTATGAACCTGCGATTTTTCTGTTACTGGAAAACAAATCAATATTTTCTGACCAGTCAGTTTTGAGAATTCACTTCACGATCCTTTATTCATACTTGGTAGTGACAGCATCCCGGGTCCCAAGATTTCTCATTCTGTCACATTCCTTCCCTCTCTTTTCTTTCTGGCATTTCTGTCCCCTGCTGGTAGAGACAGCCTCCCAGGTCTCGATCAGGTAGAGCCACAAGGGAACCCCATGATGTAGTTACACCATGAATATTTTAAACTCATACACAACAAACAATGTCCTACCGGAAAACAAAAGAGAAAATACCATGCCAGAATCCAAGTCTGAGAGGAGAAATGAGTCACGGCGCTACCAGTATGGGAGCTTTTACAGCACATGCGGGTGTCGTACGCAGAACAGGTATTACGTGTTTGAGTGATGGGAAGAAAATGGGTTTCTGAGCTCATGACACGTATATGTACATTCAATAGACAGGTGCATAAGAGAGAGAACCGCGGGGAGGGAAAGTTCGGCAGAACAACTGGAGGATGAAAGACAGACGTGACGGAGAAAGAAAGAAAGAAAGAAAGAAAGAAAGAAAGAAAGAAGGAAAAAAGTCGGCACGGATGAAGAGGGAGGGTGAGGCAAGGAGACGGAATGAGAGAAAACGTGTGGAAGATGATCCATTAGAGAGTGCAGGGGCGCAGTGCAGAGCACAGAGGCTGGGGCCGGGCCAAGACTCTTTAGCATGCAGGCCATGCCCAGGAGCTACACATAGTCGCCCCCCCCCCCCACGGAAGGTTAATTCCGTATCCACGACAAAGCACAACATTAATAACGCATATTTTAGATATCTCCTTTACAAATGATCCAGCAGGTGGAGATGTATTAGAGTCGATTACATCAGCCAGGAAAACAATGCATGAGCTGTTCTTTTATTCAGATGAATGCAACACCCATGCACACACACACACACACACACACACACACACACACACACACACACATACAGACACACTCCTCCACATCGCTCATGCTATCTCAGCAAAAAAAAAAAAAGGATAGAATAGAAGAAGAAAAAGAAGAGATGCACAGCAATCAGTCACACGTTGATCGGAAAAAGTGTCGGACTTCCTTCTCTCGACAGCAGCGGGAGAGAGATAGCAGTGGCATACAAGCGATGCTGCCACTGATCTGCTTGCAGAGCCACAAGCCCAGCAGAAACACAAGATGGATGAACGGGGGAGGGGGGCATTTAAATGCAGGCGTGTTGGGGAGGGGGCTGACTCCAACAAAGTTTCTAAATGAATCCCACTGCGGCACTTAAGGGAACAATGGGGTGCATTTTCTACTTCTTTTTGTTTGATTTCGTGCCAATTTTCTACCAATTTACTCATTGTGAATTCCCAAGTCATTATCTTGGAGTGCTTTTTCACCTATTAGTGTGTTTGCCGAGGCCAAACCTGAGTGAAATTGATACTGATAGTGGACACAAAAAACAAAAAAAAACAAAAAACTAAAAGTTTTATTGTTCGGCTGCAAACCTATGCATCAAGGTTTAATTCATTGCAGACTTGTAAAATGTATGAGGGTGAGTCAAAAAGTATCCGCACTCCGGTTATGATAAAAGTCTATTGATCTCATCACTTTCTGTTCAAATCTCTCTGGTCACTGTTGTGCATGTATAAACATGCTGAATGCATTAATTCATTTGTAAATGTGGTGCGAGCAAAAATGAGGGTCTGAGGGTGTACCTGGTGCCGTCTGTTTATGCTTTTCCAAAACATCTCACGCAAGAGCACAAACGGACGTGTTTGGATATCGCGGAAGTACATACTCTAAGGAAGGTGAACAGTTCTTAAAGAGAATCATTATCAGTGACAAGACATGAGACACGAGTCTGAGAGTATGGAACAGTAACATCTGCCAACCAAGAAAAAGTTCAAAAGTCAATGCTTGATGTTTTATGGGATTCTCAAGGGCCAGTATTGGAACATTATCAGGAAAAAGGTTCAACCTCCAAGGTTCAATGCTCGTTACAGGGAGATGCTTAAACTTCAGGTTAAACGCAGAAGACTGCTATCCGAGGACTATCCAGACTCTGTTTTGAAGTAGTAAAGCATCCTCCCCACAGTCCTGATCTCGCTCCATTGGACTTTCTCTTGTTTGATCCCCAGCAACAGTTTATGAATTTAGAAAAATGATTTTTGTCTTTTCCAAAAGTTAATCAGCGGTTAGTCGATGCTGAGCCGTTTTTGGCTTTGTAGGCAAGCATCAGAGTTTCAGAGAACTTGGGAAGGTTGAAGACGAGACGTGCAGATGCGTTCTGAATGAGCTGCAGAGGACGAATGGTCGACAGAGGCAGACCTGGGCTTTTTTATAGGGTTTTAAGCAGACAGAGACCAAAAGACTGGTTACTTTGGAATACAATTGGCTGTATTGTCTTTTTATTAGTAGTATGAATTGTTCTATTTCTGTTTTTATTTTGTGTTTTTTTTTTTTACACACAAACATTAAAAGCTGATTTTGATTCTGCTTAAGCACAAAACAAACCATATTGAGAAATGCACACCAACGCACTTTAAATGCTCTTGAAAAATAAAACTATGTTTGCTCTCTATGTTCAAAGTCTACAGACAGGCAGAATTTTCAGACGTCTGCACATCCAGTAATCATTTCACCTCTGAAAATAATTAGATTATTTGAATCCATTATACTGTATTTGTGTTATGACCTAGATTTGATATCCTCAATAACACTGAAAAGCAGTTGGAATCTTTTCTACGTCTTATATAATATTTAACAGCAAAATGATCCGATAGCACTTAAACACCTTTAAGCATTTGCTCTTTAATTACCCAATGATATCTGATGAAAGTCAGATTTAAAGGAAAAAAAAAAATAGTTATTAAAAATATTTTGATGAGATATTTCGGTGATATATTTATTAAAATAATTTGGTGTGAAGTTATGGTTTTGTATATTAATTTTGTATTGTTTGTCTGTTTTAGAATTGGGCCTTAGTGACACCTTGTTCTCCCAGACATCCATGAGTTGCACACCACCATCACGCACAATTTCCCAACAGTGTTTGACTGATGGTACTGCTGACCAGTGACCTAGTGAACTACTCGCGCACTTGCTCACTAATCCATCATTACCGCTTTATCAGGGTATTCAGGGATACAGGGGACCTGCATCCTATCCCAGGATACTTGGGGTACAAGGCAGAGGATTCCCCTTTTTCTTACTCCGTCACAGAATCCTTATTTAAATATTTAAAAAATAGCATTCTTCGTTTTGGTATCAAAATGGAGCTTATTGAAAACAGAAATCTAAAAATATAGTATGAATAATTCACATTTGTTCAAATAGAGGTCAAGGTTGAAGAAAGAATAAAAACTGCAATCCTGATTTTTAAAAAAAATGTATTGCTTCCTACTGTATGTTGTTTTGAAGAAACAATGAATGTCTGTTATTTTTGTAGAATCTGCAATATGGTGACAGAAAGTGTGTTTGGTCCTTGCTGTAATGATCGAAGTCAATTCCAAGCCAATTTAAATGGACGTGGCAGGTAGTGAACATGTATTCATTGAATCTTCCATTTGCCAGTATGCCTTACTTCCAGTGCTACAACTACAGAGGCGCCAACATGCTGCTAAGGAAATCCTAGCAAACAAACAAAAAACAGCATTTTACCTGAAAACAATCTGGTCGATGAGTGAAATTTCTGAAATATATTACAGTATCTGAAGGAGCACAGGACCACAGAACCATCGGCCACTGCACACTGCAGGTTCACAATCATCTGAACCACACTGATCACTGGTCTTGAAACATATTTGTATAGCGTCTGTTGTACATCACCATGTTGTTGTTGATAAATCTATACCAGATTCATGTGTATTACACACTCAACATGTTTATTCTGGCCTAGTTTGTAATGTATTTAATTCTATTTAATGAGTTTAACCCAAGAACAAGAGCCAACCTCCTGTTCAGAAAAATTTGTCTAACACCAAAGTGCCAGAAATTGCATTTCTCCAAATGATCACTAGGAGTTTGCTCTAAAAGTGAGTCTCTCCCCATATACCCACTCACTCACTCACTCACTCACTCACTCATCGTCTCGGGTCTCGGGGGCCTGGAGCCTGGAGTCTATGCCAGGGGACTTAGGGCATGAGGTGGGGTACACCCTGGACGGGGTGCCAATCTATCACAGGTCTCCATAGAGCCCAATGTTAAAATGTCCAAATTCATAATTAAAATAAACATGTTTGTAGCCTAATACAAAAAAAAAAAAAACAGTTTTGGTCTCCATGGTTAGATTTGCCATTCATGATAACTGTACTTAGGGTGAATTTTTATGCAACCCATCAGTTCATGTTAAGTGATAAAAATATGCACAATTGGGTGGTGGGTGTGGCCAATTTGATTGACAGTTGCACTTCAGGTGTCAAAAACGCTAGCTGTCTACTTGCATCGTTGTAGTTTAACTTACCACAAGTAATGTAGGAATTGACATGGGATGATGAGTGCAATCAAATGCAAAGTACTATACTGCTAGCATATCAATCAACTTTAGCCACCTTAGCATTTTGGCTAAGCTATTGGAACCAACAGCCAGGCTCCGTTCGTATGGATTAACCAGGGTTTAGGCAGAATCAGTTGAGCTTCCAAACCTATGGGTGACCTTACAAGTTTGTCCAGATCTTATACACTCTATGGTATACCCTAAATATGTCAATTTTATCATTATTTATTTTTGTTCTTTATACTGACATCTAGTATTTTACTTCAGCTGAAATTCCGCTCTTAATTTAAATCTGTTGATACATGAATCCTTTTCTCCCACTGCATGCTTGTCTACTTTATGTGTGTGTGTGTGTGTGATTTTAATGCCCTAGTCTCTGCACTGGCATCCATCTCCAAACTTTAGATCCTGAAAGAAGAGTTTGAACGATGACCCAGACCACAAACCACCCTGAGCTTTCCTTATTGAATGGTTTGTCAACACAGAAATGTTCAAATAAATACATCACCTTCCACTATAGACTGAAACGCCGTGATGCTGCCTTCTTGTGTTCTGTTGACTCAGAAGATCAAGACTTTGTGAATTCGCAGGTCAAAGTTCCCACAGATAAAGTCAGCACAAAAATAAGTGCTAAAGGAAATAAATGCACATCTTTCACATGCTGTGTCCTTTCACCCTTCAGGGAATTGGCTTTTCTGCCTTTAGTCTGAACGCTGCTTTATCTGAAGTGTCTCTAGCATAACTGGAGCAAGAGATCAGAAATCCTAAATGCTATGGCTAAACTGGTACCTCCATCAAAGGAAATGTATTTGGGACATTCTGCTAAAGAGTGGAGTTTACACTCTTTGTAAAAATCTTGAAAAAGACAATCATATCACCTCGTTCTACGAGACTACCAGACTATCGGATATCCTTGAAAACCATGATGACCCTTGTGTCACTGTGCGAAAGTTCCTATGTGAGCAGATCGAGGTGATGGCATCATTAATCGTTTGTTACGTTCTGCAGGCTGCATTGATTTAGATTATTGCTTTTAAGGACAGCAGGGTCAATGTGCTTCTGCGGGTCACTGATAACCAGAGCGGCACCTCCACTACAAGCCCGATGTCAGATAAGCTGTTAATATTTAAGGGGGGAGCAAAAGGGAGCGCACGATGGAACCGGAGACCCCACACAGATCCTACGCTAGCAGATCGAAATCCATTTAATGTCAGGCCTGCTCAGGTGTGAAATTTGCAAAGTGGGAAAAATGCAATACTCATGTTTTACATGTTTCTATTGTCTGCAGAGCATAGAAGAAGAAAGACAAATTAATGCAAAAAAAAAGAAAAAAAAGTGCACTCCTTCATCACCCTCGAAAAGGAAATGAAACAATTCTATTCCCACAGTCGACGTAGTCCAACTATTCCATTTATTTATTTATTTGCTTTTTTTTTTTTTTATTTAAGTGCTTATTCTTATTTACAGGCATGCAAGAATAAACAAGAACAGCAGTGACATTATTGCCGTGCAACACCAGAATTAAACGCCTTGCTCAAGGCCAGTAGTCAAAGCAAAGGCACTGTAATTAAACTCTACGGTTCTCCCCCGGCACCTTAAGCAAAACTCTTTAATATACACTCCTAAATAAATGCAGGTGGCTTTTTATCATGCACAACAACACACAAACGAATGGAATGGGATGAAATGGAATATATTAAACTATTGTGGTTAGAAAAAAAAAAATCAAGTATCTAGAGAAACATACATTCTGGGTGTTCTGTACAAACTTTTCTTCTGTAAAAATATACAGTATGTAACCTCACACTTAAAGCCCTGCTTATTCTTGGAAATGATCCACTGAAGCTGATGATGTGGCAACAGCACAATGCATAAAATTGTGCACATCAGGTCAAACTGTTCGTATTAGATAGCACAATGTGGGAAAAAATGTTGATGACTTTGACCACAGCATGGTTTGATTGGAGCTTTTTAGAAAGTGGTAATTTTGTAGAATTTACTAAATTAGTGGTGAGAACAACAACAACGACGGCAACAAAAGCATGCTACTTCGGTTCTGCAGTTCTAAAAGGCATTGTTGCTGAGAAGAGTCAAATGAAAATGGCCAGACTGGTTCAAGCTGATAAGAAGTCTACAGAAACTCAAAAAATCACTCTTTACAATCGTGGTGAAGAAAAGAAGCACCTCGAACATTGAGATGAATTGCCCAACATCAGGTGAACCCGCAACTACAAAACAAATACAGTATAATCATTTGTAACTAACCTTAACAGTGATTTGTTTTCCCATCAGCTCATAATGAGATGCTTTTTTTCTACTATATAATTTTTTTGTCTCTTCTGATAAAATGCCATTTTTGGAATATAAGAACTAGAGTCGATATACTTTATTAATCAGTGTCAGACATAAATGTCCTTAGATATTTATGATGACTTGATTTTGCACTGCAGTAAGTTTTTCCTTTTTTTAATGTATTAATAAGTAATTAATGGGGATGGCCATAACACATACTATAATATAATAATACTTCTACTTATTATGAGTGTGGTAGAAAATTGGACAAGATTTGTCCTCTTGCTGACTGATACCCAGTGGAGAAAGTAACAAATTGTGAAGTCAAACCCGAGACTTTGATTGTGCAGAATGACAGAACACAGTTAAGATGTTAAGATGTTGTTAAGATAATCCCCTTTTCCAGTACACCAGGGTTATTATTAGACTGCCTGCTTTATGGTTGAAATGCTGGCCTCCCAGGAACACAGATCTCAGTCTCTTCCGTAAGTTGGCGTCAAGTTATTAGTCCAATTTCTAAGATCACGTGTTCCACTTGCTGAATGTTCACAGGAACGGCTGCTCTGAGCCACCTCGAGGGAGATCATCATTCATGGATTTGCACATTATGAATTGAAGTTTACAAAACACACAGCTTTCAGAATTTGTCTGTAGGTTATTTTAAGCCATCTCACTGAAAACAAGACACCAGATTGTGAAAGTACCAGGATGACGACCCAATCCCGTCACAAAGCAGATGATACAGTCATGGAGCAGAGTAGTTAGCAATTAAGAAACCTGTCAGAGTTTACTCTATAACCTAGAACGATGCGGAATGTCACAAAAGGCAAAATGATAAACAGAGTGCACATCTGGCAAACCGAGGTACAACTTTGTATACGTAATTATTCTTCACGCTTTTGCCTTGTCAAAAGTATGAACGCATGGATCCAGCCTGCCTTATGTCTACAGCTCAGCCTGTTCATTGTGGTGGTGGAATAATGTGAAGATTCTTTCCCTGCCACACTTTGAGCCTATTGAGCAGACTAATGAACAGAGTATTGTTGCTGACCATGTGCACCCTTGTATGACCACAACTGTTCCATCTTCTAATGGCTACATTCAGCATGATGACGTGCCAAGGCATCTCAAAGTGCTTCCAAGAGCATGTGTTTAATGTTCTTCGTAGTCTCCAACAGAGCATGTTGGTAAGGGATGCGGCAGAATGGCAGACCTGTAGCATGAACGTGCAGCTGACAAATCTGTCCCAATTACACGACGCACGCTTGTCAATATGGAGCAGAATCTGAAAGCAATCTTTACAATACCTTGTGCAATCAATGCTATGAGCAGCATATTGCTTGTAGTTTGGTGTCAGGACATACAGTAAGTTTACTTATTCTTACTTCTTCATTTAATGATAATATGTAAGGTGTCTTTAGGTCAAACCAGGACCTATGATGAAATTTCTTGTAAATAAAGGCATGAAACCGACATTTACTGAAGACCTGAAGCACAGTATTGTGATGAGACTCGTAAAACATTTAAATGATGCAAACGTTTTAAAGAAGGCCGTACGTCCGTGACTGATGATCCCGGGTGAGGTGTCTCAGACCCCACAGTAGTCATTCAGTTAAACATTTACCAAGTGATACACCTGATCCTTGAAAAGAGAAAAGAGACACACATGTCTGTGGGAACTGCACAGGCAATCATTCACGAACACCACTTATTATAGCATATTACAGGAGTTATTTCCACATCCGCCGTACAGTCTTAACCTCGCTCCAAGCCATTTCCTCATGTTTCAGCCATTAAAGGAGTTCCTGGGAGGCCAGCATTTACGACGTGAAGCCAGGTAGTCCGATCATGGCTGTGGCATACTGAGAAATCTTTCTACCATGATGGTATCCAAGCACTAGTGAGATGCTCGGATAAGTAAATTAGTGTAGCAGGGGATTATATAGAGAAATAAAGAGAGTTTTTATTCTCATAACTCAGTTCTGTTATTCTGCACAATCAAAATTCCCAGTTTGATTCTATAGAATCCCCTTGTAAATTATGTAATAATAAATAAATATACATGTAATAATTGTAAGTAAGTTAGAAATTTAAAACAAATATTTAAAGAAAGTGTATGATTTTATTGATCATGAGCTGATTATAGAAAAGTCTGTACTGCACTGTAAACCCTAATGCTCAAAGTAATTAAACATATTGAGTACTGTTAACTTAAATAATTACAATTAGTTGAAATT
>JAOVVA010000021.1:12140240-12156654 GCA_028565275.1 Leiocassis micropogon
GGGGGGAGTTCTGGTGTTGCTTTGTACTTTGACATTTTCATGGACTTAAAGTTGACCTTCAGATGGTCTTAAGCAATAGGCGCTTGGAAGTCCTGAAAAAAGGCAAAACAAATTTACAGTATAGTAGTATTATGATATAATTATGTTACAAATTATATCATATTCTACCCGGCAAAAAAAAAAGAAAAAAGCCACCACCATGATTTAAACTAAGTGAATAGCTAAGAACCTTCCATTGGATAATTGCTGCAGTGATTGACACTGTATAGTTCAGCTGGCACCAAGTTATTTAACCCTAACTGATGCAGTGAGTAGCTTCTCTTTCTTAAACAACTATTGGCAAAGATGTCTTAGGAGGGTAAAATTCTTGTCCTGCATCAAGCAAAGAAAATACAATTGAGTTAAGAACTATAAAATGCATTATTCGAACTGGGAAGGATGCTGCTGAACCATCATCTTCGAGGATAAAAATGTGGTTGGGAAAATGAATTAAAAAATGAATTAAATATTTTTTTTATTTTTTTTATTTTGGCGAAACCAAATTGAAAAAAAAAAAAATATTAGAACTCACGTCTACTGTATGTTTAATAGTGAGAGAGAGCACTTGTACACAAACAATGTGAAGAGAACTCAAGGGATTGGGACTAAACAGTTGTGTATCCTTAAGAAAAAACACTCATTAAGGCTAACAGGGAAAAAAGACTTAAAAAATATATATATGTTAGGATGCGTATAGAATGGACTGTGGAGCACCGAGAAAAGGATCAGAATGATGGTTGTACCAGGATAAGAAAAGAGGCAGATCACGTGATGACCCATCATGCCTAGTGCCTACCGTACAAGCCTGTACTGCCTGGGGGCAGTGTTATGATCTGGGGTTGAATCCTGGCATTGCCATCTTGGAATACACCTGTGCCATCAGGGAGGGAAAAAAAATGCCAGGATTCATTGGGTTAAAATTGTAAAAGAGTGTTTAAGGGAGCATGAGACATCATTTTCACACATAGATTGGCCACCACAGAGTCCAGATCTTAAGCTTTTTGAGAATCTTTGGGATGTTTTTTGGGACTTTTACACAGAGCTCTGACTCTCCCATCATCAATACAAGATCTTGGAGTGAAATAAATGCTGTAACATTGCATGAGCTTATCAAAATGATGCCACAGTGAGGCGGTGCCATAATTAAAGCAAAAGGTGGTTCAATTAAATATTAGAGTTTGTAGTACAGTATAGTTATACTAGTAACCTCCCCCAACCCCCTAAAACACAACCACCCATCCAGATATTTCTGTTACATTTGCTGTAATTAGGATATAAAGACACATACCTAACATACTGTAGTTATGTCCAATTTTCTTTTTTTATTTATTTATTTAAATATCTCTGTTGCCTCTCACTATATTTAGTTGATTGTTGACCTCGATCCACTTTTCTAGCACTGACCAAACTGTAGCTCTGCTCCCAGACAGCACTTTATCTCACCTTCCTGTTATAAAAGACAGGGAGTTTAACGATTTCCCAAGGTGTGGGTTCGGCTAGAGAAAATGAGAAAACTCAGTGATGTCTCCACAGCCATTGCTGTTTGCCTCATCAGCAGCAGATGACGCAAACAATGATCAACTCCAGCAAGAGAATCAAGTATAGTAGATCATTGGTCATAAAAATAAAGAAATAAAGAAATAAATCCTGGTCAACGACAACACAACTATGTGATCGTGATAACGATTTCTCTCCAAATCAACCATCTAAACTTAGCCTCTGTATCTGTCATATAATGAATCATCAAACATTCCTCCAAGCATTTCTTTTTATTTCGCCTGGTGCCAGGAGAGCAGTGGATAATACTTCGAATGAAGCTTGAGTCATTCTCCAACTTCTCTGATTTACATAAACTCCCAAAGCAGGAACACTCTAATTGAAAAAAAAAAAAAAAAAAAACATTAAGTGTTTGAGGTTTTTTTTCATGTGCCTCCACAGCATCTGTTCGAGGCATGGCAACTGTGTTAGTGGGATTTCAAATAAAGTTACAGACGTTTTTAGACAGAACCACTAATCAAAAAGCAGCTGAAGAGAAACAGACTACAGGATTGAACAAGGGTCAGAGAGAGAAAGGAGAAACGCTTGGCCAATCAAACGGTTTTATGGTTGGAGAATGTGGCATTTTTACTGCCAATTCTGGCACTACAGTGTATAAAAAATGAGTGGAGATGTTCAGACGCGTACCCGGCTTTTAAGGAAAACATTTTTTTGAAGACTTTTTAAACACAGCAGATGTTCCTCGTCTGAGACAGAGTTTTAGAATAACCAAAATCTTTCATATTAAGTAGTAAAAAAAAAAATAATTCTTTATACAGTATATTGGCCAATTCATGTGTGAAAATGACTCCTCATGCTCCCGGGAACACTCTTTTCCAACGCCAGTCCTGGAATGAGCCTGTGCATATTCACGGAAACAAAACTCAGATTCAGGTCGTCTGTTGAACTTATTTTACAGCCACATAACATTTCCGAGTCTAGACCTGACCAACTGAATTATACCGTACCAACGCCGGATCATAAGCACTATGCATGATGGGTGCATCGCAGAGTTCTTAACACAATTCCAGCCATTTCAAATCTCCTTATTTGTCTTCTTTGATTGATACAGGACAATAATTCGATTTTTTTTTTATTATGCTTATTACTTCACATAATATTTTTATAACATTTATATTTTCACATATGCAGATAATTTGTGGATTATAGTAATATACAGGTACAGAATGTTTCTGTACCATAGTAACACAGACACATTGAACATAATAACACACTGCATCAGCACTACAGAGCACTGTTCGGTGCTCGATTCTGATCGTCTTCATTGCCTTGCTATAATAGCAGCCTTGAGAGTGATGCAATCTACACGGTCATATCACGCAGCTCCTTCTAATATGATAATGTTCCTATAATAACAACACACACACAGATGTGCACATAAACTTTTATTTTTTTTATCATTGATTTTCTGTATGGAGATTTTTTACTATACAGGAAAGTCATCGAGCCACTCCTGAACCACAGTCCCTGTATAATATAGTGTTTATGGCTTGATTCACCTCTTTTTACACACAATCTCAGTGAATTTATTAATCCGCCCTTCTTTTTTCCCCTCCACTATACATTTAGTGCACTTATAGTCAACGGACTGTATTATGTTCACCTTTCAAACTAAAAGGATTTCAAAGCTCCCCACAGGGCCTACAAGCACCACGCTGAAAGTAATCAGGTTTTCATCTCTGCACTCACCCTTTGACCAGCTCCACCACGATGAAGTCGCTGCCGTCTCCGGAGTTGAACAGCAGCAGGCCATCGGGGCTGGTGGTCTTGAACTGGAAGAACAGATGCATGGAGGTGTAGGCCTGCAGAGTGGACAGAGCCAGGTAGCTGCCTCTGGTCCTGAAGCTCACCGGCTTGGCTACGATGCGACGCATGCCGAAGCGGGCGTTCAGCTCGCAGTATGAAATGTCGCCATTCTTGCATTGGTCCAGGAAGGGCATGCCGTTGAACGAAAGGCCCTGTAGGTGCCCGATAAAGTTGGAGGGCATGACAGAGATGAAGCGGCGCTCTGTCATGATTCCAGTCTCGATGTGGTGGAACTCCAGCTGAGTGTGTGCTCCGCTCATCTGGCCTGAAGAATTCGAGAAACCAGCTTGAGTGAAGAGTAAACATTTGCAAAAAATAAATAAATAAATTTTATATATATTTATATATATATATATATTTTTTTTTTTTTTTTTTTTTTTGCAAATATTTACTCTTCACTCGAGTGCTATATATACAGTATATATAAGAGATATATTGCAAATATTTATATATTTTATATTTACAGTTTTGAGTTTCGAATCATACCAAAATATTTTTGCATTTTATTTAAATACTGTGAAACCTTGGATTGCGAGTACTTTGGTCTGCGAGTGTTTTGCAAAACGAGCTAATTTTTTTAAATACATTTTAACTTGATAAAGGTCTTAAAATACGAGTACTGAAGTACATATACGCTTTGTCTGCTGAGCATCATGTGATCACAACTCTGCCAATGGTTCTTCCCTGTCGCGAGTGAAGGACTGTGGATAATCGTCTGTCATTCTCAGTCTCAGTCTCTCGCATCACTAGTTTAGTCTTTTATTTATTTATTTATTTTGTGCCCAAGTGTAGTCACTGTTCATTAGTAACTGCCCCAGTAAATTAAAAAAAAGTGAAAAAGGCTCTAGAAGTGTGGGAGATGAATCTGTTTAACCACAATGCAATGTCACATTTCCCTGAAATACTCAAAAGGAGGCAAACGCAAGTGTCGTTAGAAAGGTTTCTTGTTAAAGATCCAGTTTCCAGAGTCTCTGACTCTCAGTCGATTCGAGAAACTAATGCTTTGGATTACAAGCATGCTTCCGGAACGAATTACGATCGCAATCCAAGGTTTAACTCTATATCCTGTACACCTGTGAGCCAAATCAGCATAACCCAACTGCCTTGCTAAATAGGTTATAGCCTAATATCTGTGTGTAAATGCGTTTATAGTCTACCCACCTTCTACAGTCACATTGTCTACAGAGAGCTGCAGGCTCTTGCCCCGGCGCACCACCTTCACAGAGTGCCACTCGTTGTCATTCAGCTTGTGCCCTGCATTGAGAGTCTCCGGTCCTTTACCTACACACAGAGGGCCAAAGTCACACACCGCCTCGGGCTGCCTGCATGCCTCATCAATGCGCTACAGTGTCCTGTACCCTGCAGACTAGCAGGCTACACACACTCAGACACTCACTCACACAGACCCACACACGCACACACTTTCATCATACCAATTTGCATTAAATTCTTACTTCGGGTTTAACCGAAAAGCAAGGGGAAGCCCGAAGTTGACGGCGTAAGACATAGACTGCAATCCTTCTTGCAGATGAATGTAATATATAATGGATTACTAATCCTTCCCTACTTTTTTTTTTTTTAACTCGCTCCTATATTGCTAACAGGAAATCTCCTGACATGTAATAACCTTACAGTCAATGTGTTTGTATTATTTAGCTGCTGCACGGTGTGCACGAAGATCCGCTTAAAGATTTACAAGTCTCAGGGCAGATGAAAAATGCAGAATGTCTTCCCACGACTTCAGATTACAGATATTAGGGTCTTCTTCTTTTAAACAAAACAACAACAAAAAAAAGTAATCTATGCCATTCCGGGCGGAAATCTGCGGGGTTAATTATAAAGATTCGGGGCGGCTGGGTGAACTGGGATTATTAAGCAACTTGATACCACGCAGCGGTTGAATTCTTGATTTTGATTGGTTAGAAGGGGTTAATGAACTTCCCATAACAGCAGCTCTGACATTAGAGATATTGAATAATTTGCATTATTCAAATCTAATGCACTTTTTTCCCTGTTACTGTTTCTATAGTAACACAGTTCCCATGATTTTTACATACCCAACACCTAATAATGAATTGTTTAAAACAAAAATGGTGTTGTGTTATTAAGCAAATGATAATCGCTGACGTGGTGAAATGTTCTGCAACCAGATGTTTATTTATCATCAACGGAAGGAGTCTCTCGTGTCGTGCAACAGTAAAAAAAAAATTTATTGACACGAGATTGTGCTTTAGAGTACTTTTTTTCCTTATTAAGGTAAAGACAGAAAAAAAAAAAAAAAAAATATATATATATATATACACACACATATATGCACCGGTACAGGAAAATAATTATGTATAATAATGTAAGTTGGTCAATCATCTTTCATTATCAGGACATCCCTTGGTGGGTTTCCTCAAGGTTGTAAAAAATGCAATATTGCTGTGGTCACTATACCGTTTTAACCTGTATTCAGAGTCGCAGGGTGCTTAGAGCCCAGGAGAATTAGGGCACGAGGCGGGGTACACCCTGGATGGGGTGCGAATAACACATACACACACTCATTCACACTATGGCCAATTTTTGATCGCTATTTAGTCTGCATGTCTTTGGACTGTGGGAGGAAACCGGACAACCTTGAGGAAACCCACCAAGCATGGACACAAACCCCAAGGTGGGAATCGAACTCGACCCTGGTGGTGCAAGGCGACACTGCTAACTACTACACCACCATGTCTTTTTCTGTGGTAAAAAGAAAAATATATCATTGGGATGTCCTGATAATGAAAGGTGATTGACCAACTTGCATTGCACAACCCTATCATTAACATTTTGTCTGGCTGTTTTTAATAACGGAAAGTGTCGGTACAATTTGTTAAAATAATCATTGTTAAAAAAAAATAACAATAAAGATGAACATTTTTCGTCTTGTGCTAAATGGATAAGGCAGACTGGGAATGTTAGTACGTGTAGGTTTTTTTTCTTTTTCCAAAGAGCCAGAAATTGTTCATAACTTATTTATTCAACATCATTTATTCCACCATAAAATAAGGTATTACTATGTAATAAATAATATTCATACTATATATCTTAGGGTCTTTTCTGTATAGCAGCCTATACTTCCTAGCACCTACTGAAGGTTGGTCCTCTATTTATTACTCGCTCTCCTCAGCTTCGGTGTTTTAATATTCTCCTTCAGGGCCCAAAGCAGGCTGACCACCTCCACGTGTTCTCTCTAGCCTCTCAGACCCTAAGGCAACAAGAAAGCACCAAACCTAATAACATCCCTTTCAATGCACCCAAACATCAACCACAAATAGAATTTTAGTAAGAGAGATACTGTATAGATACAGTGTATAGACTCCCTTCTTTCACTTATCACAAACAGCGAGGCTAGTGCTAACCCTGGTGTGGGTCTATTAAAAAAAAAATAATAATAATAAAATCTGAACGTGAGAAAGGATGGCTGCTGACGTTTGATGGATATTTATTAGATCCTACATGTGGGACGTATGCTTGCCCTAATTACAGTAGCTCCAGCCTCTCTGTTTCTATCAAAGACATGTGCAAGCTGCTGGGAGGAGGGACATTAATGATCTCACACCTTCTGGAACTTTGTTAATTAGATTGATCTAAGAGTTTCTTATAAGCGTGTCATCTCATAAAGCATTAATAACTATATTATGTCCAAAAATACAGTGTCACAAAAGTCTTCATACATGTAGACATTCTCAAAATGTAACTACTACTTACAAAGCCTCCTCGACATCAGTGGGTCCCAACTGCCAACTGTGTATATATATATATATATATATACTGTATATATACAGGTCTGTGCAGAAGTCCTTCCCCTCGAGCTACCCCTCATTTCTTCATAGTTTGCTCCCAAAGAGCCATAGTTTCTTGCATTTTTAATGTAGTCTTGAGGAATAGTTCTCCAAGGTTCCTGTAGGACTTTTTTTGGGCTCTGATTTTGGGCATGTTTTTGGCACTCATTTTCAGTGCAGTCCCTGCACCTGAGCAGTTTCAAAGATGTTTTTGGTGAGTGAAGCTACACAGTGATCCATAAATCATTCAAGCATTAAAAAAAGCATCTAACTTAAGGCATGACCCAGTAAGAAACAGGTGATTAATAAGATGATGCTAAATTTGGAATGGTTAGCACAGATGAGAGGTTGCTGCCTGTATCTTTGAGCAGTTTTAAGCCTGTTGCAGTAAAACATTTGTTCCCATTTCATTAATTTCATCTACATCATTTTTTTTTTATTAAACTTAATATAAAGATATGTGGGGCGGCTCAAAATTTGTTATCACAGTACTATATACGTATCTACAGTATGTGTATGGAGGCTTTTGGGACACTGAGTAATTTATAGTGGTTTAAAAAAATCTGCACTTGACAGACACTTGAAGCAGAATGCTAATTCATATGCTCAGTCATGTGATCCACCAATTAGCCAAAAATAAGGTAACAGTGCAATTGTTTAATATTATGCAGATACAGATCAATTTATTCAGTTTAATTAATTAAGCATTCCCATTGCTAGACATGCTGCTTACTGCTTCTGCGTCAGAACAATTTTCTGGTGTCCATCTATATATTCAATACTCTTGAGTCAAAATAAGACAGTTGGTATTATTTATAAAACTTATTCTCATCTTGTTATCACACTTCAATCCTGAGTCTTGACAGTACATATTGTACTATGCACACGGCATTTCACCGGCTACATCATGCAAACTGCTGTGCATGGATATGGACATTGTGGGGCTCATAATCAGACCTGAACCACGAGGTGTCCATCAAGGTGTTTCTTAACAGACTGATTTATATCAATCTGAATTAATTCAACATCCAGTTAGATATAGTTCTGTAAAATGCCTTGTTGATGAGAAAGCTCAGAGGAGAAAGGCCGGCTGGTTCGAGCTGACAGGAAGCCTACAGCATCTCAGATAAACACTATTCACAATGGTGGTGGGCAGAAAAGCATCTTATAACATACGAAACCTTGAGAGAGAGATTGGCTACAACAGCTGAAGACCACACTGGGTTGCAGTCCTGTCAGACAAGAAGAGGAATCTGAGGTCACAGTGGGTAAGGGTTGACTGAAACTGGACAGGTAAAGACTAAAAAAAAAGTCTTACCTCCTTGCAGTAAATGACTTAGAACAGAGCAATTGAAAATTAGCCTGCTTCTTTACTGAATATTGATAATTCACCATTTTTAGATATATAAATAAATAAATGAACTTATTAATATACTTGCATACTGCAACCCATAACTAATCCTATGTAGGTAACTATATATACTGTATCTTGGCATGGATTCCTTTTGTGTAGTAAAAGAGAAATGCAGTCAATACACGGCATCTTCAGAAAGAAAAACTGCCATGATTCGATGGGAACTTGGTGGTAAAGGATACGAGGGCAGTGGCCCGTACAGCAAGTCCTTAGCTACAGTATGCAAAGAACACCGTGTTGCCGCAGCAGAAGTCTAGCCGGTCTCAAAGTTTTCTCTGACATGCACAGACTTCAATAGCGTAGTGACTTACTGAACCAGGAAAAGGAATGAAGGGGTTCTAGGGACACAGATTTCAGTTCCCTGACTTTAAAACAGTTCTACAATTGAATATGAATATGTGAAGTAAAGCATAAATTATTGGGGTTATTATTGAGTGCAGTTTTATTTCTATCAACCGCAACAGCTGCATATCGAAAAAACATCAATTTTTTTAAAAAAATTCTTTAAATTTATGTATGTTTGAAAATTGTGAAACATCCATGAAACAAGTTCCTGTTTTTACCAACATTATAGCAACTTCTAACAGTTTCTCTCTCTCTCTTTCTCTCTCTCAAAATTTTAGGAAAAAATAAGCCCATCTTCAAGACTTCATATCAAAATATTCTATAAATTCTATAATTTTACACTTAAGTCTGTCTGCTCACAGAAAACCATATATATATATATATATATACAGTATATGCACAGTAAAAAGTTTTTAAAAATATAAACCTAAAAAATAAACATATAGACATAAAATAGCTTATTAGGACCGAAACTGGTTTCAGTTAATAAATACAGTATAGAAGCTTAATAAACGTCCACTGACCAATTCAAATCGAGCATTTAAAAAACCACTGGTATGATTATGTTTAATCAGTGAGCATGTTATAGTGTAATATAATATGATGTGTATCTTATGCAACAAATAATTAAATAAATCTTTTTACTGTAGACAAATCTTGAATGCTGTGCATAATTTTAGTGCATTACACAAACAAAAATGTCATCTACAGTTAAATGTCTATGTGATTACTTTTCTTGAACACACACATACACACACACACACACACACACACACACACACATACACGACAGCACTGAGCTGTTTAAAATGCACAACATGCTGAGGTCAAAAAGGGATTTCTAGCAGATGGCAGAGGGCTCTAATTTAGTGTAATTTACTTTAACTACCGGCGATTTCTGCCTATTTAAAAGTTAATGAACATTTTAGCATCATTAAAACTTCCATCAGTCTAAATATGCCTGTCACACCCAATGATAAAAGGGTGGGAGCGTGGAGCAGAATTTGTAGTGCGGCTCTCTTATCGTATGTACATTCTCCGCAAGCACAGAAGAGGGAATTATTATACTGCTGTAATATGTTCACTGACAGAATATAGTCTCATAACATTTATCCAAACTCGCTTTAATTAAAGTCATTCATCTTTTAACACAATATACGTCTCATTTCTTTACTCAGTGTCAACAATATTTTGTGCTGGGGAAGATCTCTGTTTAGACGGCAGAGGTTTTAACTTCTTGGTGAATGTTGCCATCTGGTGGTTTGGAGCAGGACCGTTAATGTATGGGCATATCCTATAGATCATACTGTATAGATATCTACAGGACACAGCCACGCCTAAATCCCAGGCCTAAATATATTACAAAATTTAATTGATATATTTCTTTTTACTAGCTGGCTCTACCACGAGACTTGGCAAAAGACCAGAGCATTTTAATATGAATTCCGTATTTCAATTACATACATATAAATCTCTCTCGCTCTCTAACTCTGTATACATAAAGGATTGGATTCTCTGGAAAAAGTCAACACTTCCCCTAATTCAACATTTCACCAATTATGATTTTGTTGTTGCTAGGCTTGCATCCATGACAACTGAACAAAAGAGCTGGGAAGTGGGAAAGAAAGAAAAAAAAAAGAAGTTTTAAGTTCTTTTCACATAACTAGATTTCTGTGATGTCAAGCAGGCAATGTTTAGAACACTATGTACCTAGTGAAACTATATACGGGGGGGGCGTTCAAGTCAAACCAGGACTTGGGATTAAAATTTCTCATGAATAAAGACTGACTGAGAAGAATTCAAGCACAGAACAGTAATGAGACTCTTAGCCACAGTGAAACATTGGTTATTTATACACACAATTTAAAGAAGGCTGTACGTGGAATGCCTGATCCTTGACAATTGATTGTCTGCAACTTAAGGAAGGGACACATCTGTCTGTACACACAATCTTTCACAAAACTCCACCTTTCACTTCACAGGAACTCGGCTGGGAGTTATTTCCACATCCCCTGTACAGTCCTGACCTCGCTCCCAGACATTTCCACATGTTTGGGACTTTAATGGAGTTCCTGGGAGGCCAGTTCCTGACAGAAGTATGTAGTCTGATCTTGGCTCCGGCATACTGAGAAAACTCTTGATGGTATCCAAGCACTAGTAAAACACAGGGATAAGTGCTTTGATGTAGAGACTTATACAGAGATATACGATTTTACTCTTATTATATGCTCTGTTATTCCTCCCAAATCAAAAGTCCTGGTTTGACTTTGGTTTGTTTAAATGCCCCATGTCCATAACCTTCTAGCTACTGTATATATCTATGCTGTGTTACCATTAGCTTGCTGGCAATCAGTAGCCAAATAAAAAGAATTTGAAAAAGGAAGCGTACACAATTCATATTCTAAGACTTTAGACTCTAACTAAATTTTAGGCGGTGGTGGCTCAGAGGGTTAAGGCTCTGA
Organism: Leiocassis micropogon; assembly: GCA_028565275.1. NCBI lineage: Eukaryota > Metazoa > Chordata > Actinopteri > Siluriformes > Bagridae > Leiocassis > Leiocassis micropogon. The sequence continues at coordinate 12,151,673 of JAOVVA010000021.1, forward strand.
GTTACTGATCGGAAGGTTGGCGGTTTGAACCCCAGCTCCACCAGGTTGCAACTGTTGGGCCCTTGAGCAAGGCCTTTAACTCTGTCTGCTCCAGGATCGCTGTATCCTGGCTGACCCTGCGCTGGGAAATGTGAAGAAAAAATTTTACTGTGCAGTGGTGTAGTATATGTGACAAATGAAGGCTGTTAAGCTCTATATTTTATCTTTCATACTGTCATCAATGGTGAAAGGCCATATAAAGGAGAGGACAGGTAAAGACTTGGTCCCTGTGTGAGGCCTGTATGGTTCTGGGTGCATAAGGCATGTTGGCATGGCTAAAGGATGAACAGAGTAATCTATAGAATATATGTTACACACACCAACTGGGCAAGGTTGTCCAAGGTTGTTCAAAGACCCGAAACACCCAATGACCGCATGTTGTAATAAATGGCTGGATGCACTATACTTGGCATTTTTCTCATCATTATTTTTAACTCACAATAAAGGTTGAATAATTATTGTATTTAATGTTGAACACTTAAAGTTCAGTTAATCAGTTTCAGCTCTATTAATTAACACATAATGGGAACATGCACTACCTGAAATGTGTCTGGTGACCCCAAAAGTGATTCAATTCTGCTTGGATCATTAGAGCATCTAAGGCATTTTAACCCCCATTAGTTGATTATGAATTGAATCAAATACATTTATGTCGGTTTTGCTATAATGTGTAGTTATCCAAGAACTAGATCAAAGACTGGCGTTCACTTTTTGTAAGATAACACTTAAGCTATGTTGTTTGCAATCAACGGCTGTGTAAAAAAATCTAACTGTGCACTCTATAGTGTTTATATTAGCTTAGTTTTTTTTTTATATGGAGAAAATTTGGTTAAAACATCTACAACACCAGTTTAAACCTTCATGAGCTAGATATGATTTATTAATACTTTATGACTTGAGTAATAACGCTCTGAGATGTGATTCGAGGTTAAAGTTCAATGTTCAAAACAGTTTTCAGTTTAAATGCAGCTGATTGTTCCTCTGGGGCATAGTTTGTGACTCAGAGTAGGTGTTATATAGTTTTAAAGAAAATGACTTAAAGCCGATAAGATAAAATAAAAAAAAAATAAAAAAAGCTTTCTATGGAGCTGAGAAGCATTACTCTAGATTTAAAAGGATAACAAAATATACGCTAAAAAAGAATTACACTTCACTCATTACTCATTTTCAGGAATGCATTTCTCTATGTTTTTCATCAGATGGAAGTTAATGAAAGTTATTAAGCTGCTTTTTATATTCTTAGCTGATATAGTTAGATAAGTCAGCCATTAAACTCTAAAATAAATAATATTTATTAATCCAACTTTTCAAACATTAGGCTTCGTATTAAAATGTGTATACAATAATTTTCTGGTTATTTACTGCGTCCTCGAGTCATCTTCCAGTGATGTTCTTCCACTCTTGAATCGCGCATTTCACTCAGAACACTTCGAACGACTCACTGCAACATCGCCATAAACTTGCCGCATCATGTCAAACATCTCTGCAGACAGATTTGCCCAGTTTCATGCAGAATTTTACTTTCTCTCTTTGATAAAATAGCAGCAGGTGTACAGCCCCCATGTACACAGGACGATGTCTTTTGGCACACTGACTTATGTCTCTAGCCGATGGCGCTACCTGTTACTGTCCATACAGCCTTGTGCTGCCATCTGTTTGGCATGTTACAAAACTAGTCTGGAAAAGTCTTTTTAATATCACCTTGTGTCAGTATGTAAAAGCTACACTAATGTGTACGCAGACAATAATAAATCGAATGAATTTAAGAATAATTTCATAGGTGAGGTAAAACAAGGAAATAAGCAAACAACAAGCTTTGACTGAATATACTTCATAGAAACCTGGCATTTGTAAATCTACTTAATTCTATTTAAGAGGTATGACATAAATGTACCAATTTCTACAAATTTCTACCATTATTTTGTTAAACTTCCATTTTTTTACTTAAGTGGAAATTTTGCCCTTAATTTAAATATGTTGATACACAAATCATTTTTTCAGCGTTGATTATAACTCATTTTTTTCCTCTAGAAGCAGGCAGGTTAATTAATGATTAGTAAAGGGACTGTGGCACTTTGTAATGATGGTAATAATTTGGCTCTCAAGCCACTGTCTAAAAATATAAAGGAATAAAATAACATAAGCGTCTGCTTTTAATTATACATATTCAGGACAGAGCTGTTAGCAGTGCAAACTCCACATCACTGGGCAGTTACTGTATGTCAGGGGAAAAGATGGTACCAAAAAAAATCACTGTTGCTCATATTAAAGACAAATCCCCCCCAAAAAACGCAGGAAAAGATGTAGGGAAGTAGGGAATCCAGATACATTGTTTCATATAAGAAGAGACATTCCCCAAAAAGTTACTTATTCTTTTCATCTTTATGTGTCATTAGTTAGCCTTAGTATCGCCTATACAGTAGGACTTATATTAATTTTCTTTAAGCAAATTACTATTTTGAAATATTCACCTCCCTTCTGTTACTGAATTTACTGTATTTTAGAGCATCAAATGAAACAAATGAAACAGAGGTCTATTCGCTTTCAAATGTGCAATAATTCCACTATCCCCATACTCCTGATGATCAACTAAATGAATGATTTTTATGTTTTCAAACTATGATGTTTCTATTTATACCGCTGCCATGAAGCATTAAGATCTCACAACTTCATGAATGATAATTACAATTGGAGTAATGTGAAAAAAAATAAAAATAAAATCTCAGAAGTCCATGGAGTTCAGCGGTTCAGTGCTTGCTTTACATCTAAAACGCAGGAACTCTTTTAACAGTTCAAACATGTGGAAACGACTTAGAGTGAGGTCAGGAGTGTAATAATAATAATAATAATAATTATTATTATTATTATTATTATTCGAGTATTTAGAATTTGAGAAATTAGATTAGCACCACTCATTTATTCAAATCTCTCAGTCACATGATTGTTAGCTTTCTGTAATTAAGAGAGACTGTGCACCTTGTCTACGCTGACTAAACGATTTCGACACATCTTGCTGCAGAGCACTTCTGTTTCTGTAGTATAATACACTTCCACTTACAGACTGAAGGCTCAGGGGATCATAATCCAACTTAGCGTTTGAAAACTGAGAAAGTCAGGCTGCTATAAAAAGGAAGCATTAAGTGGATGGTTGTGCTTAATTTGAAACACTTCAGCGGTTCGCTCTCCTCCCTCTCCGACTATCAAACTCCACAAAAAGATGCAGTGTTTGAGTGACAGGGAGGAAGGGGGAGGGGGTTAGAGAGATACAATCAGATAAGAGAAGCAAGGTTAATATTTTGAGAGAGAGAGAGAGAGAGAGAGACAGACAGAATTGCAAAAAACAAATCATTTCTTGTATGAAAAAAGAGAACACTTACTAAGGTTACAGTCTATCCCGATACAATCTGGTGGAGAGAGAGAGTGAGATGGTAAGATAAAAAACAAACAAACAAACAAAGGTTTAAAAATCATAAGAAAAAAAGACATCCTTCAAGGTATAATCTGCAGACAAGCAAACAGCATTGCATGAAGCGCACCATCCGGGGACAAGCCGAGAGTCAACCCTGCCCCTTTCACACGGCTGCACACCCACGGGAGCTCGGAAAGTCCGGCGCGTCCTCAACCGGTGACTTTCTGCTGGTGACACCTGAACACGTGCACATCGGCCTTCTCACAGTGAGTCGCCAGTCTATTAGGTCCTCTTACTTTGCAGGCATTTCATCTGGTAAAGCGACTGCAATTAATGAGCAACAGGACTAACAGGGATTCAGATAGTTAGTTAGTTAGTTAGAACTCTTGAGTTTCTGTAAATTTGCATAGACGCATTAATGTGACACTGATTGATCGTGTATGATCGATAATGTGTTGCTGCAATTATTATTTATAGATTATATACATTCTATTTATTTATTTTTTATTTTTTTACTTTTAATCTTTTTTTTTTAAATGCATAAATTAATATAAATATTTCTGACTAGTCAGTTTGGCAATACAAATGAGAGTCTATAAAAGGAGGAAGATAAAATACTGTACGTGTCTAAGGTAACTGACTGTGCAGTGGCCGATTTGCATTACCTAAAGATGTAACGCATGCCACCATTAGGAGGCGCTCTTTTGGTTCTGGTTTGTCTTTTAGCCTTCATTATATCTTCTATGGGCTTTGACATTTATAGGCTTGTGGGGCATGACTAAATGTTGCATGTGCTCAATAATTTATGTGATTGATGCTTATTAACATACAGAAGAGTTTGAAAAACATTTTTTTTGTAAATCTGGATTTTATTTTTTTTTCAACTTCTGTGGGTGACCAAGTTTGATTTGGGTGGGAGATCATTCTCAGCACTGCGGTTACACTGCTGAGTGAGTGTTATGGCTATGAGTATAACGTGCAGCTTATGTGCCACTTAATTAAGTTTCTTCTCCAAGTTCCTGTCACCAGTTTATTGGTATATAATTGATAATTAAGATCGATGTGTATATATAAAACTTTGAGACACTGTGAGAACAAACTGGCCTGGAAGTATCAACTCAGTGCTGAAAATGACACTATATAATAACATGTAATTATATATTATTTTTTTTATAATATATTTATTATTTATTTACAATAAAAAAAATCTAAACTGTATTACATTCATTTGTGTTCGTTCAGATTGTTAGTTAATGTATTGAATAGTAATTGACGTGGAAGCCAGCTAAATATGAGAGAAAATTCTGTCGCAAGGCGATCGAACGAAGAAAGAAAAAAAAGTTAAAGAGCTTGGACCAGATCGACCTGATCTTTTAATTAAGCAGCACTCAAGTGATCGCGGCCGAGCTTACACTCGGTGCTTTTCCAGCACTTCTTATGACAAGCGGAGCTGGCTAAGTCATGCCTTTATTTTATACTAGTAGTAATGATGCTTAATCACCTGATAAATGGCTATTTACAGGCGATTATTAAA
>JAOVVA010000021.1:12156684-12168667 GCA_028565275.1 Leiocassis micropogon
CCCCCCCCCCCCCCCCCCCCCAAAAAAAAAAAAAAAAAATTGGGGCACCAGCCGCCACTGACTTTAACGACCTTCTTCTATCAGACTTGATATACACGGGCTCAGGTGAACAGCAGAAGCTACTTGTCGAGACGACCGCTCTGTCCCTTCAAAGTCTCCTTAAGTGGGTGGAGCCAAAGGGGAAGAAAAGGGGCAGCCTGCACCAACAGCCAAGTGCAACAATGCTGGCGTAACCAATTCGTCACTTTTCCTGCTTTGCTTTACACATTTGAAAGAATTCACTAGAACACTGTAGTTCTGTACGACATTATGTCAAATTTGATTTGACTCACATATTCGGTGAGCCTAAAGTATATATGCTCCCATACTGCCTTAAAATAAGGAGTAAGCAGGAAAAGTGTTGGTATTTTCACAAACATAGGTTAGTATGGATTGATATAAAGCATGAAAGCACGTTTGGCTGTGGTGAGCTCTCCAGCTGTCAACCACTACAGAAGAGTGAGCACAGACAGCCAGGGACCAGCATCTCTGACCTGCCACACACACACACACACACACACAGGCAAATCTGTTTTCGCTAATGACTCTCACTCAGAGTAAGATCCCTATTATTCCAGATGAAATGGTGAGCCAAATCTTAGAGACTAATATATCAAATGAACAACAGAATATTATAAGGTGTGTGTATTTTTTAACCAACGTTTTTTTTTTTAAACCAATTTCATCTTTAGCATTCGGACGTTACCATGAACAAGAATCTTGACACGTTTCCTATATTTTTTATACCCCTATTTTAGACTATATATTATAAACTATATGACCCCACGTGAGAAACTATCACAAGTGCAAAAAGATGGGAAAATGTTCAGAAAATAGTAGAGGAGGATCAAAATCACTTTTTTTCCCTTTAACCTTTTCTTACCTTTAACTTTGTTAGTTGAGGGAAGGAGTGAAAAACAAGACGAACTTCTAGTGAAAAGTTTATTTTTGTTTTTTTAATTCAAAATTATGTATGCCCAGTACGATGGTCCCAACTTAAAATGAAGTATCTTACCGTTCCACGGAATAGCCTTATGCCATCTAACTTTAACCCTCGCTGCCCACGCTTAGGAGTCAAACAAGAGAGAGAGAGAGAGAGAGAGAGAGAGAGAGAAGAAAGAGGCTCAGAAGAGAAAACTGTTGAAAATGAAGCAAGCGAAGTGTGAGCTGGAGGAACTGATTTTGAAACTTCAACAAGACTTTAGAAAATAATAAGATAAGAGAACAATTTTTAAAAATAAGAAGAATCTGTCATCACATTCCAAATATTTTTGTCTTTTAAACAAGTGCTGAAAAATCGTGCTACAAAATGATGAGATTTTTAAGACAGTAATAACACAATCTTTACAAACTCTTCAGTAAGCTGTGTGACAATGCTACTACCACAGTGCACAGTACTTTTTAAAGTAATTAATTACATTACAAAATTACTGTCTTAAAAAAGTAATCAGTTACATTACAGCGATACGTTCTGATAAAAGTAACTAGTTCGAGTACTTTTCCATTGCAGACAATGAAAATTCCTCATGCATGTTGTTTTAGTCAAGACCTTTATAATTATTCTACCATCATCACTCAGTGAAGTTTGGCCCATAATCTGTTAACTACTAACAGCAGGTATAACAGAAGGGGGCGAGTTATCGGGGGCGGGGCTTGTAGGATGACTTTCACACACACACTAACGGAATGACTGCTGTCTGGCTCACGGATTACATAAACTGTCGGAATAACGGATCACATTTTTGAAAATATAACTAAATAACTGAGGACTTAAATGGCGGACCTAATGCGTTAGATCACTCGTTACATCAAAAAAGTCATCCAAGTACTCTAACGCGTTACGCCCAACACTGCCACAGTGTACAGTCCATACAGTAATGTGTGCTTACTGCTACACACAAGAACAAACTAATGCTGAAAATCCTGTGTAATAATAAAGCTACTGTAGCATATAAAAACTGTATCATGCAGGCGGGGATCAGAGAACTTTCCCCCACTGGGTCAGTCTCTTTTAGCCTCAACAAGTCTACTCTCACTACAGATCAAGGATTAAATGTTTTTCCATCTTTTTACTGTATTCACTGTATTTCTCTTTAAAAAAATTTCATTAAAGCAAAGGCCTTTTTTTACACTATCTCAAATCTTCCTTTCTTCCACTCGTGCTCCTGTGGCTCACATCCTCCTGAGATGATGAAGAACAATCTCTAATATCTGGGCTTAAATCTAAATTATCCTGTATACAGGGGGAGGGGGGGGGGATGGATTTAGAGCATGAGGCGGATTTAGAGCATGAGGTAGGGAACACCCTGGACGGGGTGCCAATCCATCTCAGGGCATCTGGGTAGACTATTTAAAATATATTTTATATTTTAAGTAAAAAAAAACAACAACAATAACAATAAATAGTAAACTGTTTAATAAACTGCATATTTGTATTACAGATATTAATAAATCTAATTAAATTGATAAGAGCATTGTTATTGTTTTTGCAGTTTTTTCCTCCATATCAGCCCTTCAGCTAACCTTAAATAATACACAAAGTGTGAAAGCTTCACTGACTGAATATTTTTCAACTTTCTAACATTGGAGCGTTTAATTTTTATTATTAATAATGATTAATTAATTAAGTAATTTGTTAATTAAGTGACTTCTCCATTTTTCTCCCTAATTTTCACCCAAATTCTTCTCTCTCAAAAAGCCGTCTTATGCAGGTTTTGAATGAATGTTTACTGATGAACTAAAAACTTCCTTTAGATTTCCATTAAAATCAACTTAAATTAAAATGGGTCAGAATCTTGTCCATGGTCATCCATATATCATACATCTGCTTAGGAAAAAAAAACAAAGCTGTAGTAATGGAATTAAACTTTTGTATCCTAATGTGACTTTGCTTTTCCCAAACAAATCTTTCTTTTTGTCCAAATCTACACAACTATTTTGTTTGGTAGAAAACAGTGGCAGGTCTGTATGAAATGGAGTGTAAATCCTCTAATTGGTAGATCTCAATTTCCAGCCCGAGGCTGAGCGATGCATGTCGTCTACACTTCAACCCCCTGCCACACGCCGCAAAATCACACAAATGCTGGAGCCGCATCAAATATTTAGGGTGTTTTCATGCTTTTCATTTCTGGCTTATTGAAGGCATATGCAATCTATTTTCCCTTGGGTTCGGGTAATTGGAATAAGAGCCTAACTGGGATACGCTACATTGAATAAGATATTTATATGGGAGGTATCAGGGCCAGAATGGTATTTGCGTAAGATTGAAATGTGCGCCTGAAATGTGATTATTTACACTGTGCAGCTAGTAGAATGGAGACGAGGGCTTTGATCTCAGCACATCTCACTAACTTCCACGCACTTCCATCGAAACGCAGAGAGCAGAAAAGCATCTCCTGGGACAGTGAGGGGGCGCTGGCGAGGGATGACTTAAAATAACACAAGTGGATTTCACAGCTCAAAGACTTATTATGCACTACGCTAAATCCTGTAAGCGAGCTGGTCTCCTGGCTGTCCGCTCCAGGGCTGCAGACACGATAGCCATTGAAGGCTGTAGGGATGGAGTGAAAACGAGAAGAAAAGAGGAGAGACGAAGAGAGAAGAGAAGAGACAAAGGACAAGAGAAGAGAAGAGAATAGTGGAGAAGAGTTGAGAAAAGAAGAGAGAAAAGAAGAAGGAAAGAGAAGTAAACAAAAAAGAGAAGAGATGAAAGAAAATATAAAAAAGAAGAACAAGAGAAGAAAAAAAAAATAAGAGAAGAAACAGAAGGAAAAAGAACAAAAAAATAAGAAAAGTAACAAAGGACAAGAGAAAAGCAAAAAAAGCACAGAGATAGAAAAAGAAGGAAAGAGAAGACAAGAACAAAGAAAAGGAAAGCGAAGAGAAGAGAAGAGAAGATAAAAGAAAAACTAAGGACAAAACAAGAAAAGAAACTGAAGGGAAGAGAAGAGAACAAGGAAGAAAAAGAAGAAAAAAGAGAAGAAAGAACAGATGAAACATAAGACAAGAGAGCAGAAGAGAAGAGAAGAGTTATTTTGGGATGCACAGAACCCCATGAGATTATGAACAGTGCCACCTGCTGACTCTACCCTCAGCACTGTTAACGTCTGTGCACATCTTCCAGAGAGCAGGCAATGTCAGGGTCAGAGGTCGAAGGTTACCTAAGTTGACGGTCAGTTTGACTTTTCCCCCGTCCAGCTCCAGGCGCAGGGTGTCGGCGGACTCTGAGGAGGTGGTGGCCATAAGCAGACCGTAAGCCCTCTGGGACATGAAGCGTAGCGAGACGTCTTCGGCTTCCGTGTGCATGACGCGAGGCATGAGCACCTTCAGGAACATGCTGCCGTCATAACTCAGCACTGTAGACTCTGCACAGGAGAAACACCACTACGTCATACTGGTAGTACCACAACTAAAACTACCCTCATATACAATAGGAGTTCATTATGGTGCATTTTTGATCATGTTACATCCACATCCTGGTTTATTCCTTACAGACCTCAGATATTTAAGTGAAGAAATCCTTTCTCATACAGTAACACCGATCTACTGTAATACTACAGAATAAGGCTCATGTATGATTAGTAACACTCTGCGGCCACCCGCTGCACAATCAGAGCACTCTTGTATGAGAAGAGTGTGTGACCAATGTGAACCGAACACACATCAGTGGAGTTTCCGCTTAATGAGCACGCTCATAGTGAATAAGAATACGCAGCACGGCACGGATAAGGTCGAGCTTCTCGGTGAGCGAGCTAATTCGGATTTAACCACAGGTTAAAATAGACGTGTATCGTTTCCTTGAGATTACCTGAAATCTGCTTTGAATGTGCGCTAATAGAACAGAAACAGGAACATGCAGAGACGAGGTGGAAACAACCAGCGGGCCGACAGAACTTACAGCCAGTGGGATTTCCTGTCTCGCTGCGCAATGTGCTGTCATATCAGAACAGGTTAAAGCATATCGCCTCTTTCAGATCTATACGTAATAAAACAACAGTGGTACAGTTGGTGCTAAACAGCTAGAGTTCTTTTGTTTTTGATTTTGTCAGTGCAGATTAGCATCTGAGAATAAAAAATTTAAAAAAAACATGATTTCTCCGGAAGAAAATTAGTGATCAGTATCACAGCAATAAATCATCATACAAAACAAAATACAGTCTTTAAACTCTGTGAAAAAAGACCCGCCTTATCCGCTAATGGATTTTACACTGAATAAAAGAACGCTTAACTTTAAACTTACTAAAAAAAAGACAAATATATTCCATGCACATACAGTATCAGTCACAAATGACGACTGGATAAATTTGTCTTGAATTGGTCACATTATTTTATAATGCCTTTCAAATGTTTAAATAAATCCATAAATAAAATTGCACTTATGGTGTATTTTAAACAGTCCAGCTTATTAATTATTAATTACATGTAATTTTCAGTTAACCAAGATCTCATCCCATAATAACAGCACTAATAATTGATCCCTCTTATTTATACAGTATATTTAGTCTTCATTAGACAACCACTAAGGTCGAGTTTCCCTCATTGATATTCCGCTTACGGACAACAGATGGCAGGAGTGAGTTAGAAATCGTACAGCACTACCAGAACACAAACAAAAGGGCAAAGTGAATTTGTGTCACCGTGAATAAGATTCCATTTCTGTAAGCTTCAGAGCTCATGTGGCATTACTCATTGCTGTGCAGATCACAATGATCAGGACGATGCGTTAGCATGCTCCGAATTCCCTTTCTCCGCTGTACCCTTCACCCTAAAGCCTCTTCGCCCTTACCGGTTTCACAGTTGGGCCCCAGGTATCCGGTGCCGGTGCAGTCGCATACGTGGCGATTCCAGCCTTCATGGCAGTGGCCGCCGTGGGAACAGGGCTCGGTGCTGCAGCGCCGGTGAGTCTCGCGCGTGCAGGAGACACTGACGCCTGCGGCACCCTGCAGCTCGGACAGGCGCCGCAGGTCCCGGCTCCGGCCGTCCACGAACACGTCCCGCATGCAGCCCACGAAGCCCAACCGCAGAGATGCTGTCCAGACCTCGGGGGGCAGAGGAAGGGTCTTGCTTTCCTCAGGGAGACCGCCGAGGTACATCTCACCGTCCAGGTCCAGGATCTCACTGCCTTCGTTGGTGGAGAAGGGCATGCTGCGGCCGTTCACCGAGATGGAGCCTGGAGGAAGAAGCGGGGAGCAGTAAGAGAAAACAGACGTGGGAATGTGTGACGCAGGTACTGCCAAACCTACAGTAGCATTAGATAATACTGAGGTGAAGTAGGGACATTAGCAGGTGCTGAACTACCTCAACATCCCTATCCCCCCCCCAACTATGTATACTTTTTACACTCAAGACTTAAACCTTCTCTTTCTTTTATTCTTTTATTCTTAGTAAAGTGTTTTTTTTAAATCTTTTATTCATTTTACATCACAAATCTTTAACTTTATAATAGTCCATGAAGATGAAGATATAAACACTACAAAATAGAATCTTTTTACACACTAATTAATACTTTAGGAACTGTCAGTGGCATAGCAATAACACACCAATAATAATAATAATAATAATAATAATAATAATAATAATAATAAGACCCATTTTTTACATTTTATTTTATTTTTTTTATGAAACACCACATGTTTTTTCAAGTGAAAGCATTTTTATTGTCCATTAATCCTAAGTATTATACCACGCAATATTTTTTCCACAGGTTTTTAACTACAAGTTAGGATCTCTGCATTTCATCAGCTCTATTGCACTCTAGCTTTAACCATTTTAACCAGTAAGAGTATTTCCTGTTCTCTTACCTTAGTTGGTGGAAATTTAGCTTTCTCACATTAACACAGTATCTGTTTAGGTTAGATAAGCATTTAGTAGCATAATGATATCCTTAGGGCAGTGGTGAAGGTTGAGGTTCTTGGTTGCTGATCAGAGGGTCTCGTGTTGACAGTTGCCACTGTTGGGCCCTTGGGCAAGGCCCTTAACCCTTTGCCCATACAAGTAACTCCGCCCTCATCTGTGCCAAATTCTGGATGGGGCTAGCAACCTGTCCCTGTTTAAACAACCAAGGCTACAGAAATGACCATCCGTGGTTTTTTAGTTCCTTAGTATCCTGAGTTTAATAAATGCCCTGATCTCTGTGATTGACCCTGTATTACTCGGTATTTGTGTTGTGATAGTAAATGTTCTCCAGAATCATTCACAGATTTTAAAATAGAAGAAAAAGAGCAAAGAGACACCAGGCTATAAACGACCAAAAATGTAATTTTAGACCACTTAGAAAACCATCTTAGAAAACCTGTCACTCCTGATCAATAGAACTTAAGCTTGGATCTTACCACGTGTGAAAACCAGGTTCTCCCAGGGCGAGGTGTTAAATAACAAGCATTAAAAACCACAGACTGAGTACACTTATAGAAATTCACCTCGATTCACGTTGCATATAAGGCTTCGGCTTTGACTGAATGTCTTTACCTCTCCATCGGTGTCAATTAACAGTAATACTAATGAAATAAATAATACAGCTTAATAATCGATAATAAGAACACTTACATTGCCTACCTACAGTATCATCTCCTATTTATGAAAGATTTTCATAGCAGGAACGACATACGAAACTGCACATATCGATCCGCAGTGCAAAAGGAATTTGTCCGTGTGAAAACAAACCTGAAATTGATCCTGGATACACTCTTAAGTATTCAGGCTCTATGGATGAATTTTTAAACCCCATGAACATGAGAGTTTTGGAGAAACTTGTGTGTTTATACTGTATACAACCCACTGACCTGGAGCGTTCTCCACAAGGCTCATTTTTCGTGGGGTTTAAAAATTTGTTTCACCAAAAGCTTGATAACAACTGATCCACTCAAATGCACAAATATGGAGAAACTGTAATTGCAAAGGTTCAGTAGGACAATACTTTATTTGTCTACACTGATTGCTCTATGCACTGTATTACTTCTTGATTTATTAAACTTTTTTGCAGAGTTTGTGCACTTTGCCAGGTGCTCACTTAGATTTAGAATTTGTGCTGTTTAGCTGCAGACTAGACCGCGCAGGAACTTGAGGAAACCAGCATTAGTTGCACAAGAGTCTTTTAGGTCATGAACCCTTACAGGTTGATCAAACACTTTTCATAATTGTGCCTTCGGCTGCACGCTCTTTTTATAATCCGCTCTGAATAAAAGCGTCTGCCAAATGACGAAATGCAAAAATGTAATATAAATGCATTATGTACAATATACATCAGACAGTTTGTGGGTGGAATGTCTAAGGCCATGACTAGAGGAAGAGAAGCATTAAAAATGAATTAGTCAGTGGATAATGTCTGCATTTTCACTTTTTTCCACTTTGGAGTTTGGTAAGTTTGGTCAGTCTTAAAAATGGAAGGTTATGCATGTGAGCATGGAGGAACACCAGGACCGTTTTGTTCTTAATGGTGTTTTCAGGTTTACCCATTCCCTTGCTGAGTACCATGTGACCATCATCACGCGTACACATGGATTGCCTATAAAAAGTACTGCTCAGTAATATTCATCCACTGGTCTCTTTTATCAACCCAAGTGGCCCAGCAGCTCTGGTGGTCTTCAATGTTGTTTTCCAACCTCAGCATCATACTGTACAGTCTTAACCATGCAAGGTACATTCTTCCATTCCAAACCACCAACGTGGGTTTCTTCAGAACTACTGCATTTGCATGTTTCCTGTTCAAGTAACAACAACAAAAATAAGTTCCATCTTATAAAATGCTCCAATAGTTTGCCTTTATAAGTTGCTGTAATGCTAATCCTCTGGAACCCGTCCGCCAAGATGGTTTACTTTAGAACTATTGCTGTTTTCCAGTTTGCTTGTTTCCTCGCCAGTTAGCAACAGAAATTCTGTCACCTGGCAACCATGATCATCACCTACTGTACATGGGCTGCTCTCCATGTCCGAGTGATCTCCTGGACTCTCTAATTAACAGGAGTGACCCAGGTGGCTTGGCCGTGGTAGAGCCATGCCCATAACCTGCTGTTCTACTTCCTTTCTTTCCAGATCACCTTGTTACATGGGTTTGCGATGCACTTGGCGTACCTCATGAAAAAGCAAGAAACAGCACTCATACAGTAAGCACTGCCAATACCATTTGTAAGCCTTTTATTATACCATTATAATGATATTGAGGGAAAAGAATCATCTTGAGACATCAAGATACATCATCTTGTATTCAATTGAGATTGAGAATCTAGCAACAGCCAGTCTCTATGGCAAATAGGGATAGAGAGTTATGCATGTGTCCACAAGTGCCTCCTAGAAGTTGAATAGCATTTAATAGAAGAAGGCACTTCTTGACCTGTGTTCAAGCATGCATGCACAACCCCTTCCTTTAGCCAAGGGATTAACGATGGGAGGCTCCTTCTAGTCCTCCCCAAAGCACAAACAGTTGGCCTAGCAGCTGGACATTAATTTTACATAATGCATGAGAGCTCTTACTGGACACAGTAAGAGAACATTCTGGAAATATTCTCATCTGCAAGAGGAGGTTCAAAGGAAGCAAGTCTTACCTTTTTTTCCCCTCACCTTGCACTGGCTCATATTGCAAGTTGCACCAAGTCCAGTTTACTGTTTTGTGTGAAACGCAGATAAATTTTCACACCTTTATGAAAAGATTGCGCTGGTTTATGTGTGCCCAGCAGCAAACCATCAATCTGTCCCGTGCTGACTTTTAGTCTGGACTCACAGAGAGAGAGAAAGAGAGAGATATTTCTAACTCCAAAGCACTGTATGAGGTTTATGCCAAGTGTTTTGCTTAAAGTGAGAAAACCGTGCACTTGTCTGCAGACAACTAGAGCATAAAGATAGAGCATGGGCACTTAAAAGATGTCTGACTCTTGGCAAACTGACCAGGATAATGAGGTCTTTTACTCTGTTGCAGGGGACACCCACATACTTGGCACCACTGATAACCCAAGCGAATGGGTTCTCTGTGTCCTACTCTAATGTGGAAGCAGAGAATTTGCTGTATACCACAGCAGCGGAGATGTGCATAGGTGGGTATGCTTATTCCAGATCTATCATTCCAAATCTACTTTTAAAAGGTACTATCTACAGTATAGTATAGTATAAATGCACCTGGCAATCGACCTAATTACAGTAAATATATCTCTTGCATATCTGTAGTAGCGTACTAGTAGTGTACCATACGAATGCAATCAGTGTAGACAGCTGGTAAGAGTCACCTGCTTACACACTGTATGATGTGATGGAACTTTTGATTAAAAGTGCCCTGGATGGCTGATCACACTCTTGTGGTGACTAGACAGGTTAATTAGCAAATCAGTATTGGACACTAACATGCACTTCAATGGCGCTTCCGATCTTATCTGAGCTGTACAGTGTTTCAGTAGTGTTGGATGCATGATGATTCGAGCCTGAACAAATCATTTACCTGAACCTAACCCAATTTACTAAACAGACTTAAGTATATGGCCTTTTTAGGGTAATAGGATTAGTTACTCTGAGCCTGAAGCACTCATTCTACTTCAGACCATTTTAAACAACAGGCCATGTCTTCTTCAGCAATACAGTCAGTTGACTGTGCCAGAAATGATCTATAGGACGGTGCAAATTTAGCAACTGCGACAAGATTAGCAAAAATAAAGCTTAAGGTGCTATAGTCTGTTTTTTATTCCTCTTTTTCTATTCTCCGACAAGGTGAGAATAAACATAAATAACAATAATTTAATCCATTATTATAATTATGTGGTCAGACATCATCTAGAAGTGTTACTGAGCTCTATATTGCAGTCTCTGTACCCAGTGTTGTGTCTCACCTTTGCGCCCCTCTCGCTGGAAGTCCACATGACACCACTCGCCATCGTTCACCTTCTTGTTGCCGGCCTTTAGCTTAACGCTGCCTGATCCCATGTCCATAAGTAGGTACAGGAAGCCGTCCAGCAGTTCCATGGCAAAAAAGTCAACCCTGGGGCGGTGCTCGCGTGAACCTTGCGTGTGCCCGTGACTGAAGAGCAGCAGGCCGTTGGGCTCTGTGGTGCGGAAGTCGAAGGAGATGGATCCGGTTTTCTTGCCACTCCAGTGAGGGAGGCTGACATAGGCAGCTGACGTGTCGAAGCTGATAGGATCAAGGGCAGCCACATCCTCACAGCGGAAAGTCAGTTCACCGTGTAGGGTCACTTTGGGGTCGCGCAACTCAGCCAGCCGGGAGAGCTCCAGCCTAAACTCGTTATTGGTATAGACCACCTGGAGGAGAGAGGGAGAGAAAACGGGACGGAAAAGGAGAGTCCTATTTTCAGTCCGTGCGCATCCACACTGACAGGATGTAGAAATTTAGTAGCACGCTACCCAAAGTTAAAGACAAATTTCGGCTGATATATGCCTGAGGGGGTGGCGTTCACACTCAGTAAATACTCGGTTCGTCCTTAAGTGCCCACACGCATGAGTAAATTACATAAACATTGCAGCCACATCTGTGCGAGAATACAAAGCAGGATTTCCTCCCCGGCGATGTATCCTGTTTTATTGTCATTGAACGCCGTATGGTTCCTTCAATAAAAGAACGCTGAATGAATATGAAGAAGCTCGCTGAGCTGGATTGGCACATCTTAGGGTCAGTGTACTTCGTGCTTATAATATTGTGTTGAAACCACACAGTGTGCTGGGCGATAGTCAAACTTTCAATATCACAATGTTGACTAAATCATTGTAGTGGAATATATTAAAAATATTAAACACTCAGGTTTACAGATTTAGTTACTGATGATATATTAGTGACTCTTGGAGACCAGATTTAATATAAACATGAGTACAGTAGTTTGTTCTAATCTAATTGAGAAGACATCAGTGAAACATCATTTTTAATTATTTCAGTTGTCAGCTACAGTGGTGTGAAAAACTATTTGCCCCCTTCCTGATTTCTTATTCTTTTGCATGTTTGTCACACAAAATGTTT
>JAOVVA010000021.1:12169798-12198878 GCA_028565275.1 Leiocassis micropogon
CAGTATATATATATTGCAGTCAGTGTGACAATACATGAAACGAAAAAAAAAACAAGCAATATGTAATTTAAAATTGGCTGAAAGTAGCAGACTCTCACACACAAATATTTTTACAGCATGTTCTCAATTAGCAAATTAATTCAGTGTGATGTCACTAATTTGTACCCTGTGGATGTTCTAAATTGCCAGTATACTGTAGATTTATGTGTTCTGTCTCGGTTGTACTCGAGAATGTTAAAATGTAAAAATAACTAAACATGAATAAATAAATAAAAATAAATAAATAAATAAATAAAAACCTCACAGACTCACTGACCAACCTTGGATATCTTCAAATCCCATAAACACATGCTCTATGTATTATCAGATTATAAAACTTTAAGCATGAAAATATTTTATGAATTAGAACGTGGTCTCTCTAGCTAGCCTTAAAACTTGATACATTGACAGCTATTGACACACATTCATAAAACCTGAACAATATCTGAACATAAATAAAATGTATAAAAATAAAAAAATTATTCTGATTCCAAACACTATTTTAAACGAGTTGTTACAATAAATAATCAGATTAGGCTGTAAAAAAAAAAAAGAAGGAAAACTATTCTAGGTTTAAGATTCTGCTACTTGTATGGTTTCCGAATCAAACCGTCCCACTTGCTCTCAGGTGCACGTGCCGTTTCCTTGGCCAGGTGAGAGAAGAGCCCAGCACGGAGTAACACGCTTTTCATTTTCACACCAGCCTCTGTTCTAAGATGAAGACTGACGTTTTGTTGCAGAGTGTGAACTTAAGTGTCTCTGAAAATAACACAAGCCAGCCACATTACCTGTCAGTGCCCGTGACAGAAGAATAAAAGCAGAGGTAGGAGCCGAAATGAAACGTGCCAGCTCAAGGAGAGAGAACATGAGAAAATGCAATTACGAGCGGTGGCTTCACAAAGCCCGGCAACCCATCTGTGTCTTAAAAGGCATGTTAAAGCTGCCAATCCCGAAAAGACACAAACCTAAACCAATCAGCCAAACTGTGTTAGGAGCTTAAAGTAAGAACAAACACAGACGACTCAAAAATGACTGACGCCTTTTAAAACACTGGACTGTAGCAAGATTGATTTTGTAAATTTCTCAAACTGTTTGACTTGATAATGTCCATAAAACCTCTAAATTGCCTAAATAAAAAGCATGATCTGCTTCCGAGCACAATGCATTAATTCACGTTATTCTGTTTTAAGTTCATGATGTGATTTTATTTCCTACAGTATGTGCATTTCTTTCTGTTCTGTCTCCTCCCCTGCCCTGACAGTGTTCACCTGTTGTGTGAACTCTAAGTGCTCTCTTTCTGTGTCTCTAAGTGCTTTCAAAATACTGCTGCCTCCTGCCCACGAGTGCCTCACACCTGTGCTGATATTCGAGCACAACAGCACTCCCTCTGGTGTGATATTCCTTAATTAAATGTGGTCTGCCTTTGTTTTGACCTCATGCTACAGACTGTGACTCTTACTCTGTGATTTCCTTTAATAAAACACATATTGAGTTCATGCACTTATGTCCTGCCGCCAATCACAGCATGTTACATTCATATCTTTAAGTGCACAATATTATTCATTGTTCCTTATTCTTTCTTCTTTTTAATGGCATTGATTTTTAAGCGTATCCAGTCCTTCATCTGCACACTTATGTTTTTTTTTTCTTCTCCATTTGTACTAATTTGTAGACTTCTAGTGTAATTAAAACATGCTAAAACTCTGCTTATATGACCTGGGATGAACAGGGCTGTAGTGTGGACTTTATAGTTGGGTGGTTAGTATCAAGGAGTGATTAATACAGCCTGGGGGTCAATGAGACAGAGACGAAGAGCTCAGCCCAGTCAAACTGGAATCTTCAGAGGAAATCAATTTTTAATTTGTCTGTCAGGAAAGTAAAGCTGAAACTTCAACGGTATGGACATGACATAAATAAGAGACACGGTTGGAAGCGGACAAATAGTGCCCGGAATGAAGGAAAATGGGAAAAGTGCAGATAACGGAACAGAGGGTGAGAACGGATGGGAGGTGAAATACTAGGCTTATCAGTATAAGCTTGTTGAGGATGATCCTTTATGGCCTGGAGTTTAGACACTTTCCAAATCGCTGTCTTTCTCACATATGCTTCCTCGACTCACTCTTCCATAATGAAGCCTGGACCAGCTGGTTAAGTTTCAGGGCCAAATTTACAAAAAGGAGCAAGCTGTTTAAATGAGGCTCGATTTATCCACACATTTAGTACTGGCGTGGGTGATAGGATAACTATATATATATATATGTATACTGACAGGCTACACAGACAACATTAGACAGCAAGTACACAGTGAGTTCTTGAAGATTTTGTGCTGGAAGCAGGAATAATGAGCAAGCATATGGACTTGAGTACCAGGCTAGATGACTGGGCTAGAGCATCTCCAAAATGGCAGGGCTTGGAAGATGTTTTCTTGTATTAAGTGGTTAGTACTGTACCTACCAAAATGTTTCAAGGAAGGACAATCGGTGAACAGGATCATAGATGCCCAAAGCGTACTGATGTGCATGAGCAGCAATGGGTGGCCTCGCTGGTCCAATCCCAAGAACAGCTACTGTACCACAAAACTGCTAAAAAAGTCCATTCTGGCAATTCATGCACCACGTCTTGCTGTGTATAGAGCTGCGTTTCCACATACCAGTCAGCGTCATACTCTTGTCCACCCCCAAAAGCACCTATAGTGGGAGCGTGAGCATCAGAACTGGACCATGGAGCAATGGAAGTACTGTAGGTGGCCTGGTCTGATGAATCACATTTTCTTTTACATCATTTGGATGATGCTTGTGAGTCACTTACCTGGAAAAACTGATGGCACCAGGATGCACTATGGGAACAAGGCAAGCCAATGGAGGCAGTGTAATAGTCTACTGGGAAACTTTGAGTCCTGGCATTCATGTGGGTTTTACTTTGACATGCACCATTTAACAACAAAACATACCAAGACCAAGTACACCCCTTCATAGTAACTGTGTTCCCTGATGTCTATGGCCTCTTTCAGCAGGATAATGTGCCCTATAGCACTGCGAAAATGGTTCAAGGGTGGTTGGAGAAACATGACAAGAGTTCAAGGTATTGGCTTGTCCTTTGAAATCCTCCAATCCCAATCTGATTCAGTGTCTGTGAGATGTGCTGGACAAACCTGTCTGCTTCATGAAACTCCACATGATCCACCTTAGAACTTACAGGATCTATCATAACAATGTCTTAATGCCAGGACCACAGCACACCTTCAGATGTTTTGTGGAGTCCATGCCTCAACCGGCCAGAGCTGTTTTTAGAGCTGTTTTGGTAGCACAAGTGGAACTAACACAACATTAGGCAGGTGGTTTAATGATTTGTGCAAATATGTAAGTATATATAAACATTCAAACGTAATTTTAAAAAAATAACTATTTAATATAACCATTTCATTCTGAGAAAGCAACCAACCTCTCCCACATATTTGACTTATTATATTTCCAAATAAATTAAAAGAAAACATTGTACAAAAAGAAAACAACAACAGAATAGTTAAAATAAATTGAAAAATTAAAACAAAATAAAATAAATAAACCAATTTAATAATTTAAAATTTAAGGGGAAAAAAGCCCACAAGTCAAAAATGAATTAAATTAAATTAAAGAATAAATAAAAAATATATATTTCATATAATTCTGAAAACAATATTATAAAATATAAACATTATTATGTTAGAGTAATTTATAACTCTATCTAATAACTGTATTTAATAACATTATACTAATAGTAGTAACTTTATGTATTTATTAATAAATTTATCATTGTATTTCATAATATTATTATGTATTGTTTTTTTTGAAGAATCTATTATTACGATTTTTATTATTATTATTATTATTATTATTATTATTATTATTATTATTAACATATTTTACAGTTTTTTTCCAGATTACAGTTGCATTATATTATTTTATAACAAAAAACTTAAAAAAAACAAAAAAAAAAGATCCATCAGCAATCATTCCATGTAGATTCTACAAATATTCAACAACTCCATCTTGAGATATTATGCTAAAATCCATCTCAAAAAGACAAAAGCCTTATGATTTTACAGTTTATTACAAAAGTGCATGTTTATATAAATATTGCCAGTATGCCTGAAAATGAACGACACCATCCACACATATATTGAAGCCACTAACACATGACTACACGCATTACAGTAGGATTATATGATTAAAGTATGACAACTGGCTCTTGACACGGTAGGTCTGTGACTGACACTCAGGCTGTACTCACGTTTTTGAGGCAGCCCATGAAGTTGTTGCTGACCGGAGAGCCGGGTAGGTCGGCCGTGTTTGGACTGCCTCCCACATAGAAGAAGTCATCTGAGCCTAGCATGGTGTAGTCCTCCTGGGTGTAGCCTGTGGTCGTCAGCAAGCCATCTACAGATATAGTGACCTGGGTGTGCAGGAAAGGTCAGAGCAGAGGTAGGAGAAGACAGGAAACACAGAGATAGAGAGAAATAGTGAGACAGAAAGAAATAGTGCAAGAGATAGGGATCAAGATAGGGAGAAATAAATGGAGAAAGAAATAGACAAAGAAAGGCAGAAAGAAGTGCACGAAGAAAAACCATGACAGAGGGGGGAAAACAATGTGACAATGATTTAAGACGAATAGATAAAAAGGGGGCAGAGAGAGAAATAGAAAGATGTGAGAAAAGAAACAGAGATGGAGATAAATAGAAAGAGAAACACAGACAGTTATAAAGAGAAAGGAAATCATGACAGAAAATTAAGGTGGACAGAAAAGAAACAGAAATGAAAAATGAGAGAAACGGAAAGAGCAACAGAAAGATGCAAAAATAGAAATAAATATTGAAAGGAATAAAGAGAAGGGAAATAGTTATTGAGAATCACGATGGTTAGAAAAAAGAGACGGAGACAAATTGAGAAAGAGAATGAGAAATTTGTAAAACAAAGAGAGAAACAAAAACATGAGAAAGAAGGACATATATATATATATGTATATTAACATAAATTAAGAAAAAGAGGAAAGGAAATATAGACAGGGTCAGAAAGAGAGAGAGAGATTGAGAAATGGATCAAAAATAGATGGAGAAAGAAACAGAACGAGAAAGAGATGCGCAAAAAGAGAAATACAGAAACAGAGAGAGAGAAGAAAAAAGAAAAACAGCAAGCAAACCAGAAAGATGCAAAGATAAATAAAAACAGACAGAGCCAAATGAGAGAGAGAGAGAGAGAGAGAGAGAGAGAGATGAAAGAGTGATAAACAGAAATGTCGAGAAATGCAAAAGGGAAGAATATAGTGATAGAAAAAATAAATATAAAAAAATTTAAAAGAGAGAAAGGGAGAATGACAGGCATGAAAAGGAGGAATGAGGTGAAAAAGAGAAAAATGTTGAGAAAAAGAATAAAAGTCTGAATAAGTAACTTGAACAATATAACTGGTTTCCTGTTTTTTTGTTTGTTTGTTTTTTTATTTATCCCATTTTTAAGAGAAAATGCTTTTTAATGTCTGTGGCTTCTGTGGTGTTTTGGGCGAAGGTGGGTTAATGTGTGTGTGTGTGTGTGTGTGTGTGTGTGTGCTAGTTAGTGTTGACTAGTTAGTGTTTGGGAGGAGAGGTAGGTGGGAAAGCTATCTATAAATATGTTATGAGTGAGTCAGCAAGCGCAAGCGATGTAGTCTGGGGACATTAAAAAAAAAAAGAAAAGGGTGAGACAGTAATTTGGTTATTAATATAAATATAAAATTCACAAAGTTGATGTATTTGTGTTAGTGATAGTCTGTTAAGACCTTTCCCCCTTTTAGCTGCAGGGATTTTGGCAGAAAACATCTTGAACAAAAAATAGTTTAGTGCCATGCTGAGAGTCAGAGTGGTTAATTATAGGAGACATGCATTATGGTTAAGATGCTATGGACCTCAGGATTAGTTTCAGGATTGCTCTATCAGTCGCTGGACAAAACGCTTGGGTAGAACAGACACCGTAAAAGTCTGTTTCCTCCTGGAGGGGACAGAAAAACAATTTTAGAACTGTAAATGGGCCAACTTGGATCTTGAAACAGAGCTGACATCTGTTACACTTCTTTTTATTAATACATCTTGTTTGCCGGATAGATCTGTAAATACCATCAGAAAGCGGATAAAAAATCTTGAGAACTTGAAATAGCTGTCTTCAAAATCGCTGCTGCGCTAATTACTGCAGCTCACCTGTACAGTACAAGTGTGATGAGCTGAAAGATAACCACGTCCAGATGGCACTAGTCACCTCCAGAAAGGACATACCACCGGCCCAGATGTGCTGACGTGACATAAATGTCACAAATTCATCACTGATGCTGAAAATAAAGCTCATGGCATGCACAATTGTCCAGAAGAGAAGGACGCCGTACAACAGGGACAAGACAGGAAAAAAAAAAAAATCACAGCCATACGACTGCGGTGACAGAACTCAAGCTTAGCACCTCGCTCATGCAGTGACAGTGGGTTAAGAACATAAACTGGAGGTGTGAAATAATAACACTTGTACAGACATCATCATGTATAAAATCCTGTAGTTATAGGTTAAGGGCTTTGGTTGATGTTCACATCGAACACCAGACTAGGAAAATGAGATCTCAGTGACTTTGACTGTGGTTCAATTGGTTCTGTAGATTTTTTACAGAATGATGGGTGACGGTGGGTTTAGAGTCAGCGCCTCTTACTACAGTATCTGCCACCCTCGCAGTCAAACAAGCAGAGGGAATCCCAGCATGTATTCAGAACCCTGGTCAGCTCCACCTCATGCACAGAAGGGACAGGGTGCCTGGACTCACTGTGGCTGGAAGTAGAACACCAGACGGGGGAGTAGAACACATGTTGGATGCAAGACTCACAATCCTTCTTCTTTGCACTCTCTTTTGCCGAATTGAGGAAGCCTTCAACCTGAGACAAACTGCCGAGAAAGGGACTGCACCTCCTCCTGCCCCGCCCTCTCAAAAGCCTTCAGGCTCCCTTTTCGACCTCTCCTCTCTAACCTGCAAATTTTGTTTTCTTTGTCTTGTCATGTTCTGGCCTGCCCCTGCTCCTGCCCCTGCTAAACACTAAACACTGCCAAAAACAAAAGGCATCCAGTGAGCATTTACTGTGTGATCAGAAGCAAGAAACTCATCTATCAGACTGTTGATGACAGGGGGTCAGATGAGAAAGGACAGACTGGTTCATGTAAATAAGCACTGTTTACAACCATGGTGAGCAGAAAAGAATCAAATAACATGTTAAACCTTGAAATGATTAATGCTCTGACAGCAGCAACACCACACTGGGTTTCACTATTATCAGCTTAGAACAGAAATCTGAAGTAGTGTAGAGTAGGAAGAGAAACTGGACACTTGAAGAAAAACATCACCTGGCTTTCGTTCTGTCACTAAAGAAGGCCGAGGTAGTTCTTTGTTATGTTGGATTGAAACTGGA
Source organism: Leiocassis micropogon (assembly GCA_028565275.1). Taxonomy (NCBI): domain Eukaryota; kingdom Metazoa; phylum Chordata; class Actinopteri; order Siluriformes; family Bagridae; genus Leiocassis; species Leiocassis micropogon. The sequence goes on from JAOVVA010000021.1 coordinate 12,177,282, forward strand.
AATAACACCCATGTTTAGTGTGTCCAATACGGGGATGTCTTTCATTCCAGTGACAATAACTTGTTTCGAAAAGCCGATTGTGTGATAATGCTTAAGCACAGGCCTACATACCTGGGCCCGTATTCACAAAGCTTCTTAGAATTCTCTCAAAGAGCTCCTATCTTAACTAGCTGGAAGTCCCTAGACTAAAAGTGATTAGGAAACTTCTCAGAGCAACTCTGAGTAAGGAAAGTACAAAACCCTTTATCTTAGTGAGGGGGTGTGGTTGACAGTGTTGCTAGGGATGATGCAGCAATTCACGTACTGTGATTGGTTGATAAAAAATAACCTCTGACCTCTGCAAAGGTCTTAACATGCGCTATTTGTGAAAATAGAATACATGATAATAGAACAGACAGTGAAATCATAATGTTTGTATATGAAAAAAGTGTATAATCATGACTACAGGCTACTTTATGCACTTTAAGTTTCTGTTATAGACTAAATATCTAAAGATAATTAAAACAGCCAAATGTTGAAAATGTGTCTACTTTTAAAGCAACCAATTTCCACACAGTAGTTACTATATTTCTTCTTACTATAAGTTCTTACATTTGTTTATCATACTGATTTTATTACTTGTGATCCATTTCAGATTGATGGGAACAAAATGACTCACCTTTAACCAAATTACATGATTGCAGGACAAAAGTTGCACTTTTGGATGGTATGTAGCCAACAATCCAAGAGAGATGGAAGGAAGTAAAACAACAAGAAAACCAAACTGGACAAAAGAGCAGTGCTTACGTTTAGCTTTACGTTCAGTGTTTGGAGAATATTTCTTCTTTCCACCATTTTGTCCTCTGCTACAGAAACTCTTAAGTCTCTTAAAAGTCCTCCTCTCTACTCTTAACAATTTTTACCGTAGGAGCTGTTTTTAGAGCTTACATGTTTCGTGAATCATTTTTATCTTTACTAAGATTTAGTCCTAAATTTAAGGGGAAATTCTACGAAAATACTTAGACTTATGACATTTTCTTAGAATTTGGTCACTAGGAGCAACTTTTAGGCTTAAGAAGCTTTGTGAATACGGGCCCTGGAGTGCGACCCTGAAGATTCTGAAGTGTGCAAACTTATTCGCTATTACCATCTGTTATGTAAAAAATAAAACTATCGGGAAAACTTTTAACACTGGTGTTGATAGCACTTATTATCGGGATGTTCACACCGATCAGCCATAACATTACGAATGCTAAACATTATGCAGCTCTGGGCAGCTCTGGCCCTTTGGTGCATGAATCCATAAGACCTCTGGGGGGTGCTGTAGTGTCTTGCGTGAGGACACAGGGGTAGGGTCTCCTTGGATGCATCCCATGGGAGCTCGATCAGGCTACTTTGCTTTTCCATGGGATCGGATCAGATAGGCTGGAGGTTGGGACCTGCAGGCATGAATGAGCTTTGGGTGGCCATGATCCTGTCACCCGTTTACTGGTATATAACTGACAATCAATGTTAATGCTATGTGATGTTAATGTCATGGCTGATTGGTGTAATTTGTTCATATTTAATGTTGTAAAAAGTCCATGAGACAAGTTCCCATGCACTACATTATTGCACCAATAAAGTTGTTTGTATTCTTTGACCAGCCTCTCCGCAAAAACAAACAAAAAAAACCCACACAAAAATATGGAACAAGTGCATTGTGAATATCATGAAAACTACCGCAGGGGGCAGAGGTTTTTCTTACAAAGCCTCAAAGTTATGGAATAGCCTTACAATTAGTGTTTGGGACTCAGTCTTTAAGTCCTGGCTGAAAACCTATTTATTTAGCCAATCCTTTTGTGAATAGATTGGTCTTCGGTAAAGGTGCAGATCTGGAGGACTGATGTATACAGAGCTTTGTAGTGAACTGGTAAGTTTGCATGCTGTCTTCCCCCACTCTCATTGATCACTCAGGTTGGAGTGACTGGTTGCTTTACATCGCAGGGAGCCCTCATGACTGTCTTTCCTTCTGGCTCTGCCTTTTAGTTATGCTGTTATAGTTAATCCTCCCAGTGTCCCTGCTTCCACTCCGCACTAAATATACATTTACCTTATACATTACGTGACTGTGACCATACCTAACTGCTCTCCCTCGTTCTCTTTTTTCTCTCACTCTCGCACACACACACTCTCTCTCTGTCGAGCTACACATGCCACTCCTAAGCTGCCACTGATCCAGCACCCCTCCCCCTACCCTTCAGACCTGTCTGACTCATCCTGGTGCCTGGCATCTGGTTGGAAATCTCGTTGCATGGAGGGCCCGTGTGGTCTGCTTGGGATGCCTTTGGTCACTGGGGACGGTTCCACTTGACCATGAAGATGGTCTTGGACTCGGCTGGTGCGGACAGCTGTTCTCTGATGACTCGTGACTGCGGTCGCTCCAGCAATCGCTTCAAGGACTGAAATTTCTAAAAATAGTTTTGTACCTGAGCCTTTTGATTCTGTAAAGCTGCTTTGTGACAATGACCATTGTAAAAAGCGCAATATGAATAAAAGTGAATTGGTTTTAAATGAATTGAATAATTACTAGGACTACTGAGAATGCTCTTGTGAAAGAAAATAGAAACCAGTATGACAAGCAACAAAACGTACCTCACTTTGCATGGGCTTGCTAAAGTGAGAACGCAGCGTTAAGCAAACTAATTCAAAAGATTACTGTATGCATAACAATCCCATAAAAATCATATATTTATATTAGAAATTGTAACATTTCTCTTATTGTCATATCACCCAGCTCTACCCAAACTCAGCTGAAATGACCTGAGGCACAGTTGGAAGTGAACTCATGCATCCGTAATGAAAATATCAAACCAATAAACGGACAAAGCAAGCAATAAATAGAGCCAGCAAGGTAAACCACAGAGAGATGCGCCAAGCCACACGAAGAGAATAATAAAGAGAAGGAGGTTTTCATTTTTTTTTCTTCCTTTTTTCTCCATTCCAACAGCTTTGGGTGGTTAGTAGCAGTAAAACATCTGCTCTAAACTAGTCCGTTTGCCTCCAGTGTGGCTTGATGCAAAGCCACTAATTTGGGCTAATCAGGGCTACAAAAATTATACATGATTTAATTAATTTATTTACGTAGATCACAGCTTTCCTTAAACAGGTGCCTCTTATAATAATAATCCACCTCTCCCCGATGCATCAATCCACTGAAGCGTGTATTAATAGAGACGTAAAGCATAAAGTATGCTTCACCTTTTCAATCATGAACGGTACACAGGTTCCTATGAAGGGCATTTAGCAGAAGCTCGGATGTATCAGAGCTATTTGGAGCATTTCTGTCGCGCGCTCATGAGGCCGAGAAGATTCAACATTCAAATTGTGAAATACGACAGAAATGATGGCTTTAATCTGAACTCTGAAAGGAAGTGCAGTGGTGCAGTTGTCGGCTCACTATCCGGTCTGAAGATGAAAGCATCCTGCTCTTTTTTATCCTTTTATTTTGTACTAGAATCATCTGAGAAACAGGAATGTAAGGCATGAAAACACCAAATATGTATATAAAGGAATGGGGAAAACTGAAGTTTTAAGAGCCATGACATCCAGTGTAGTATAGAAGTATAGGAGGAGGACGAAATTCTAATTACAGTAGATTTGAAATTTTAGGCCACGAGGCAAAGTGCACCCTGGACGGGGTGTCAATCCATCTGAGGACACACACACTCGCCCACTTATTCACACACTATGGGCAATTTTCGAATGTCGATTAGCCTAGCCTGCATGTCTTTGGACTGAGGGAGGAAACCCATCAAGCACAGAGAGAACATGCAAACTCCTTGCACACAGGCCTGAGGCGAGATTCGAACCCTCGACCCTGGCGGTGCAAGGCGACAGTGTTAATCACTAAGCCACCGTGTCGACTTTCCATTTTCAATTGATTAAATAATTCAAAGTTATACTTAGTAGTGTATAATAATAATAATAATAAGATAATAATATAATTTTTTTTAAGTGTGCATTAGACTGTAACAAAGTGAATATTCGCTAATTAAACATTACCTCGTCGGCCATGCGTTCGCTAGGGTGCAGGGTTGCTGTTTACAAGTGTTGTTTACTGAAATATGTAAGATGAGAATATTCTTTATTTTCATTCTTATTCAAAACTATCTTAATCAAAACTATCCCGATTTGCCTTAAAATCCACAACTCTGGCAACCCTGACTTGAATGTGACTCCTTAAGGGGAGAGTCTGCTTTTTCCTATACTGACTAGCATTTCATATCTGCAGCTATGCCTGGAGACACAGAGACACAGAGACAGAGAGCCAGAAAGAGAGACTTCTAATTTTTGTCTACATGATGTTGGCACAGATGAAAAGGTATTAGGGTCGACTAGTGTTTTTTTAATTTATGATAAAAAGGAAGTTAGAGAAAATGTTTAATTTCTATTAGCTTGGCACTGGTGCATCAAATGGTTAAGGCTGTAGGTTACTGGGCTACTGACTGGAAGGTCGGGGGTTCAAGCCCCCTGTTGAGCTGTTGAGGATAAGCGTTATATCCTGGCTGATCCTGCGCTCTGCCCCCTACTTTCTAACTGGGATACCCGAAAAAATAATTTCACTGTGCTGTAAGGTACATGGGACAAATAAAAAAATCTTAATATGCCGGTCATATGCAGAACATATTAGCGGCTACATTGGATACATTGTCCGATACGCATACGTTTTCAAATCGTGAGCCTTGTACTCAATGATACAACGTGGAGGATTATTACACCCCTAGGTAAGAGATTTTTCTATGTTTCATCACTGCCTTTAATGGCGATATAGGATTCAGAACTCATATTGAGCACGACAGGAACATCTGGACTTTGAGAGAGATTCAAAATGTATCACAGCAGATCTGCAGATAAATAGTGTAGGTGTGTGTTCTGAACAAAGCAGATCTCTGCATTGTGCAGCTGAAGGACTTCTGGAGGACTGTCAAATTTTCTCTGCAAGCACTATCTCTAATTACAGCATGTTAGATACTTTTGATAACTTTAAATAAGTTCCCAAGTCCATTCTGTCAAATTCCTGCCATATGGTGTGTGATAAAAAAAAAAGCTACATATGAAAAAGGAGCATTTTGCGCATGATCATTGTTGTAGAACAATCCACCACATTGCTTTAATTGTTAGTATGTCCTCATGTGTGATTTCAACATGAGCTGTGTTGCTGCCAAGTTTGTCCCGAAGCTACTGACTCAGGAGCAGAAGAAGCATCGCAGCGAACTTCATTAGCGTGCCATACATGACCTGTCCTTCATGTCATTACTGGTGACTAAACTTGGGTATATGGGAAACATATACGACCCTAAAAAGCAGGGGTAGCTCAATGATTAAGGTCTTGGACTAGTGATCAGAAGATCCCAGATTCAAACCCCCCCACCACCAAGTTGCCACTGTTGGGCCCTTGAGCAAGACACTTAACCCTCAACTGCTCAGATGTATAAGGAGATAAAAATGTAAGTCGCTTTGGATAAGGCCGTCTGCCAAACGCTGTAATGTAAATGTAAGTCTCCGTGACCGACAAAAGGCGAGGCAGGTCCAACGGAGCCACCACCGCGCAAATATAAATGCTCACAATGCTGAGACTTGGCTTACAACCATAAATCTGCCTTAATTTGTATACACGATAGATGGATGGACCACACAAAAAAGCTGAACTGTAAACCTGGTCCGAAAAATATTTTAAAAAGATTCGGTTTTAATAATAATAATAATAATAATAATTAAAAAATCATGATACTTAATAATGATCATCCATATAATTTCACTAATAAATCTTTGTCCTCCGCTAGATTAGATATCACTTTTATTAATAGGCTAATTTTTTTTTTTTTTTCTATTTCTGGACAATGTCAAAATGATTCACATTCCACGAAGGGATTAACGTTAAAAGGACATTAGCACAAGATAAACATTTGCGAATCCACTGCCGCTTATAGGCTTTTGTTAGCAGGAGAGGAAAGAAAGAAACAGAGTTAAGTGAATCATTGACAGTAAAATGATAAGAAGAAGGGCAGGAGGGTTGAGCTGGAGAAGCAGGCAAGAGGAGAGAAATGGCGTGCGGCGGTTTTCGGGGAAATGTCAGCGGCACTAAAACATTCTGCAGCTGTTTCTGGTTTACGGGAAAAAACAAAAAATACAATCAGCGTACACGGTCGTAAGAAAATGTCAGCGTGACACCACTCGGGTCAGGGAAATGCTGTAGCTTCGCCGCGCCGCAAATGAAAACAACGAAATGTTACTAGCCATTATCAGATGTGCAAAATACTCCAGCTCTGTAAGTGACTCGAACGAAAGGTTACAACAATCAGATGGGAGGCTAATCAGCGCGGGCGCCTGACAGACTACTTGGGGCTGTGCTCCATCATATAGTCGATGACGAATAATGATCAGGCTGAAAACGTTCAATCAAGGAAAACAGTTCTTGGAAAATTAGCACAGCGCGCAGGCCTCCATCAAAAAAAAAAAAAAAAAAAAAAAAATCTTATATCAAGCTGGTTATTGAGTGTTTTTCTTCCTAGGTTAGGCTAAATGAACAAGAGTAACCACTACCCTCCACCTCCCCGACCTTCCCCCCCCCCCACCCCCCCCCGAACCGCCAGCACTACACGGAAGGCTGACTGAATGCAAATGACTATATTTGCAAGCGTAATTGGAGCATATTTACAGGATTATTCTTCAGCAATCACTGAGAGACAAAACAGAGAGGCACAGACTGAACATGCATGAAGCCACTTCAATCATATTCAACCAATTTTAGCTGGGATTCAAATAAACATGCACACACACTTACACACAAACAAAGAGGGGCCACTTGTAAGCATCCAGATTTCCCTGTCACGAGTGAGTGTCCAAACTTAGGAAATAAGGTGATACAGGACAGCAAACACCCATAATGCACTTTGAATTTTTCAATTAATTTCAACACTGTTATTAAGATAGCTTTTAGAAACAATAAAGGACGGGTCAGCAAATGGTGGCCTAGAAAACAGCCTTTTCTACCAATTTTTCACTTTAAGTTCTGCCCCTGAAGTCATATTAAAAAAAAAAAACCTTAACTATCAAAAGAATCCTTCCGTGTGTCACTCATTCACTTTTATTATTTTGCACAAGCCTTGCTTCTTTAAAGTGACAGTGTAAACACTGGCTGAACATACAGTATAAGGCAAATGAAGTCTTTGTGCTGCTTCTCCTCCTCTCAGGTTGGCCCATAAATGAAAGCAGTTTTCTAAAGCTGCATTAGCTACATTACCTCCTTTACCCCCCCCACAAGCCTCCATGGGCTTGTGCTATTAGGTGGACACCATCCAAAACAGCCTGTAGTCTCGCTGAACTGGAGCACCTGCGAGGCCATCTGATTCCAATTAAACCGAGACCTCACGCAGTCCATCTCTATCGCACACAACGCAGCTCCAGCCATGAGCATCTGGCTGGCTACGGAGTCATGTGATCCACACACACACATACACACACACACACACACACCTATACACGCTTGCTTGCACTGTCTGTGTGAAAGGCAGCCTACTGTGGACAACAGCTGCACCGCTTTGGAAGTTCCAACATGGATGGTGATGAATGTTGGAAACAACTGTGTGTGCAGTTATGCCTGGAAAAGCCAGGAGCTCGCAGCTAGCGTGCGACTGAGGGTGTGCATGCTTGTGCCCTGCGATGGTTTGGCACCCCATCCAGGATGTATAAAACCCTGCCTAGTGCCCTGAATACCCTGGCATAAACTCCTAGCCTCCCGCAACCTTATAGGATAAGCGTTATAGAGAATGAGTGAGTGAGAGAGAAGTTTAGAGCAGTGTTTCTCAAAGTGTGTATCGGGGTCTCATTTTAGTATTAAAAACTTAAATTTGCCACTAAATATTTATGTTTTACGTCTTATTTATGAAGCTATAGTATTTAAATTCTGTGTTATTTTCTTAAACCAGAGTGTACTATACAGTATGCTATATGTTGTCATTAGTCAGGAATCATAATTCATAATTACGATAATGGCAAAGGTAAAGCTGTTAATGGAGTATCATCATTGTGTCACCATTAACATTATTTTATTCTACAGTGTCAAACAGTCAGAATGCTTCCTTAACCCATTTCGCACTTAGATTTTACATTTGTTGCTTTACATATTTTTATATGTGAATAGATCACTACCTTGTACTGCATTGTTGTAAGCCCGTGAACAGAGAATTGTTTATGTAATAAAATATTTATTTATATAAAAATCCTTTCTGAGTGTCTTGTGTATTGATGAGATTTGTGATTAAAGGTTTTAAATTTCTTAAAGATTTTCAAATTTCTTAAAGTACTTCGGGTTTAGAGTAAACAGTGCATGGGTGGAACTGGACCTCATCTTTTATGTACACAGTGTTTATTAGCCAACACGGAAACAGATCAACATCTGGCTGATTTTACTGACAATATATTCCAAGGCGTGAGAGTATTGTAACCTTGATGTCGTGTATTTAATTGAGGCAGTGATTTTCCCTGGTTACAACATAGGACTTCTGATACACCAAGTAAAAGCAGGTCAATGCAAAGAAGACCACATGACAAGAACATGTTCGTTTCCGTTGAGTTGAACAGCTGGTTGGATTTAAGGTTCCTCTGCCTCAGGCATTAAACAGGGCAGAACATTTTACAGAGGTACAGTAGCACACAACCTATTTGTGGGCAGACAGGGACTGATTTTGGAAAGAGTGCAAGACACAAAGTCAAACTGCACCCTATCCAGATCGATTTGTTTGTTCAGAGTGTGTTTGTAATGTTTTCAAAATTTCAAATATTCTCATTCAAGGTACACTACCGGTACAACATCCACTTCCATGATCTTTCCTGATACAACCCAGAGCAAGGTGTAGTAGGTGGAATGCAGCATTCTGAGGCATTTTAACAGTCATAGCGATTAAACAAGATAAACTCAATTTCTGTGATTGGTAGTCAGTGCAAGTGGCCTCAAAAAAAACCCCAAATGATCCAAAATGTCTTCTTCTTAAAAAGTAGGCATTTTACATACAGTAGCGAAAGCCAAGACTATGGCGTCCAAGCATTTCAAAGCTAAGTATTTCGCTTGATTTCCAGCTAGCTACAATTAGATCTATTGAGGTACCTTCAGAACATAAACCAATGATGATTTTGGTTGTGATTGACAGAATAGTATAAATGTGTATGTTTTTGACATCGTGGTTGTTTATGGCAGCCGTGTGAGGGTGTGAGAGATTGGTTCATCCGCTTGTTTACCTGGCGCAGGTTGCGGGCGATGCGTACGGCGTGCCAGACGTTGTCGTTAAACTTGCCATCGGTTGGCTCCACCAGGGCCTCAAAGGCACCCGAGCCCAGGTTGATAACAAGGCAGACGGCGCCGTTCTTCAGTGACAGGTTGACGTAATCGGCACCTTTCCCGGTGTGCAGCAGCAGGCCATTGCGTTGGACCGTACGGAATGATAGCGTGATATCGTCCGAGCTGCTCTGGATGGGCGTCTGAGACAGGTTGTAGCTGAAGAACTCGCTGCCCTTGAACGTGGCCACTGACTCGGCTCGCCCTTCACAGAGAGAGCGAGAGAGAGAGAGAGAGAGAGAAAGAGATGGAAGGAGAGGAAACAATGATGAGTTTTAGGATAAGTGGCATTCTCGGATCACAGCTGCAGATAAAACCATGAAAGAATGTGCCTCTTATCCCTCCGCTGCTCTTTTTCCTTCTCCATAACACATTGTCAAAGATTCTCTCACAGTCAGTGCAGGGGAATGATATGTGTATACACACTGCATACGTATGATCATAATACCACTGTTAGGACTGCGAGAGACTTTTTTTTTTTTTTTTTTTTTAACTCACTAGACCCTTATGAAAAGCAGAAACAATAATGGATTTAGGCAGCACATAATATATTATACTAAATATGCAATATGAAAAAATAAAACACATCTTCAGCATTAAATAGCGTTGATCTAGAATTCAAAAATAATGAGCTGTTCCAGTTTGAGGCATTTTAAGCATATGTGATAATAGTGAACATGTTATGAAAAGGATTTGGTGTACATTTAGGCATTTGGCAGATGCCCTTATCCAGAGCGACTTACATTTTTCTCTCATTACACATCTGAGCAGTTGATGGTTAAGGGCCTTGCTCAAGGGCCCAACAGTGGCAACCTGGTGGTCGTGGGGTTTGAACCTGGGATCTTCCGAGTCGTAGTCCAATGCCTTAACCACTGAGCTACCCCTGACCCCTGGTGTACCATCCTGGATGTATTCCTGGCTTGTGCCTAGTGTTCCTGGGATAGGCTTCAGATCCACTGCTAGCTTAACCATTTTATTGAATACGAATGGATGAATGAATAAATGAATGGTGAGCAGCAATGCACCATGGGAGTTTAGGGTTTTAGGACATTAAAGAACATCATGCACAACTGCAATGCACCTGTAGTATATAAACAGTTATACCATAACTCGTCTCTATAACAAATTAACCTTGAATAAAGACAGACAGGGTAGTTGACAACTACAGTAGATAAGCGATGTTTTCTTACAAATCCCCAAACTAAAAGGATAGTCTTCAGATTAATGTTTTGGACTCTCAGTATTTAAGTCTAGGCTGAAAACCTATTTATTTAGCTGAGCGTTTTGTGAGTAGATTTGTCTTAGATAAAGGTGTAAATCTGGTGGACTCATGGATGTAGAGCTTAATAGTGAACTGTTAAGTTTGCATGCTGTCTTCCTCCACTCTTAATGTTCACTCAGGTTTGTTGGTGATGAAGTGACTGGCTGCTTTACTTTCCAGGGAGCCTTCATATCTGTGTTTCCTTCTCGCTCTCTCTTTGAGTTATGCTGTTGTAGTTAGTCCTGCCAGAGTCCCTGACTGCACAAAATATACATTGACCTTATCTGCTAGAGTCTGTGACTATTTCTAACCGCTACACATGACACTCCTGTGTTGCCAGCGATCCTGACCCCTTCTGCCCTCTGGACCTGTCTGACACATCCTTGTGCCCTGATTCTGGTTGGAGTTCTCGTCTCATGGAGGTGCTAAAGATGTGCCCTATGTGGTCTACTTGCGTGTGGTGGATCCACATGGCCATGATAATTATGCAGGCAGTTTTTCTCTGATGAGCAGTCGCTCAATAGTTTTTCACACAGTCTCCAACAAACAAAAGTGAACTTCATATTAACTTAAACACCGTTCTTGTTTCAGGACTTGAACCTTTAACCTCATAGCACAAAGTACGACCGCAAATCAATCCCTGCTACATCCTTTTTATATCACGTAAATGAGGATGGGTTCCTGGTCAAATCTGGTTCCTCACAAGGTTTCTTCCTATTGTGATCTCAGGGAATTTTCCCTTGCCATCATTGCTCTAGGCTTCCTTATCAGGGACAAATCCATAATTAGTAGTGCTTGCGAAGCAAACCATCCTTTGTATTATCTTGCTGGCTTATTTTTCTTTATAATTCTTCTTCCGGACATTTAGCGTGTAACTAGTCCTGTACCGTTTGTCGTAGACCTATGAAAGAGGTGTTACATCGTGTGGCTTATTCAGGAATGGGAATGCTATGACTATTCTTAGGGATGAAAAAAATCCCATAGACTTATAACGTTCAAAAAAACGTTGATGGTCAAAGCAAGAATATAAAATTTACCATATTGGAAGAGGTTGCAAGCTGTGTCAGAAGATTCCCCGCAGGAGGGTATAAGTTGTACCCCTGGGCCGCAAAATTTGTCCCAAATTTGTCCCATTGACATATTATGGTGAAGATACTCCCCACTGAAACAGGAAGTGCTCACTGTTGCATTCCCTGCTATGGTAACCTCCATAGGAACTTGTCATAGAGACATGGGGGTGGGGCTCATTTTACTCAGGCAACCAATCAGTCTCTCAGGATCATTGTGAAGCTGTCAAGCCACACCCTAGCAACCACTTTAAAACACCGTAGCAACTTATCCTGTAGACTGGCATTATAAAGACTGGCATTATAAAGTAGAGTTTTGCCACGGCAAGCACCACTTACATTTTCTTCAGAAAATGTACCTGTCTAGGTATTTATAATTATATCATATTACATGTTATACATGGTTCCTCACATTTTTCGAACTTATTTCCTCAAAAACTTGCTAGCATCATGGCTTAAAACAAGCACCTGTTAGTTTCTCTTTTAAGCTTTTGTTTAATGTTTCATGTAGTGAATTTTTCGCCTCTAAGATGATGTGTCAGGAACGCTGAAGCATAAGATAAATGCATGAAAGGTAGCTCAGAAACAGACATTTTATCAAATGTTCTCATAACAACAACGAGAGCAAACGTTCGTCCAGAACAGAATCTAATACCACACCTGAACCAGACGCCGCCCCCCCCCCCAAAAAAAAATTAAAAAAAATAAATAAATAAAAATAAAAGTCTTGATAGATGATACATAAACATCCCTCCTGTATTTTATAAAGATTTAAAATGTCAGAACTAAGAAGCCATGTAGAGTAAAAAGGCTCCTACCATTTGTTATCCTAAAAGTGAAAGGGTGCAGAAAAAGTACATCTTGTCTGCTTTTAAGCCTTGACAGAGCGCCAACTCTGGTTAAGTTTTGCCTGAAAATATGCCGAATAAAAAGAGTTCTGCTGTAATTCGGCACAGAGGTGTGTGTCAAGAGGTGTAGCCTCCTACTCCCACTCGCTGCTTTGTCTGGTGAATGTGCACAAGAATAGGACAGAAGAGTCCCCAATTTGAACAAAGCAACCAGACTGATATGATCCGAACCCAGACAACATGCGTCTGGTCTAGAATAATTTGAATAGGTTAATTGAACAGAGTGGTACGGCTTGTGGATGTGACAGTTCACACACTTGCTTTTTTTTTTGAACACTACAATACAAACCTGAACACGTAGACAGTATCGTTGTCCGAAAGCAGCTTTTTGTTTTGAGAGAGCTACACTAAGTTAAGAAAAAAAAAAGTGTGAACAAGATAAAGAAAAACAAACGCATTACCCAGGGAAAGGCTAATTGAAATGTGCGACAGGATTTTAGCCAAAAATTAAAAGCTGCCTGAAAAAAAAAAAAAAAAAATGCCCCAAATAGCTGCATTGTGTTTTTAAGATAAGATTCCAAAGCTGAAACATAAGCAGCAGAAAGTAGCAAGGAGAGCTGGGATATGTCCAGCTCGGGATATTTGTTTAAATAGCCATTGTACAAAAGAAATTACACTTAAATTATAAATTCAGCAAGACGTTGACAGCAGCAGATCATTTGGGTGCTGTGGGCTGTGACCTCCGTGTATTGGACTTGTTTGTCCGGTGCAACCCATGGGTGCTCAATCAGATTGGGATTTCGCGGGTTTGGAGGTGAACCTTGGGCTCATTGCCTGCTGGTCCCTGTGCACGGCAGTTTGAGGTGCACTGGGTGTTCTGATACATTTCTGTCATGGCCAGCACTGACTTGTTTTTTCAGTGATTTGTTGCTGCATTGGTGTTTCTTTGGGATCGGATCGGACCTGCTGGCCTTTGATCTCCGCAAGCATGGGTGAGCCTTGGGTTTACTGGTATATAACTAACTGTGTTGGGGGACGTTACTTTTTAAAGTAACTAATTACATTACAAAATTAGTCATTAAAAAGTAATCAGTTACGTTACTGCGTTACTTTCTGATAAAAGTAACTAGTTAGAGTACTTTTCCAAACATGCATGTTGTTTTAGGCAAGACCTTTATAATTATTCTACCATCATCACTTACCGAAGTTTGGTCTATAATCTGTTAACTACTAATACCAGTATCTCACCTACGCGGTTTCGCGTAGTACGGTTCATCATGATTCACCGCGAGTTTTGGGGCTGTGATTAGGTTTCCATCTTTCCGCGCGTCGGTCCTCGCATAGTCAAACCGCATAGGTGAGATAGGGGTATAACAGCAGGAATAACAGAGGGGGGCGGGTTATCGGGGGCAGGGCTTGTAGGACGACTTTCACACACACACGCACATACACACACACACGCACACACTAATAGGGAATGACTGCTGTCTGGCTCACGGATTACATGTTATGTGCTGTTAATATTATGGCTGATAGGTGTGCACTCACTCACTTTTACTCATCATCTATACCGCTTTATCCCATATTGCCTAGAGCCTGTTCCAGGAGACTTGGTGGGCATGAGGTGGAGTATACCCTGGATGGAGTGTCAGTTATTCGCACGGAGTGCACACACACACACACACACACACACTCAAACTCACATACTCATTCACACTAGGAGTATACAGTATATAACAGATATATTATTCAGGCTTAGCAGATAAGGTATTCTTATGCAACTAGGGGAGCACTGTTCTCTCATTTTTGTGCCATAAACTTACACAAGACATCTGGTTCATTAGACGTTCGCATAAAAACCCAGCTCCTGGATCCCAGGGAGCAAGCAGAAAGTTAGCAGGAAATTTATTCCTTCCAGAGTGTAAATATGAAGCTTGTGGGACAAACAAAGACCTCATCATTAACATGAACGAGCGATGTTGAACAATTCGTTTACTGCATGTTTTGTAATTGCCTAGTCAGGGTCACTATAGGTTCACTTTTTCATCATTTTGGACAGTCACATGGGTTTTTACTGTGTCTATACAGTACATAAAAACAGAGAAAAAGAAAAAAAAATTCCCTCCATTTTGTTATGTTTGATTTTGCTTTTTCCTGCTTTTTTCTCTTTCTCTCTTTTTTTAAGATTAGATCAGATTCATCCTTTCATCGTGATATTCATAATGTGAGGGGAAAAAATAGGTAGGAGGTAGTAACTGAGTAATATTTTACTTTAAACCTTAACAGCACATATTGAATAAGTAATTTTGGAGGTTTTAATAATGTGTTTTATATACAAATGTTTATTAATTGGTGACCTTAAAGCTACTAGGTAGTTTATATTTTGGAAAACAGAACCAAATAAATACATAAGACAATATCGCTGACGTACAAAAAACAATAATAACCATTCGATAATACATCATTAGGTGTGAAGACCTCTATTAAAGCAGAAGTTTTGGCAGTTTGCTGGTCTGGAGCATTCAGGTCCCGTGGCTGCAAAAACAAGCCCAAATCACCACAAAAGTAAATCTACATCAGAATGGCTGAACAATAAAACAATCAAGGTTTTGGAACGGCCTAGTCAAAGTCCAGACCTCAACCCAATTGTAATGCTGTGGCAGGACCTTTACAGAGATGTGAATAAGCAAAAGGGCCTAAAGAAATCAATGAACTGAAGCAATGAAGGAACTAAAATGATGCAAGAGACTATAAAGTCATACTATTAAATCAGGGGGTGCTAAGTATTGCCAGCATGATGTTTTTTTTCATTATTATGGCTTATTTATTGTTAAATTAGTGTATAGGATGGCACTGTGAAAAATGTTGTATGTTGTTCTTCTGAGGTTTTATTTACCTAATATTGAGACCTGCTATGATCAGATGTTTTATACAGAAATACATAGAATTAAAAGGGGGAACAAACTTATATATACTTATAAATATAATAATGAAAAAAATATCAAAAACCTCACCAACATAAACCGGCATCACATTGCTGAGGACTAAGCTTGTAGTAAATATCGGATATATGGACAGTGATGCACAGATTTATCAACTGTACACTGATATCAGCTAATATTCACCATGTTCACTGGTATCACTATATAAGATGGCATTAAAAATTTGCAAATAAGATGCCATTCACAGATGCCAGTGATCAAATTTGTATCAGTTGCATCACAATACCCAGTGACAGTTTTAGAAATGATAATATAAGCAATTTCCCTCTGGGATTAATAAAGTTCTTTAAATCTTGAATCTTGAATTGAATCTTTGAATGATTCCATACTCCGTGGTAGCTCAAGGGTTAAGGCATTGGATTATTGACCTAAAGGAGTCAGTTGTGCCCTTGAGGCTTCAACTGCTCAGATTTAAAGGAGGCATAATAAAAATGTAAATGTATCCCACTAAGTGGTGCTATAATACCCAACATTACAGAAACAACATATACATTTGGTTTGGTTTCAATAAATTGTCATCACTGCTGAAGTATTTCTGTGTAAATCAGATCAGCAATACAGTATGCAGTTTGTAAGACATGCTTCAGCAACATTTCAAGAGAAGACACTACAAGCAAGAACGTAATTTTTTTTCCCTTTACATTTAATTACACTTACGTTTCACCAAAAGGCCGTGTCAGGCGATGTGAGTACTGAATTCCTCTTATAAAGCAGGCAGCTGTATAGCAGGATGAAAAGGCTTTTTCACAGGTAGAATCGGTCATGTGGAATATGGTTGTACTCGTATTAAAGGTTGTTTCATAAATTTGTATGATGATTTTTCTGCTCATTGAAAGATATTCAGTCATTGACTCATATAATGAGTGAGTATAATGAAAATTGCTTTGTTTTCATGGCACCCGAAGTGGGCATAACTAAATAATAATAATAATAATAATAATAATAATAATAATAAAGAAATTGGTATTGGCATCAGCTGTCGGCCAAATTATTATTTTAAACATCATATTAGCGCAGAATTTTGCAATCGTGGCAATCCCTAGTGAAATATAATACCGCAAATAAGCATTCTGACACATTCTGAGCAGTAACTACTGATCTTACATCATTTTTTTTTATCTCAGCACCTTCAATAAACAAAGTGAGTGATTAATATTTTCGTTTTCTAACAGCAATCTGTGTAATCATTGTTTAAGTTTTAACAAACACGTTTGTCAGTAATCTAAAGGAAACACGTGTATATGGAGAATAGAGCATTTTTCAAGGTTTACTGAGTTGTGCATAAACCGTAATAAAACAGTAACTCTTTAAATAGTCTTTGTTTGAAAGAATAAAAGAAGAATTGTTTGCACAACTTGCCATATATGGGGATCTTAATACTTTTCCCCGTCTAAAGTCCATTCTAATAAATACATTTATGTATATTTTAATATATATTAGAAATACATTTATAGGCCTTCACAAGGAGAACTCCAGTCCAGCACTGCAGTGTGCCATGAATGACTGAAGTAGGAGCAAAACCAAGCCAGGTGTAATCTTACGAGCGTTATTACTCCCTTTCAGTGTTTTTCTGTCTTAAAAATAATGCTGTGCCCTCTCCAAGCTCTCATCATGCTCCGGCCAGCTGAGTCCTGAGCAGAGACCGAGACAGACATGTCCAATTAGAGCAGCACTTCCTCTACCTCCCACAACACTCCAGCCAAATCACTGAGGGTAGATGGACTGGAGTTCATCTCTCCTTCACCTCCATCTGTGTGTGTGTGTGTGTGTGTTTTGAGTGAAATTCATCTCTGATTCACCTGTGTGTGTTTGTGTGTGTGTGTGTGTGTGTGTCTGTGTGTGTGTGTGTGAGTGACAGGTGGTTGGCATGTCGATCACTCCGTGTTGCACTTTAGTGTGGTAGAATGGAGGCTCCTTTCAGTAAAGAAATTTCAACAGCTGATTAAGTCCGGGCCCTGCAGCCGCTGGAGCCATTTGCTTTGCAGATTAAATACACTGACACACACACACACACACACATGGAATTTGAACAAGATACAGACAGAAAAACTGTGTATCCTGTATGAGAGCTCTTTTCAGAGCTACAGATAAAAACATAGACATCATTATTATATCTATGCAGTGTGAAGCTTTCATCCACAGTAGCAATTTAATGGTAGCGCTTATACTGTAATAGCACTTTTCAATACTATTGAATATTGAAGATAATATTGAAATTAAATTCAAAATGTGAAATATTCTGGATTATTGACATGTAAAGAGAAAAATTTTGAGCCTTTTTTTTGTTTGTTTTAATTTACTCTCATAAAAATAAAAATGTAATATCTCAAAATATTAAAAATACTTCCAAAGATCAATCACCAAATTATTTACAATATATACATTTTAAAAAGAAAATGTTTATGCACAAATTACTGCCACAATGCGACATGGCTTGGAGGCGATACTGAAGACCAGGTTGCTTTGATATCAGTCTTCCGCTCATGTGATTTGTTGGGTCAAGTGTCATCTTGACAATACCCTAGATATTTTCCATGGAGCTTAGGCCAGGTGAGTTGGCTGGTCAATCATGCACAATAATATCTTGGTCAGCACACCAGTTTGTGGTAGTTTTGGCCCTGTGGCATCTCCATAGGGCTTGTCAGCAGATGGAACCATGAAGTCCTCTACAATCTTAAGCGTTGACTTTGGACTTGAGAAAAAACACAGTGGACCAACACAAGTAGATGTCATGACACACCAAACCCAAACCATAACTGATTCTGGAAACTTCACACTGGACCTCCAGCAATTTGGGTTCTGTTCCTCTTCACTCAACCTCTAGACTTTAGGATGTTGATTTCCTGGGTGGGTTAAAGTTAGGCCAGCCAGTTTGGGTAAGGTTGAAAACAGTGTTTATTTGCGTTACAATAGCCATTTTCCTCTAATCTCTCTCAGCAAGAAGTCCCCCTTTGATATATGACGTAACCATTCACCCACCACTCTTGACCTGTATCTGGAAGGCTTTATGCATTATCCTGCTGTCACGTACAGTAACTGGCTGACAAAATACTTCTTGTACAACCTTCTACATCATAGCTCATTGCTACTTCTATGCAAACGGCTCATTTTTTGTCCAAATCACGCTCATCGATGCGTGCTGTAGTTGATTTCTTTAATCGCAGCTTTATTGTTAGAGGATCTGCAACGTGTAATCTGACACAGTGAATACAGACTTACTGCGCAATCAGTATTAGAATTCAGCCAAGATTTCATTCCAGCCGAGATCATCTCATACAGTGTGACAAGTAATAATCATAAATGAACACGGAATTGCAGCACGGCGTAAATCAGGCTTTAGTCGGGTGTATAAAAATGGCGTTTCATACCGCAGTACTAATGAGTCGAGAACACACACATGCACACATATTGTCCATAATTTGGTGTGATATAAAGGGAAGCATAAACACTGCTTCAAAATAAAATGCCGGCAGGCTTAATTGCATTAGGGAGGAAATGAAGCAAGGTTTCCCTGAGCAAGATTACAACAGGTGGCCGGCCTAACGCTCCGCCTCGCCGGTTTTCACTGAGAGATGACCTTGCCGACTGAGCGCGCAGCTGGTGATGTCATCAGTGGTGGGTGTATCGTAGCCGACAATGGGGAAAAAAGCATGCCGATCATAATCAGGGGACAAGGCTAATTGTGTAATCAATTCAAAAAGCATATTTGCGGCCCCGGTCTCAGCACTCTCCGTGTGCACTATATCTAATGCGGCACTTTAAAGGTCACAATCGTAGAGAACATTCAAGTGGTCTGCTGCTGCATAGAGCAGAACAATAAAGTCCAGTTTTATGTCTGTAGAACAGCTGTTGTATTGCTGAAGCATGAATACAGAGTTTAGGCAACGGTGCCGGGTTGTCCATGGGACAAATGAAGCGAGGGGCAGGACGATTAGTGACGGAAACGCCAGAGTCGCAGCTTTTAGACCAAATTGAGGTAGGTGAAAAATACTCTGTGGTGCCAAGATCTTGTTTTTTTGCAGCAAATATAAAATACTAAATCTAATAATAAATAACATGCAAAGGTTATCTGTAGGTGCAGATAATGTATATAATGTACAGGACCATTTCTATTGTAATAAAGATTATATGGACAAAAGTATGTGGTTCATCCCCAAACTGTTATCACGGTGTTGGAAGCAAACAATTGTATAGAACTGAATAGTCTTTGTATTCAGTTGGTCAGGTCTAGACTCAGCAAAGTAAGGTGGCAATAAAATGAAGTCAGCTGATGACCTGAATGTACTCAATGACCAGGTTATCACATCTATTGAGTTTTTCTACCTGGATAAGTTGTGAAAGGGTAGTTCTGGGACCAAGTGGAATCATTTTCCCATTGGCCAGCAGTGTTGGGGGACGTTACTTTTTAAAGTTACTAATTACATTACGAAATTACTGTCTTTAAAAAGTAATCAGTAACATTACAGTGTAACTACTAGTTCGAGTACTTTTCCATTGCAGACAATGAAAACTCCTTTGTGATTCCTCATGCATGTTGTTTTAGGCAAGACCTTTATAATTATTCTATCATCATCACTCAGTGAAGTTTGGCCCCTAATCTGTTAACTACTAATACCCCTATCGCATCTACGTGGTTTGGCGCGGTGGCCGTATCATTCATCATGATTCACCGCGAGTTTTGGGGCTGTGATTAGGTTTCCATCTTTCCGTGCGTCGGTCCTCAAATAGTCAAATCACACAGGTGAGATAGGGGTATAACAGCAGGAATAACAGAGGGAGGCGGGTTATCGGGGGCGGGGCTTGTAGGACGACTTTCTCACACACACACAAACACAATAACGGATTGGGGATGACTGCTGCCTGGCTCACGGATTACATAAATTGTCTGAATAACAGATTACGTTTTTGAAAACGTAACTAAATAACTCAGTACTTAAATGGCGGACCTAACGCATTAGATTACTCGAATGAGTAACATTTTTGAGAACATCAAAAAAGTAGTCCAATGGGTTACTTTGTAACGCGTTACACCCAACACTGCTGGCCAGCACCAGTGAAGGTCAAATTAAATTCTGGACTTTAGTTTTTTTTTGTTTTGCCCAGGCAGGGTAATTAAATTTAAACCAAAAGCTAGCAAATTAGCTAATAATAACCTGTTTATTGGATTGTGCAAATCCAGTAGCCAACATTAAGCCAACTGTCATACACTTAATAAAGCTGTTAGACTGTTCCAATGAAAGTGTATGTTTAGTTTAGAATACCTATTCGATTTCATTGAATGTTTAATGTTTCCTATTATAAAACTGATTCAATGTTTACTGGATTCTGCATCCAGCTAATTCTGAAATTATATTTCGAGATATGTGTAATAACTCCATATTTATTTTATCACTTTAGTCCTTCACTATTAATATATTATGTCATACTATTGCATGCCATTGTAATTTATGTTGCATAGTCAAATCTGATTACTCAAATAATGGTCATTAATTCTTCACAGTTCGATTCATATAAACACATCAAAGAAACATGTGTGTACCTGCTAATTGTGAAAGCTTTACAGTACATAAGAAGATATCATTTCTTAAAGGAGTCTTGAGTGTAAAATGAAAGCTGTGCCTTTATGCTTTTTTTTTGTTTTAGTTTTTTGAAAATGATTCAGTAACAGTAAAAATAATTTCCATGTTGTTTACAACAGATTCTGATCATCCGAACGTTGCAGCAGAAATTGAGACTCCAGGCAACGTTTTTTTCCCCCCCTAATCTTCTTTTGTTCAATTTTGGTTGTCTTTAGGTCTTCTGCTCCTGTAGACCAGAGACAGGTGTGAAAATGTTCAATGTGAAAATCATCAGTTTTGGAAATACTCAGACCAGCTCATCTGGTGCCAACCACTATGCCATGTTCAAAGTATATTCCCATTCTGATGCTCGGTTTAAACTTGATCAGATCGTCCTGACCGTGGTTATAGACCTAAATTCGTTGAGTTGCAGCCATGTGATGCTGATTGGACATTTTTGTTACATGTGTACCTAATGCTGTAAAAATGGGGGAAACAAGTGTAAA
>JAOVVA010000021.1:12202684-12235096 GCA_028565275.1 Leiocassis micropogon
CAGTCCTGAACTATCGAGCGACTGCAGCCAAGTCAAGTCCTCAGAGAAACAGCTGTCAACATCAGTCGAGGCCAGAAACCGTCTTCATGGTAGAGTGAAACCGTCCCCAGACACCAGACGCATCCTAAAGAGACACACGGGGCATCCATGTGACGAGATCTCCAACCAGAAAGATGGCCAGGACAGGGTGCCAATCCATCGCAGGGAGCTCACACTTTGCGATCACCAATAGACCTAATCTGCATGTCTTTGGAGTGTGAAAGGAAATCAAAATATTCTGAAGAAACCCACCAAGCTAGAGAAGAACATGGAAACTACACACACACACAGACAGACCTGAGGCAGGACTCAAACCCTCGAGGTGCGAGGCCACAGTGCTAACCACAAAGCCTCTGGGCCACCACTTCTGCAAATTGATATCCTTATTATCTTCTTCATCCATTTTTACACTCTTGTTTTTCTTTTGAATCAGTTACGAAGTCCACCACAACATACTGCATATGAAAATAATCAGCAGAATAGAAGCGGTCAGTGTCTAGTGTTACTCTTTTACTGTATGTGTGTGTGTGACAAATCATCAGTAGGTAATCAGGTAACTGCCAGGTTAATTTCCTGTTAAGTTTTCGTCTCCGAAACACACCTTGCAGGTAATTATTAACAATAATACACAGTAGTTATGTGGAGAAGGTCTACACCGTGGGAAGTTACGTACAAATACCTGCAAAAAGTGCCTGTGTTTGGATGATGATGCATTCTCTGTCAAACACTAATCCTTGCTGTGGCGATATCAGGATTTGAACATGTAATCTCCTGAGACGTCCCGAACGCTTTTCTTGCTGTACGCAGTAACCCACGAACTGGTTTATAACTTTAAGATTTGGAATGAATGCTGAATGAATTTGTAATCATTTCTTTTGTAACTCGGCCACTGATAAGCAATGCTAAATTGCATACTGTATACTCTAGCCTATTTGTAAAACACATTTAACAAAATTATTAAGTTGCCCAAAAGTGCTGGACAGTAAAATCTAGCTAATACAAATTTGAGTAACGAGGGTTTGATAAGTCTCCGGCAAAACCTATTTAAAGTGCTTGATAAAATGCATTCTGAGCATGCATTATTATGTAGAAATGTCGCTTATAAATCCCCACGAGGAAAACTACGCTGAATAGCTTTCTCTTTTATGATTACATTTAGATTTAGAATTGGCCCCTTATTTGTTGTGTTCATGATTATGTCAGTAGATGGTCGTCATAAGGATAGTAAAAACTACTGTACTGTACAATTCAACAGTTTCGTTAGTGAGTTACAAGTTAGTTACTGTAAGTATGTTTTAACAAAATTAAGTTTTTCGCTTATTAATTTCACTCATCTTCCCATGAAGATCATGTTATAGTGGACACTGTTTAATACACAGGCTGGAACATTTATGAAGTTCTGAACACGTTGTTAGAAAGCTACATGATTATAATAAAACAGCTGCGAATTATGGGTAAACTGTTGATTTGATTAGATTGTGATGTTCTATTTGATCTAGTGGAAAAGTTTGCCTGATTTAATTCAAACAGCTATACTTCTTACAGGTTTTGAAATATTAAAACCTACTAAAATCATGTAATAAATTCTGAAATTTAAGGGAAGGTGCTGGTTCAATGTGTTAAGGCTCTGAGTTACTGATTGAAGGTCAACAGTTCGAGCCCCAGCTCCGCCAGGTTGCCAGTGTTGGGCCCTCGAGCAAGGCTCTTGACCCTGCCTGCTCCGGGGGCGCTGTATAATGTCTGACCCTGCACTCCAACCTCTAACAAAAACTGGAATATGCAAAGCATAAAGAATTTCACTGTTCTGTAATGTACAGCAGATGTGACGAATACGGGCTGAAACGCTTTTTAACTTTGTTGTTGATTGTTTAAATGTAGTATTATGTAGTAAATGCAGTGTTCTGCTCTGAACCCCAGTCCATTAGGTCATGGTATTCCTCCCCGTCACTAGAGGGGGGTCCCACATTAAGGCTACTACTACCAGTCAGTCAGGGAAGGCCAAAGGTTATCACATGTTTCCTCCATCTTTTCGAGCTGCTCGTTCACACACCGTTGGGGGTAGCGTAACACAATTGGAAGACAGCGCTATCCGCTCCTTCCTCACAGAAGCACATGATTGGGCCCATCCCACCCCGCTGAGAGAGCTCGGCCAATCAGCTCTCTCCAACCCCACGGCTGCGAGAGGCTACAGCATCACCCGATAATCAAACCAGTGATCTCCAGATGATAGGTCGAGCAATTTATCGTAGCGCCTTAGAACACAGCTTTAATAGTAAAATAGTGAAATCCAGTGGAATGGACATAAGCCTCATGCATAATAATACTAGTATTTGTCACATATACCTTACAACACAGAAACATACTTTTACACGCATTATAGCAAGGAAGATAGGGTCGGAGCGCAAGGTCATCCACGATACAGTACCCCTGGAGCAGATATGGGTGAGGGCATTGCTCAAGGGTTTAAAAGTGGCAGCTTGGTGGTGCTAAGGACTGAACCTCCAACCAGTAACCCTAGGCCTTAACTGAGACCGTAAAATGCTAGAACTTGTCCAAAACATTATTTCACCATGTGAAGGTTAAGTAATAGTTCCACAGTGCTCCTAGCACCGATCTCACAGTGGTCAGTAGTCCTTCATATGGATCAACCTCAGTATGAAAGGATGCACTACAGTGTTGCATCTTAATTCAGCCCAATCTCCAACCATGTGGGGTTTTATAGCCACAGCTGGAGCAATAATGCCAAACCAGAAGCGCTGGCGCCCTTATTATTGTGCACATGGCAGCTAGCCTCAAAGATAATCTGATAAGGTGACAGCAAAGAATGAACAAGTGTCACGAGCTGTGCCGGAGCAGATATCAGTCTTGCATGAAAGAAGCTGCGTTGAAGCGCTTACAGCAACCTAGGGTGCGAACGCCACCACTCCGTGGTGACACAGGGGAGAGATGAAACAGGGAGATCCCAGGCCGGGAGGAATGGCACACTCTCTTCATGTCATTAGAGCACCATCAGTAACCTGCATCACACAGAACAACCAAGTGTATATGTATATGCAAATGCCCGTGACTGATTAGGGAGACGGAGGAGCATGAGAAGCTCGTTGATGCCTCTGAGCTCAAAACAAGACGAGACAAGCAAGACGAGACTCAGTGACGTGGATTTCATGCTCCAGATTTTGATGAGTAAATCGTAAGGTTCAAGAAGGTTTAACAGGGATGACTCTTTAACAAATGCAGCCGTGAGGGAAGAATACCACGAATCGATCAGGATGGCCTTGGATGAGGAGCATTCGATGCCCAATGTGTTTGGAACAGTGAAAAAGGAAATCAATGAATAATCAAATACTCATATGCCGACACAATGAACACTAGTGTGCTGTTCTGTTGAGTGGATTCTATCTGTTCAGTCCAGAATTCCTGTTATTTGTCACTTGGAAGAAAAGAAATGCTTCTGTGTGATGATTTTCCAGGCCGTGAAAAACTGCAAGGGACATTATGAGTAATGACAAAAAAATTAATAAATGGACCTTCTGGAGTCTGATTTAATTTCCTTCTCTGCTTCATTCCTTCCATCCCTTCAATCATTTTCATTAACTGCTTCATCCTGATGTATCTGGAGATTATCCCAGGAACACTGGGCATGAGAGTTGGGATAACACCCTGGATGGAATGCCAGGTCAAGCTACAGCAGTATCAGCAGGACAGCTCACTAAATGATCACGAATGGTGCACCCAATTCACAGTGAAATGAAGGTATACTGAGAATCTCTTCGGTTCGGTTGTGAGAGCTCGGAGACACAAACACTTCATTTAGCCAGGGTCGACTGTTTGCTCGCAAATCAAGATGCAATTCTGGCAACGTCTGCTTACTACTGCTTATCACTCATTTCAGTTTTAGTGCTTGTGTTAATCAGTACCATGTAATATTAACTTGTACGCAGTCTGAAAAAAATAAATAAATCATGCATTCCAATAATGAATATCTATAAAGAAATATTGTAGCCATAACACTAATAGAGTCACAGGGCACCGCTAATAAAGAGTAACACAGCAGATAACAAGGACATGCAGTTGCGTAAATGAGCTCCTTGCAGATTTGGAATTGACTGTCGGCAAGCAGATCAGGTGACCTTTTGACTCATGAGAGCTTTGTTTTTAGCCTCATTGATTAACAGGCACTAAGCAGCTTCAACAGCTCATAATGTCACTCTGGCTGTTGGGTCGAAAGCAAACGTAGCTTAAAGGCCACCAGGCGTACGGTCACACATATATACGTAACGACACACACGATGTTCTCCAAGGACAAGCGTGAGTCACGGATCGTGTGAAATTGCTAAGATTTGTAGATTAGGATATTGACCTTGGCGGCAACCCTTTCTCTCGGACTGATGACAGACAGTCCGTGTCAGGAAAGCTCGGAGAGCAGAAAGCGTGCACTTTTTATTTACAACATGCAGACAGATGCGCTCACCATAACAAGCAGAGCCGCAGGTTTTACAAGCTGCCTCCAGATAGGTAAATATAGAGGGGGATTAGGTGTAAAATCGTTAGCCATGTTCGGTTTGTAAATGAGGTGGATTACACCGCAATCAAGCACCCATGGCGTCAAAAAATAAAAAAATTATAATAAACAACAACTCGGGTACGTCAGGTGGCTAACTGTGGAGAGGCAAACGGATTGCGCCTTTGTGATATTCACAATCCTGATAAGATCTTGCCAACAGAGGGAAGCAGCTGCATACTTCAGGGGGGAAAAAAATGAAAGTTCACAATCAGATTATGGTAAATAAGCATGTGTCTGTTTTTCACTGCTGTAGATGTATGAGGACAACAGAGATGAAAATGAAGGGAGAGGGAAGGAAGGGAATAGTGCGCAAGAGAAAAAAAAAACGATTGGGGAGGAAGGAAATAAAAGGAAAAAGAAAAATGCAGTGTGTGTGCAGTGTGCTTTTTCATTTATATCACCAGTGCCAAGGCTATTTCAAGGACATGACACGCGTGACATGAGTTTCCGCCGAACGCTGAGCAACATGAAAAGCAATTGCTATGCAGATGAGAGAGGTCGGGGCAGAGCGGCCAGATCGGTTCAAGCTGATATGAAGGCTGTATTGGCGCTAATCAACATTGGTTATAAACATGCCGAAAGGAAAAGCATCTCAGAACACAACATATGTCACCAGTGTTAGGTGCAGTATGTGTTACCTGTCTGTTAGGGATTCTGGAAAGCTTTTCTACTCGACTAGTCACCTGAGTAATTGTCCCAATTAGCACTAGAAAATTAACAAGCAGGGTAGTGAAAGAGAGTAAAAAAAATAAAAGTAGGTAACACATTTTAGATCTAGACTGCCTTTCCCAGTGTATGACTTATTTTGGTGTATTTTTAACATAGTTGTGTAATATTGTTTAAGACATTATATTTGGATAAAATTACAAGGCCATTATCGATGTTTTACGTAGGGGAGGTGGTAGGACACTAGAAACCAGGATAAAGGAAATGCATAAAACTGTGCACGGATGGATGGATGGATGGATGGATGGATGGATGGATGGGTGGGACGTGGGAGATGACCCAAGAATGCATCCAAAATATAGACAAATGAGGACAGATATTCAGTGGACAGATGAGTGCAACTATGTTGTATGAATTGAAGTAGCAGCAGTGCAAAAAAATAAATGGTGCAAGAGAGTCAATGCAGATGAGGGCAGGTGATTAGTAGCTAAATATGACTGTGAACCTGTTTTGAAGGGCAGCTACATGTGCTGTATAACCGAGGATGAGCAGTGGATGGGGGACCATCACAACCAAAAATCCCAATCCTATCCACAGGCACTGCAAAGAGGCGTTGAAACAGTGTATGAAACAAAGGATTTCCCGAGTGTGTCAGAAAAGCTGCTCTGTGATATAAGTCTGCCACTGAACATGCTCTTCTGTGAGGCAAAAACTCCACACAGTGGGTGACTGGTGTTGGACATGATTGAAAGCGTTTTGTTCAAGGTCCTGCATTCCAGCACCAGCTCCAGCGAGGCAACCATAAAGCCAACCAAACTCCCTCAGTGGTGTCTGGTTATAGTAGTAGTAGTAGTAGTAGTAGTAGTAGTGCGATGGTGGTAGTGCTACTATTAATGCCCCACTACGCCAGCCTTTTTACAAAGATACAAGAAAATACATTTGTAATTTATTTAATA
Organism: Leiocassis micropogon; assembly: GCA_028565275.1. Taxonomy (NCBI): domain Eukaryota; kingdom Metazoa; phylum Chordata; class Actinopteri; order Siluriformes; family Bagridae; genus Leiocassis; species Leiocassis micropogon. The sequence goes on from JAOVVA010000021.1 coordinate 12,208,910, forward strand.
GTAGAAAAAGAATAATTTTTTTTTTGTAATTCAAGAATGACTTTTTTTTATTTTGGATTTCATCCAAAGTGCTATGAATTTCATCCTATTTAGCTCATAGTCATTAACGGCATCTATGAAAGCCTGGGAATAAAATCTCATATTGTCTATTTTTTCAAAAGACTACCTCTCTAAAGTCACTTCTGATGAGTGCGGGAGGAAGCAGTGGTTATGTGTTTGACCTGCATCCATCAAGAAAATCCCACCATTCTCCAAATAGCTCAGATGGCCTTGTGTGCTGCCTGTGCATGACTCTCAGCCTCAGACAAACAGCTCGACTCCCCTACACTGCTGACATTTTCATTTTCCTTAACTGTTCGGGAAAAAAAAGAAATGAAATAGAAATATTGACGTATTAGTTCGAATGGCACGGCAAGTCTAAGCAAAGGCCAGAACCTCGTCACAGACACCTGCTTAGGCTTCGATGCCTCATCTGTGACACACACAGGCCAAAGCTGCACTCCCCCTGTAGTGGACCAGAGCAGTGATTAATCACTACACCCGTAATCATGCCCAAAGGTCCCACTTTAATTAAAAACAAAAGTTCTCCTTTCATTATTCCGGTCAAATTGGATGTTGATAAGGACGTTTTTTCGCCTCAGTCCACTACTTCTTATGCCTGCTTATGTTGCACTGCACTCTTCAACACGGACGTTTTTTTTGTTTTTCATTTTTCGGACAGATAAGTAACACTATGCTCACATTATTCCCTAATGTTAAATAAATACATGGTTGTAGTGTACAATTACAACATCACGTTTAAATTCTCAAATTCTTAAACCTCCCAAAAAGGTTTGGAGGTACAGCCCTTATATCAGCCCCAGCAGCAGGGTTTATATCAGTGCACTTACTCGTAGTGTCCTAATACCTTATTGTCTCTATAGTAACAATGTACAGCAAACAGTAAATAATAATAAACAGATTTTTTTCAAAGAATATGCTATTTTAAAGTGAAATATAAAATCATCGTCATGGTGAAGCTTTCAGGAAGAAGATTTTTATTTAGACTCCAGTATCAGTCTGGTTTCTAGGAAACTCTGCAGTCCAACTAAGGATCATGGAAGCCCATATTTATTTCTGTGGTAGGACCTCTGGTCAACCTTCACACACTACGAGAAATTTGGTAACGCTTAGTCTAATCTGCCTGTCTTTGGGAGGAAACCACCCAAGCACGGGGAGAACATGCAAACTCTATGCACACAGCCCCGATTGGGGAATCAAACCCAGGACCGGGAGGTGCAAGGTGATAGTGCTAACCACTAAGCGACCGTGCCACCCTGATTTCCACAACAGAGATATTTTCTGGTGTCCGCTTAACTTTGAAAGATAAAAAAAACTTAAATAAAATGTTTATACAGTATGCTTTAATGTAAATGATAACAGCAACTTAAGTATTTTATAATCAACTCGAAATTTCATGTATGTATACATGGTAAATATAAACTATTATTAAAAATAAATAAATATGTGGCAAATTGCTTTAGTAAAAGTGTTTTTTAGATACATCACACTATTTTATTATTGAGTAAAAATTTTTTTAATACAACTGAACAGAATACCTTATCATGTTTTTGTTTCTTGCTTAGGATTGGTCAGCAGGTAATAAATTCTGTCCACATGCATTTATGTTTAACCAATTTTTATAAGAATATGTTTTAATAGAAATCATTTTAGTCAAAAGAATCTTTCATTTCAACTCTACCACAAAATAATCAAGAAAAAAATGGAATTAACAGGAATTTCTTTGCACTGTGTTAGAAAGTGCTCTATGAAGCCACAAAAACATCTGTAGATACTCTGTCTCACATCTGTCTCATCCTATGGTGTTTACTGTTCAAGTCATTAGAGTATCCAAGTGGAAAATCTCTCTTATAGTCGGGAGATGTCATGTATGGTCTTGCTATCATCCCATATTCCCAATTCCTTCACCAAACTTAATGTCTACCAGAAAAGCCTGAGAGCCCGAGCAGTGTCCAGAGGCTTGTTTGCTCGGTAAACACAAGAGCCGATATTTCAGCACAAATGGCTAATCCCACATGTGCGATGGCTCGAGATAGACAAGAGTGATGTGATCGGGTGAAGCGTTAGTAAGTGCATTATATCCGGCTGTGTGAATGATTTGGTGTCCTCTTGTCAACTTCTAAACTATCCATTACTATGTACCGTAAAAGAAGGAGGGGAAAGTACAATATTTCTGTTGGACATATTTACAGTATGTACTGTATACACACATATGGTATTTTTTTTATATAGAGCTGTATTCCTACAGTATAAATGAATACCCATTATATACTGTACATTTACACTAAAAAAATTACATTTCAAATTCTAAATTCTAAATTAGAGCTATAATATGGATAAAGTTTAGAACCCTAAATATAAATTTTAAAAATGTAAATCTCAAAAATTTATGTACATGTGGAAAAAGTGTTTTAGGTTTGACTAAATTACACATAGCCGGTTTGTTGGGTGAAGATATGTGGCTGAATACTGACACCAGCACTCTAGTGCAGCTCAAACCAGCAGCTGACCAGGTGACCCTTTCTGCCAAGCCCATGTCGGAAGCCAACAGGGTGGCCTCTCCAGCGACAGCCAAGACAGAGGACATCTTTCCATCTTTTCTTAGTCCCTGACTCTGGGGAGTCTTTCTTTGCCCCCTTTACCCTGCCTGTATGAGGATGTCATGGCATTGCTGGACATCCCTCTGTCTCCCTGCCCCACCTCAGACATCACTTTGTCACCCAGCACTGCTGAGGTTGTCACTCCATCTCTCCCTGCTCCACCTCCAAATGTGCTGTAAATCAGAGCTCTGAAGAGGGCAACAATCCGTCTCTTACAATGTCACTCCTCCATTGGCTTTGCTTAGACCAGTATGCTGGTCCTGCATGACTGTCCAGCACCCCCTTCTTACTTTGCTTTGCACGTAGGGAGCGACACTATAAATGGTGGTATGGTATGTCAGGTTACATTATGGAAGAACCCTAGCACACATGCATCCAGTAATTTTTACAGTCAGATATCCAGAATTAAACCAAACTTTTTCACTCTGTACTGTATGTATTTTGATTTCATATATTGTATTACCTGTTCGCATACAGTACAGAAAGAGCAATAGGCCAAACTGGGAAAAAACAACATATTGTACATTTAGATTGAAATACTCATCCATTAAACTTCTTTAAGACTTTGAAACAGAATGCACTTTGATCATTTCTTTTTCATTGGGAGGCATGTGGTGTAGACTGATAGGTGTTTCTAAATTTCCCTGTGGTGTAAGTGTGTGCTTGTGCCCTGTGCTGAGTTGGCACCCCATCAATGAATGAACGAATCGTGTTATTAGCATAAATGCTGAATTGTTAACATTTTTCATTACCGCTTGACTGTTTATCAGCGATAAATACAGTGAAATCTTTCAGTTTAATAATTAACACGCTTCTAAGAAAAAACACATTTGTTGTGCCAAACTGCAAAGAAATCGAACCAGGAGACAGGCGACTATGAGACGTGCTAAGTGAGAAGCACTTGAGAATCTCGACTTTCTGAGTGGTAATTATGATTTGAGAGCTATTCAAACAGATTTATTCTCCTTGGAGGTTGGAAACGTGAATGCGTCATTAGTCTATACGTCGTGATATTGTAATATTTTGCCTAAACAACATTTATAACTTAAAACAGCAAAAATATAGAACCTATTGATGCTCCTGCTTAATTTGTTTTCATACACAGTTATTTCTATGCAAAGCAGAGAAAAAAATACAGTGTGTATTAGTGTACTGTATATACACTACAGAGTGTACAGAGTCACGCACACTGGAATATAAAAAAGTATATGCTGAACACTACTGAACTGGATAACAACTAAGGTCTTTTTAAAAGTCAGTAGAAACACTGATGTACCAGAATTCTTTAATATATAATATAATATAAACATTGTGTATTGTAACACAGTAATTATATTTTACCAAAGAATACCAAACAATAGGCAGCACAGCGGCTTAGTGGGTTCAAATGTTGTCTCTGGTCTGTGTGTGTGGAGTTTGAATGTGCTTGGTGAGATTCCTCTGAGTGCTCTTGATCTCCTCCACATGCAATGCCATGTGACCCTACAAACTGTAACCGGGGTAGACAATGGATGGATGGATGGATGGATGGATGGATGGATGGATGGATAGAAAACAATAATAAATGTAACAAATCAATTTTTAATGTAATAACCCAGCATGTTTTATTTTTTCTTTTTGGTCTTAACACTCGTTCTGCTACATAATATGTAGCTTGCTTTCCCAGCATGCTTTTTTTCTGTAATATTTAATTATTCATTAGAAATCATGGGAAATCTGAAAATGTTTTTTGTACTGCAGTCTGTAATGCTTAAGCTAGTAATGCAGACACATAAACTGAACCGATCTTCCAAGGTAGTCAATAATCACAATTAATATGTGACATGGCAGATACCAGCAAATACTGGTGGAACAAACACTGAGAGAAGAATGAACTAATTTACTCAATTGCTTAAAACAAATTAGTAAGCTTAGACCTGGATTATATGGTGGCACGTTGGCTTAGTGGTTAGCAATGTCGCCTTGTACTTCCAGGGTCTAGGATCAATTTCCACCTCAGGGTCTGTGTGCATGTTCTCTTCATGCTTGATGGGTTTCCTCTGGGTGCTCTGGATTAATTGTGGTTTGTAATTAATTGATGTTCCCAAATTGACCATAGTGTGTGAATGTTGACCAGAGGTCCTACCACAGTTGTAAAATGCAAATAAATACAATGGTCAGAACTGGCCTCCATTAGCCTACAGAGGTTCCTAGATGTATTCATCATAGATCATTTATCCATCCAGTCAAAAGTTTGGACACACCTTCTAATTCCATGGTCTTTCCTGAGTTTGATTTCTTTCTACATTGTAAAACAAAACGGCTCTAATCTGATATACTGTTGATTTGTGATGCCTGAGGCTGGTAACTCTTAATGAACTTCTCCTCTGCAGCAGAGGTAAGTTTTGGTCTTGCTTTCCTGGGATGGTCTTCACGAGAGCCAGTTTTATCATGGTTTTGCCAATGCAACTGACACTATATTATATACACGATAGTGTACATATTAAGGGAAATATTAAAATATAAATAGACATGAATGTATTTGACAGGATCTTGTTAGGATTTATTATATGTATAATTTATTGTCTACTATAATTTTCATCTAAGAGAAAGGGTTTGTCTAAGTCATATTTTAGTCATGCATTTTTTTTTCTTAAAATCAAATTTTGAAGCAAGAAGAAATATGTCATAAGATGGGTATCGGTATTGCAAATACAAATGTTCAGAAAATGTCTCAACATCAGAGTTTATTGAGTCATTTTCGTTTATTGAGGACCCGAAACCAGCCTCAGAATGTCATATCTGTATATACGTCTGTCCGTATGTCTGGCCAATCAGATTACAGTACCACGCAAAGCTGGCTGAATAGAATTTAAAAAAATGTTACCAGTCCTTAGGCATTTGCCTGAAGTTAAACCTGTGCCATGTTGAGTAGAATGGAAATCATGAACAGTTATGTGTCAGATTATAAAAAAAAGTTTTGACAGCGTACTGCGCATGCGTCAAACTGTGTTCGCATTTTAATCGACCGCTTTTTTTTAAGTACGTTTTTTAGACAATTTATAAGGAATAAGACACTCAACCTTACAAAATGTTCTTCTTTTGTATTAATAAATTAGGCAGAGACTTCTGCCGTACAAAAAGACAGGTGGACATATACGTAGGCTTTAAACTGAAACAATAACATCACTGATCACCGTAAAGCTGATTGGCTTATTTTTAGCTTTAACATTTTACCTTTTCTACAAACTCTTTAACCATCAACGCCGGGTACTAATGCTAGCATACACATTTATAGTACTGTGCAAATGTCTTAACCCAGGTCTAAATTCTTCATATTTTGCTTCCAAAGAAGATTGTAGATTGTAGATTGTAGATGTAGCCTTCTCAAGGCTTCCTAAAGGACTTTTTGGCTCTTATTTTTTGGCAAGATCCCTGTACCTGACCAGTGTCAGAGTCATGTCTGTGTGTGTAAACACACACGGTGACCTATGAATCATTTAACATAAAAAAAAAAAAAACATCTAAGTTGAGGGATGAACCAGTTCAGTCATTTAGTGATGCTAAATGCTAAGTGGTTGGAACAGATGAGAGGGGAAATGAGGTTGTTTTATTATTTTTTTTTAATCTTTAGGCACTTTGCAGCCTGTCACAGTAAGATACTTGTTTCCATTTCTTAAATTTAATCTACATCACTGAATTTTATTTAATATAAAGAAACAGAGGGGCACAGAACTGCACATTTAAATAAAATAAGTTGTTCCATCCATTGTTCCTTCCACTGTCTGTACCATTTATCCTGTGTAGGATTACAGGGGTCCCAGAGCCTTCCCCAAAGAACTGAGGGCTCAAGGCAGGGTACACCCCACTGTATACACACTCACAAACACATTCATACACTTCGGTCAATCCGGAAATGCCAATCAACCTATCCCAGAAGTCTTCACTCAGAGAAAATTCACCAAGCTCATTCAAACACCATACACACAGACCTGAGGCGAGATTGTAACCCCCAACATGGGAGGGTATAAATATGTAATAATGTACTCCGAACATATTATATACTATATTAAAAAAATTTTTTTTATTATTTAACATGGGCCCAATATTTACAGAGATGAATATTTTATGCTATTGCACTATTATATTATTTATACTCTTAAGAAAAAAGTATACACTAACAGTTATATTTAAGTGTACTGTACATGCGAGAATTGCAAATGTAAGCTCTAAGTACCGTTCAAATTTTCAGTATATTTTTACACCGCAGTTTTTTGTACGATTTCTTTTTTTTTTTTCCCTTGACATGTCTTACTCTCGGGACGAATTATTGTCCAAGAATTACAGTGCCTAATTACAGATCATACACTTCCTCTATTATGAAATATCAAATGTGAAATGTGAGAGGAGAAAATGTCCTTTTTAGATTTATGAGACCGTAGTAATGAAGAGTCTGCTGCATAATGTGAATGAGATGAAGAATTAGTCTGAAGTCTTTAAGTGCAGAGCCGATGGCACGAGATTAGAGAGCGGGCGCGGAGCACCCGGGAGCGGATCCTGCTGCGATAGTTGTAGGATGCTGTATGAAAGCGTCCGGTCCTGTGTGCCGTCAAATGACACTCTGCAGCATGTTCGACAGCGGAAAAGAATGATGGGCTCCCCACAATCAAACTCAATTCATGAAAATCTGACTGTTGCCACAGAAGGCAGCTTTAGTGGAACAATACAAACCCCAAGTGTCTCAGTCCTCACCAAAAGATGTCTGATTGCATGTCCAATCAATGCTAATCCCAAACATGGATTTCTTTATCTGTCAGTTCTTTCTCATGCAGTGCCTGATTTTTCTGTGCTCTAAGAAAAACCAAAAAAAAAAAAAAGCCAGTATACACAAGTAGCAGGGGGAAAAAATAGCATTCTTACCTGGTTCGGTAACACCTATGAAAAGAAAGAGAGAGAAGAAAAAATTTGACAAAATCAGAAACGTGCCACCTTTGTTCCACAAATCAGGGGGAAAAAAAAATCAAGTGTTAGTTGATTAAAGACATATTTACATCTTTAGATTACTTTCTTACAAAAATAAAAAAAATCACAGACAGAAGTGACACCAGAATTTATGACAGAAGGCGGTAATTAACGCAGTGACGTTGCTCTGTGAAGCTGAATTCCTATTTTTCCCTATGAAGCACAACCGAGTTGGATTCACCTTCATGGAGTTTGTGAAGAACCGGTGGTGTACATCGAGTCGTTGCTGTCTTATTCATTAACTCATTGAATAAAAAGTATGTTTCTCACAAGCTTTTATTTTTTCTTTTTATTTGCAAACACTAGATCTGGAAGCTGGAAGAGCCCTAATCTGCCTTGGCAACAAGAACAGGCCGGGAAATGAGAGGAATCTTGTATATTATGCTTCAATAACTATTACGGTAATATGTTTTCTCAATTTTGAAATGTATAATCAGGACTGGTTAGAGAAACATGCGCTTTTTGATGCACCTCGTAAAAAATGTATTGAAGTGGGAATAATGACTTAGCGAAGGCAAAAAGGATAAACCACTGGTTGTCTTATTTCATTTTTCATCAGCAAAAGGACTAGTGAATTTAAGCATTCTATCCTGCTTCCATGATTTTGTGTCAAAAAAACCACAAAGCTTTAAAATCGATTGCACATGCTGAAAATGATACCAATCAAAAAAAAGAAATAAAAACCTGCAATATGAATTAAGCTCGGTTCAATTTTTGTTCTTTCATTCTTTATTTGTTTGTTCCTTGATTTGTCCGTCTTGCGTTGTTCGTTTGTCTATACATTTATTCATCGTCTGTCTGTGTTTCTTTGTCTGTTACTTCATTCACCAAAGGGCATTTTCACATTACACATGATTGATTTGTCCCCCCCCCTTGCTGGCCAGCATTCACATTATTTTTGTCCTCCGTACTCGAGTACGCTAGCGTATTTATACCCTCAGATGCAGCAGGTGGCAGTATGCACCTACTTGACTTGTGAGCACCATTTAACACAAGAGAAGAAGAGGAAGTTAACCTACATGCTACGGCTAATATTACTGATATTTCTGAAAAAAGCCTTTCTACTTCAAGAGATTGCCACATGCTACACGTACACAGAGATATCATAGATGACAGACGGCACCGATGATGTCGTGTCTAAACACCAGTCTACTTCCAGGTTCAGGTATGATTGGCTTTAATATCTGATTCGATCCGTTCCCAAGTACGGTTCCTGAACCTGGAACGATTGTGTTCTCACTGACTAAAACGACCCAGACTTTGGGGTCTCATGGACTCAGGAACGGGTCCATATGTGAAAATGACCTTAATAAGTTTGTTTGTTCAAGTTTTTTTTTTTTTTGTTCCTTCAATCATATTTCTGTCTATTTGCTTGTTTGCTCCTTCACTGGTTTGTTTGTTTGTTTTGTTCGGTGCTTTACTAATTTGTTTCTTCCTTTGTTTATCTGTTTGTTTATCTGTTTGTTTATCTGTTTGTTTGTTTGTTTGTTTGTTTGCTGTAGTATTGGTTGAATAAAATGTTGAAAACTAATTGTATTTTTTTATATAATTAATTTTAACAAATCATTTGTAAATTTGTAAAACTAATTGATTACTGAAAAAGAAAGAGATTTTTTTTTTATGTTGAATAATAGTTGAGAAATGGGAAAGCTCATCTGGCAAACGTTTCAGCACATTAAGCTCTTCAGTGATGCACAGGAGTTTGGAGTAAGCGAAGCCAATTACAGGAAGTCACTTTATATAAAGCAGCCTCGATTGTGTGCTGAAGCTCAAAATGAGTGAAAAGAGAAAAAGGACATTGAATTGTAAAACCCCCATCTGATAAAATTGCGGCTTTGTCTGTCAAAAAAAAAAAAAAGCCATTTCTGCCGTTCCTATTTCATTTTCAAAAATATAGGAAAAATTGATTTTCTGAAGACATTTCTGAAATAAACGACAATCTATTACTTGTCTTAAACTATTTTCAATTTGCATAATTAGATTTTTTTATGGAATATTACAATTAAAATTGGAATCAATCTTTAATGGTTAAAAAAAACGGGAATAAAGTAGGGGTGCATAAACTAGTCGACTAAAAAACAGTGAAGCAGAAAGTAAGAAGATGCAGACAGACAGGAAAGGAAACAGAACTTTATACACATTTTTTGTCTTTCAGACCAGATAAATCCAAATCTACAGTCAACTACAGAAGGCTATACTGGAAGATCTTTTACATTTTATTTTCCTTTACTGGACAACACTATGTTTTTAATCCCACTCCTTAAGGAATTCTTCCTGAATCTATTTTTGTTGTCATTTGAAGCTAAATAAGATTAAAATAAATGTCATGGGTCGCACATCACTACTCAAAATCAGAATAGTTAAATTCCCCATATAGGTTTACATGTATGAGGATTTATTTTCTTGTTTGTTCACAACACAAGCTGTTCTACTGTACCATGTACCCAATATACAAATATGTCAGAAATGGTAGGTTTAGCTGTAATTTACTTTATAGTGGAGAGAGATGGCAGCTGGATGCAGTTCAATGAGCATTAAATGGAGTGGAACAAACTGGATAAAATATTTAATATTTTGTTCACCCACCTTCAGCTTTGATTACAGTGTGCATTCACCGTGGCATTGTTTCACAGACAACCTTGTGCCAAGTCACAACATTTATTTTTATACAGAGGTAAATTTTTGGGCAAAGATTTTGAATTGATGACATAACTCCATTAGATCTTGCCATTGTCATCCTGGTGTATCTCCACCCCCCATACACACACACACACACACACACACACACAAAAAAAAAAAAAATGCATATAGGTGATAACCTGGTCATTCGGTATGTTCAGGTCATCAGCTGACTTCATTTTATTGCCACATAATTTTGCTGAACCTAGACCTGACCAGCTAAAGCAACCTTAGATTATAACAACGCCTCTACAGGCTTATACAGTGGGCACTATGCATGATGGGTGCATCACTTCATGAGCTTCCCATCACTCTAGAATACTGTAGGGTCAATCTGGACTCATCAGACCACATGACCTTGTCCATTGCTCTAAAGTCCAGTCTTTATTTTCCCTAGCTAATTTAAGCCTTTTTTTTTCTGATGAGTCTCCCTTACAAGTGATTTTCCTTATGACCACACAGCAGTTTAGTCTAAATCCTGTGAGTTCTCATCACATTGTGCATGTGGAAATACTTTCACTATTATATATATAAATATAATACAATAGCTGTGATTTCTTTTATTAACTTTTTATGAAGAAACTTCACCAAGCATTTAAGTGATCAGATTACTCTTGATTTATTTATAAATTTTTTAAGTTGATGGTTTAACACTATGCTTCTATTTTGTAATAATTCACTGGACTGGTCTTTAAACCAGTTCCAGTAATTCCATCAATCTCCTTAGTTGTTTTCTTTGTGCTTGACGCAGGCCAATAACAGTGGAAAACAGCTCTGAGACTGGTGTCCGGGATCCCCCTCGCAATTTAAAGGTGCAGAGACAACACTATTACATCTGACGTGTGTGAGATTCATTTCCTTAGGCGCAGTTATGGTTTTAGTGTGGGGAATGTGGACAGAGATTTAGTCAAGTGGATTGGTATGCTTCACATTGTATATTTGTTTTAAAGGCATATAAGACTTACTTTGTTGGACTTAATAACAAATCTGACTTATGAATGAAGTGCCGGAACATAACCCATTCCTAAGTCGGGGATGACCTGTAATAATAATAATAATAATAATAATAATAATAATAATACCTTTGTACTGTATCTATATACGTAACTGGTCTGATATCTATATAAGTAACTGGTAAAACATTTAGTGCTAGTTTGCTTGTTAATATTACACCAGAAGCATCATCAGACTTATTTTCCCAGAACATAGTGCGGTTTAGAAACATGGGTGTGACGGACTCTAACTCTCAGTTCACACACTGATTCCACGCATCTGAACTCACAGGCACTTGCATCCACTGTTCTGTGCCTGATACTTACTAGCAGGTCCGCATTTATAGTGATTACTGAATTCTGCTTAGACCTTCTGGTTAATAACAGAAATTCTGATAGCATCCAGTTTTTCTTATCAGAAAGTGGAATCGATTTCCTGCTGGTAAGTTTTGGAATAGTTACTTAGACTATAAGGTGTATAAGACTGTAAGATGTCACCAATGGTATTTCCTGCTCGCCTCTCTATTCAGGTTTTCAAGCGGTGATAGACTGCAGCTGATGCTTTTCTCAGTGGTCTTGGTAGTGATGGAAGATGTAAGGATGCATTCTATACTAGCTATATAGAATTGCACCTTTGTAGCCTGGAGCAGATGGAACTATACCAGCTGGTGTAAGAAATACATCCTTTGTCAAGCTTTCTTGTTGATGGATGATGGATGCATCCCCCATTTAAGATCCCGGGTGAGCGTAGTTTCCAGAAAGCTGAACAAAGTGACAGTGCTCGCTAATGTATTATTAAGGACGAGTGAATAATGGGAAGATGTGCATTTCCTGAAGTCAGTGTGCATCTCTGTGGCATTAAGTGCATTGAGCTTGAGATTGTTCTGTTTACACCAGGAGACCGATCACAGTAATGTCTTCGGCAAATACTGTATGATCAACTTCAAAGATCCTGCAATAGAAGTCATTTGTGTAAAGATAATATAAGAGGTTTGATACAGATGGAACAGGTAGTGCCCTCTTCATTTAATTCTGTGTTTCTTTGTTAAAATTCAATTAAAAAATCATCTGATCATAGCAGGTCTTAGTATTAGGCAAACACTACTGTATACCAGACGATTAAAAAAAATAATAATAAAGCCCAAAAAGAAAAAAATATCATGCAGCCAATCCTAAGGACCCCTTACTGCTTCCGCAGGATTTAAGAGGGTAAGTTGCAGTCAGGTGCTGCTAATCATCAGCCCTTGATTAATTGATCATCATCAGCAGGTGTTCAGACCTCTATAAAAGCAGAAGGTTGCTTGTCTGGAGCATTCTAGTGTGTGTTAACACAATGCCAAGAGGGAAGCACATAAGCAATGGTATAAAAGAGTACAGCTGCACAGCAACCTGGAAAAGGTTATAAAACCATTTCCAAAAGAAATTGGAGTTCTACAGTGAGAAAGATTATTCACAAGTGGAAAGCATTCAAGACAGTTGCCAATCTTTCCAGAATGGACGCCCCAGTACAATCACCTGAAGGTCAGACCGTATCAAAAAACTCCAAGAGCTACAGTACCACTACCACTCACTTGCACATTTCTTTGTTTCTGTTTAGTGATTTATTTACAGTACATTCTACAGCAATACTGGGGATTTCAAAACTATGAAATAACACATAGGGAATTATGTCAGTTGCTATTTTAAGACAAAGAGGCCTTTCTCGAATAGTTCTTGCAAGAACAGAATTGTCAAGTTGGATTTCCAAAACCCATCAAGCACCATGACGAAACTGGCTCTCAGGAAGACCTTCCAGGGAAAGCAAGACCAAAACATCTCTGCTGCAGAGGAGAAGTCTATTTAGAGTTACCAGCCTCAAAAATTACTAATTAACAGCACCTCAGATTAGCAGCTTTATTATAAAGGCTTTACAGATCATGATTAGCAGATACATCTCAATATCAACTGTTCAAAGGAGATTATGGCATATTTTGGATGCCTTCAGCATTGCTTTACAATGTAGGAAAAAATTAAAATCAGGGACGACCATGGAGTTATGAGAAAGTGATCCCAAACTTTTGAGCGGTAGTGTACATCTCAGACCCTATAGGCTTCACTGAGCAAGTTAAATGTTAAAGCCAATGACAGTACAATTAGAAGAAGGCTGAAAAAGTACGGTTTGTTTGGAAGGTTGGCAGAAGAAAGCCTTTTCTCACTAAAAAGAACATAGAAGCATGACTGCGGTTCTCAAACTGCATCTAAACAAAGCAGAAGGCTTTTGGAACACTGGCCTATGGACAGATGAGACCAGATTTGGCCTCATTAGCCCAGTGCCATATTTGGGGGAAAAAAGCAAACAGCATTTCAGCAGAAACACCCCATACAGTGGTGGATGGGTGATGATTTGGGCTTGTTTTGCAGCCATAGGACCTTGCGGTCATTGAGTCGATCATGAACCTCAGACCTCAAACCTAACTGGAATGCTGCAGCAGGACCTCAAGAGAGCTGTGCATAAGCAAATGCCCAAAAACTTAAATAAACAGAAGTAATGCTGTAAAGAAGAATGGGCCAGAATTCCTCTAGGATGATGTGAGAGACTGAAAAAGTCATAAAGTTGGTCGTCCACTAAGACCCATTAAGATCAGATGATTTTTATGGTGTTTGTCCATAAAAACACATAGAATTAGGGTTATTAAAAAAAAAAAAAAGGGGACCATCATTTACAAAGTGGTGAGTTTGGCTTACAGGAGCTCAAGGACGATGGTATTAAATCCTGTGCTGAATTCTCCAAAGAGAATCCTGTCATATGTGCTTGGAAAGTCTATGAACCTTAAAATTAAGTAAACTCTGATGTTTACTACAATATATACAGATCAGTTGCTTCTTTAGGCAAAAACTCAAAGATCCTGAGCAGTGGCTTAAAAAACAAACAAACAAAAAAAAACATCTACAATTTTTCACAGGTCTTCATGATTACAGAGGTGATGGCTAATAGTCTGTAATCATTAAGGCTGATAAGCACACTGTTTGAAGGTTCCAGGTGCAAGAGAGTATGAGCCAGTAGTTTTCTTAGCAATTAGGTTTTTTTTGCGTCTTCTTATTTCATAGTCTGTAATGATGATGGCGAGAGGAGGGCAAGAGACAGGATTCGGGCATAAAACTGGCAGAGTAGGTGAGAGATTAGGCACCTGACGGGTCACCTGTACCCAGAATTCGCAGTGGAAGTCGTTTAGCTGGTTCGCAGGATAGGGTCATCAGTGAGAGGGGGGGTCTTTTGCAGTTTGTGACCCTTCCAGGCTGAAAAGAAATCATTAGTAGGAAGTTGTTGATTGGGCTTATCAGGGTTTTGCTGTTTGTATACTCTAGTTTTTTCAAACTTGTGTTTTGCCTTCTTGTTTTCCTTATTGTCTTCTATCTTTAAAGCCTATTTTTTTTTACTTTTTCAGTCCAAATTCCACATTAGACCGAAGACTATTGTGAGATTGTGTCGGTAAACTCATCCATCCTGTGATCTAAACATATCCCAGTCTGTGGGACTGAGGCATCATTGTAACTCTTACATTTCTGCAGAAGTCCATGACTTTAGGACTTTTTTACACTGCTTTCAGTTTCTGTTTATATGCAGGTCTAAAAGGGGTTCAGGGAAAAGCAGAGGAAAGGTCTAAAGGTGCATTTCCATTTGGTATCTGGAGTTGTTAACTCTTAATATGAACTACATATGGGATTAATTTAGAGAGTTAACAGGAATATATTCCAAATGCAAAGTCCACACTGACATGTAAGTGAAATAATACAGAATTATCAAAAACCTGGCTAAGGAACAACCGAGCAGTCGCCTGTCCAATTACTTTTGGCCAGGAAAAGAAAAGAGGGCTTGTGATGGAAAACAGGCTGCAATTCTAAAATGTCTTAAGTCTGACTATTTTGTCCCTGTTGTAGAACACATTTTCTGGCAATTTTCAGAGCCACAATGATTCTGTATTTTCAGGGAGAAAGTCTTAGAGGCGACATACAGTATGACAAGACATCAATAAAGTACATATTTGGTATAGACAAAATAACTTTAAAGTTATGATTTATTTCTTACACAGCAAAGTTGTGTATCCTGATGAACTAGAATAAGCAACCGCCCAGAACACTTGACCTTTTTAGACAACTGCTGAAAGAGCGAACGAACATTTAATATGTAGGTTAAACGGTATAAGAAAGATCTGTTTAAAACTCTGAATCTGCTGTATACTGTACCTACAGCCCTATACTTAACTTGTTTACTTATAACTGTGAACTTGTTTATATGATATTGACAGCCGTTAACTAATTCAATTATTCACTCATCATAACTACTAGTACTCTTGTAATTATAATTACTGTACACTAATATGATTAATTCATTTGATTCATTTACTAAATCATTTTTGCCTTTTAGTTTCATTTTTAATATATGGCGATTTAATTCTATTTTGTGATGCTCTGTTTTGACTTGGCAGCTTAAAAAGAAATGTTAAAAATCAGTGGGAAAAAATCTAATTAATTAAAATAAAAAAGTTTTTTTTTTTTTCACAGTTCACCTGATTAGGATGTTAATACCGTCAAAGTATTATGACAATAAAATCAGCTGAAGTAGCTGTGATGGAATCTTTTACAACTTTTTCATTTTTTTTACGATATGCTAGAGCTATTGGTGCAGTTAAGACTCGTGCATAGCAGAATTATATTTTAGACAAAAAAAAAAAAAAAAACAATCATGTAAAGTTATTTCCCAGGCCACCATCCGCTAGCAACGAATATTTAAAATTAAATATTTGCTTTCAGAAAATAACCAATTTAGTCTACTAGAGGTAAACTAGAGATAACTAGTGTATATGAGTGGTGCATCACCGGAGCTCATAAGCTAAGCGTTGAGAGAAAGCGGAGCCTGGAAATCTCCAGGACTTGTTGGTGCACCGTGAAGTGTAAAGGTGTTTGTAACAGGATTGTACGTATGATCAGTCTGCTGGTTTGGCTTTTTCCTTCGGGCGAGGCACTTAACTCCTAGCGCCTCAGCTGGAGCTGCTTCACAGCTCCTTGTCATAGTACTTGTAGAGAGCGCAGGATTCTCCTTGATTAAAATAAATAACTAGATTGCTCCTTTGCAAGCAAACGAAGCTTGCTATATGCTTCTGATGTCTTATTCCACTAACCCTTCTTATCGACACCGGCAGCTGCTCCCTCAGCACAGGCAGGAAGGTTGTGGGTTTAAACAGATCTCACAATAATGATCAACTGGACGACTTATTGTACATTAACGTAAAGATAACCACAGCGAAAGCAAAAACTATTTAAAAAAATAGCTACGGTTAAAATGTGGTATCTGTGCAGGAATGGACACATATACGCTCAGTTAATAGCCATAAACTATACCGGTTACAAATTTACATTTACAGCTTCATGTTTTTTTTTTTTTTTAATCTAAACTATAGTCAACAAAAGTAAATATATTGGAAACTGAAGCTAAGAAAGGAAGCAGCATGGGAGCTCTAGAGTAATGAGGAACGAAAATTCTACAACATCTACAGACGACCTGTGAGATTTCGCTGCCATGTTCATCTCTAGACTCAGCAGACTCTGAAAACACACTTTTTAAGCTGGCATGTCCCACTGAGTCCGAATCTGAGCTACTGTAGCTATGGGAGATTGGACAGTGATGTGCAACCGGTATCTCTGAACACGTTCTTCCACACGGCTCGGGTCATGACACAACTGTTTCTGACAAATTGTAAAGATTATTATTTTTTTATTTCATTTAATTTAATTTCATTTAATTTTATTGTCTAAAGGACAACAAAAAATAACTGCAAGAGGAGAAGCAAGCAAGACTTAAGCTGTAATTCCTGTGATTCCTGAAAATGTAAAGTTTTTTCTTGGTGTTATGCTGTATAGCTGACTGTAGAATTGGCCTTATGCAGTCTAAAATTCACTATATGGACAAAAGTATGTAGACTGCTGACCAGCACACTTATTATATTGTCAGGTGTATCAGAAATACGTATCAGATCAGTATCAGAAGGTTTCAAGACTAGTTTTGTAACACGCCAACAGATGGCAGCACAAGTTTACACGCACAGTCACAGGGAGCACCGTCCTTCATAAGTCAGTGTGCCAAAAGACATCATCCTGTGTATATCCGACGCTGTGCAACTGGTGCTATTCTGACCACGTCTGCGATTTTGTCACGAACAGCAAGTTACAACAAAAAGTGAAAATAAAATTTTGCATGAAACTGAGCAAACCTGCCACAGAGACGTTTAACATAATTCGGCAAGTTTACGACAATACTGTAATCGCTGAAAGACGATGAGGTCAGGAAGACCTTCAACAAATTTAAATGACAAAAGCATTCTGCATCTTGTGCATGATCGTAGGAAAACTCCCGCACCTACCCTACTCACCAGATAATAATAAAGTATAAATAAGTAACTTATAAGTAATTCAGTTCTTTCTTGTAAACAGAGCTAATCTTGAAACTTTTTGATACCACCCCGTATGTGGATGCCAGTGCTTTTTGCTAAGTTCAGGACGCTCCCACGCCCATTGGTAACACTTGTATAAAATCAACCATTTAATCATACAGTTTCCAAAAACCAACACTGGCAGTAGAATCAGTAATACCGAGGCGTAGAGATGGTGTGAAATAAATCGATCCTGTAATGTATTGCGATTCTTTTGAGCGGTACCGCCACACTGACTCCAACCGATTAAATTTTTTTATTTTTTTTTCATTTATATATGTTTGCATTTGAGGTTGAGACTTACTATTCATCTATAATCCTACAGGTGTCACACTTTAAACTATTCACACATTAGCAGGCAGCACAGCATTCTGAGTGGTAGAAGCAAATTTGTTTAGCAAACTAAGCATGGAAATCTGACAGAAATATTGAATACTGAATTCACAAAATATTGAATTTACAAAATCATTATATTTACAATACAAATTTAACTGGCACCTAGGTACTGTGATAATATCGCATCAGCTGACCCCTGGTGATTCCCATCCCTATTTAAGAGCTCAGGGACATGGCATTACCGCCAGTGGAAACATGTTTCCTGGAATGATAAGACATGCTTCACTTTATTGCATTCTGATGCATCTGGGTCTGTTGAATGCAGGGAGAACACTACCTACTGAAAGGCATATTGCCAACAGTGAAATTTGGTACAGGAGGCATAATGGAATGGGACCCTTAGTTCCAGTAAATGGTAATGTTAACCCTACAGGTTACAAAGTGCATCCAACAGTCTGGGGTCGGCTGTTTTCTGTTCCAGCATCACAGTGTCCCCAGGGCACAAACAAGAGTCCATTAAGATGGTTTGACTCCAGCGGCCTGCTCCTGAGCCTTGACCTCATTCCACTTAAACACCTTTAGAATAAATTAGAATGTTGATTGAAAGCCAGGCCTTCTCGTCCAACATCAATGCCTGACTTCACGAATGCTCTTTTGATTGAATCGGCACAATGGACACACTCCAAAATCTTGCCGGAAAGACTTTCCAGAAAGTGCAGGCTGATATAGCCTCCATAGTAATGTCCATGGTTTTAAGAGGGGAATTTTAACAAGCTCAAACAGGTGTGGTGTTGAAATCTACACAAAGTTTGGTCATATAGCGTCCACCAAACCCTGATTCACCCATCAGGCTGCCAGATATTTATGCATAATTGATCATGAGAGAACACATTTCTGTGTTCAATGTCCAGCGGCAGCACTTTACACCACTCCAGCCAACAATTAGCATTGTGCATAGTGGTCTTAGACTTGTGTGCAGCTGCCTGACCATGAAAACCAATTTCATGAAGCTCCTGACACAGTTCTTGTGCTGATGTTGCTTCCAAAGGCAATCTGAAACTCTGGTTAGTAATACACCAGACAATAGGTGATTTTTATGCACAACACACTTTAGCACTCAGCAGCACCACTCTGAGAGTTTGCATGGTCTACCACATTGTGACTGAGCTGTTGTTCCTTCTAAAAACTTATAGTTAACTGGGGCATACTGTATCTACCAGAGCAGACATCTTCACAAACTGAAAAAACACCTCATAGACGTGTGGCTGAAACACCTGAACTCAATAATTGAGAGCAGAGTTTACAGAACTTCGTAAATGTAGTGCATTTTCAAACTAACAAAGTAGATTCAGCCTGCTTCCTTTTCTCGTCTTTCACCACCATGTCAAGTTGACAGAACGCCTCCATTAAAGCTAATATTAAAGTAATTTAACTAAAAAAATACCATGGTAGACAAGATCTTTAAGTTTGTTTTAGTGGGTTTCTATTAATTTCCATTCTAGCATGTTTCTGGCAATATCAAGTAGGTGTTCATGTGATTAAGTTAGACTAGCCATCAAAATCTGGTAGATGTTGGCAGATAACAAAGAAGAAAAAAATGACATTAAAGTGATATTGTAAACAAATTTTAAGTAATTTCAGATTTCATTCAAAAAGAAAAACTCATATATTTTAGACATTCCAAGGCTGTTTTAGTTTTGATTATTATGGCAGATGTAACCCGCTGAGAAATGAAGGGATTAAAATTCTTTTGAAGTATGACAGTGTAATGTAAATGGCATGTAATTATATATACTGTCTGACATGTAAGTGTTGTTTGTAAAGTATGTTATTCTGTTATACATGTTATATTATTTCTATGTTTAAAATGTATGGTCATATCTAGAAGTGAAATTAAGAGATTGTAGTGCATGCACTTGGAATTGGCCAATCAGAGCAGAGCAACGGAAAAGACTGAGTAAGACAGCGCGCAAACCGGAAGCTGCTCACTTCTCGAGAGGGAGATTTCCTCCGGCGCTAATGGAGTGACACCAAACTTTGCCGAGGAGAAAGCGTAACGCGCGTAGGGCCCATAGTTAGTCTGATAAGTTTGACTGAAAAACTATTGGATGTTTTGTTTGCATATTGAATTGAATTGAGTAATATTGAGAAAATAGCCGAATTGATATTTTATTTTCCGTAGGGATAACAAATGGGAATGCTTTTATATATACATTTTATTTGTTTTCATTGAATTAATTTATGTTTCATAAGCACGTATCTGGCCGTTTATATTTTTTTATATTTTAAGAATACAATTATTCAAAAGATCAATACTGAGTGGCAAACTTTTGTGATGTGTGTGTTTAATATATTTTGAGTATGGCATTTAAGGTTTATTGTACATTGGCATAGCTAGATAATAGTTAAGTTACCTAAGAATGCAAAATTAGTATCACTTTTTTTTACGTTGGAATTTCGGGTAAGAGAACCCAGGGCGCCCCTTTATAGGGTCTAATACTAGGTCAAGGGGGCGTTACACATATATCTCATAAAAATAAAAATATCCAGTATCTCGAAATATTTGAATATTTCCTAAGATCAGTCAAAAAAATAAAAATAAAAATACAAAAGCCCAGAAATATGTATTTACAATACAGAAATGTCCAACTTCTGCAAATGATGTTAGTTTATGCACTTAGCATTTGGTCAGGGCTCCTTTACCATGAATTACTGCATTGATGCGGCATGCCATGGAGACCTGTGGCACTGCTGAGGTGTTATCGAAGACCAGTTTGCTCTGATAGCAGCCTTTAGCTTATCTGTATTGTTAAGTCAGGTGTTTCTCATCCTCCTCTTGACACAATACCCCACAGAGTTTCTATGCGTTCAGTCAAATTAGCTGATAAATCATGCACACTAAAAGCATGGTCAGCAAACCAGTTAGTGGTGGTTTTGGCACTGTGGGCAGGGGCTAAGCTCAGCTGGAAAAGGAACTTAACATCTCTATTAAGCTTGTCATCAGACAGAACCATGAAGTTCTCTAAAATCTCCTGGTTGATGATTGTGTTGACTTTGTTTTGTGTTAAAACACAGTGGACCAACACCAGCAGATGACATGACACCCCAAATCATGACCAATTGTGAAAAGTTCACACTGGACTGTAAGCAACTTAGATTCTGTGTATCTCCATTTTTCTTCTAGACTCAGGGCTCTTAATTTCCAAACCAAATGCAGAATTTACTTTTATCTGAAAAGAGGACTTGGGATCACTAAGCAACAGTTCAGTTCTTTCTTAGCCAAGGTAAGACGCATCTGACGTTGTCTCTGGTTCAGGAGATGCTTGATAGGCATGTAACAGTTTAGGCATTATAGCCTATTTCCTCAAGACCTCTGTGCATTCTGGCTCTTGATGCACTGACTCCAGCCTCAGTCCACTCCTTATTGGCTTTAGGCTTTGCTTGATACTCTTCTTAAGGCTATGATCATCGCTGTTGCTTGTGCACCTTTTCCTTTCACACTTTTCCCTTCCAGTGAACTTTCCATGAACATGCTTCAATACAGTACTCTGTGAATAGCCTGCCCATTCAGCGATGACCTTCTGTGTCTTACCCTTCCTATTGAGGGTGTTGAATTTTATTTTCCGGACAACTGTCCATTCAGGAGTCTTCCCCATGCATGTTCTGAACTAGACCAAGGGATACATGGTATTTATACTTGTATGAATACTAATTTACCTAAACTCGATACTGGATGACAACAGATTTCACTACAGATGTTTGTTAAAGCCATGACCACACATGCACAAGCAGGCAACTTCCTCTCCTAGTTATACTGACAAAGCTGGAACGTTTTGACATGTTCCAGTATAAGCCCTGTCTACAACTGACCCTTGGATTTATACATATCCACCTTTTCAGAGGAAATGTGACACAGTGAGTGAGTCATGCTACAGTACATAGTGATGAGTAATGAGAGAGTGACGTCATCTCATTGATGTCAACTTATAAAAGTCTTTGGAACCACAAATTCATGGTGATGATCTAATGTTAATCTGTATGTACTGTAGCTCTAGTGCCGTTTGTAATGTAACTCTTCACACCGTCTAACCCTCTCTTTCTCATTAATTGTGGGAATCTTATGAAAAACGAAACAGCCACAGCTAAGGTAAAAGAGAGTGCTCTTTATGAAACACTCATTTTTATCAGAAACAAGTCAGGACCCATGCTTCTATAATGTGGTGTCTAAGGCAGTTGTATCATTTAATTATTTGTTAGTTGTCCTTTTCTGCCGTAAACATTTGTGTCTGGGTTTAGGCATCGGGAGGACCTGTGGTTCCCTGCAATAGGATGTGCGAGACCTAGGTTCACGCTGTAATTGCAATGCCATGTTGCCATGGTAAGCGAAAAAGGCAGAGGCAGAGGCAGCCTGACAATAACAACTGCACTTCTGATAACAGAAAGGGCTTTCAGAAAAAAAAAAACAATGCTTTGATATTAAAAATAAAATGTTTATATGGAAGTTTAGTCTCTCTCTCTGTATTTTGTAATAAAGTTACTCAGTATAAATAACTGCTAAATAAATAAACGAATGGGACTGCTAGTAAGACGAACTGATTGACATTAGTATGTTTGCTCGGAAGAGCACAGTCCTGACATCAGTGCTCACTACAGGCTAGGGAAAGATGAGAGATTTGCAGAATTACTGACAATTAGCTGCTACATTGGCTGATGACTAAATGCGACTAGTTTTACATTTCATTCTAGGCTGTCTAAATTCTACCCATCTACTATGGAATAATCCCAGGATATCTGGCAGCACATTATTGAGCAGAACTCGTGTTTGCTAATCACATCCGATTAGCAAAGCACAAATACAGATTATGATCATTTGGATTTTTTTTTTCTTTGCTTGTTTTTTATACTATGTACAGCAGGGTCCAAAGTTCAGAGGCAGCTAATGCAAATGCTTTTATTTTGTATTTCTTTTTGAATTTCATACTATTGAACTTACAAAATTAAACTTTCAGTAAGAACTTGAGTAAAAATTAGGATTTTATTTTTTCAGTAAAATTTGGACTTTTTTTTTTTTTTTGATATTTACATAAATAACGTGATTTTTGTAATTCTCACTCTAAGACTCTGACCTTTTGTACAAAGGAATTGTTATCATTAATATAATAAATTTGTTTATGTATATTAATATTACATTTAAACTACTGTAGTACACCATATTGCATATTCAAGACCTCAATCATTTCCTTTGTTTGGTTTACGTTTGTCAAAATGCTAAAACATTCTGTTGAATTCCAGGATTACATTTTCAGGTTTTTAGTGTTGACGGCAGCTTTTGAAGCCTACTGTGTCCCTCTGTTGTTTGTTTTTCCGCTGAACACAAATCCAGGACTGTAAATTGCTGTAAACTAAATGTAAACAGGTCTATTTTTGATAGGAGATATGTTTGGTCAATAGTTTCACTTAGGAATGATTTTGAATCAACTTTTTAAAGTACAGTATATTGAGTTATTTTAAAATGAGATACAGGATGAGACAATACCGTCTACTGTATATCGATTTAGGGTGGAAATTGACCCGGTCCTTCCTTCCTTTAAGCCATGCATCTCTCCCCTCTCACACTCTCCTGACAGCCCCACCCTGACACTCCCTGTGTATCTGTGTGTTTTCCTGGTGTTTCCTTTACTATTTTTCAACCTCATAGATTCAGGTCAACAAGATTTAGGGGTGACAAAATTCCTGTAGTAAAAATTCAGGTCCTCACGTCTGGGATATCACAGGAAGAGCAATAGATTGCAGATTACTGCGGTGTGTTCTGCAGTGTAGTTTAAGCTAAATGCGCTAAAATTCCCCCTCCGCTATATTCAAAGCTAAGCCAGTTGGCTTTTTTATTCAAGCGTGAGAGCGATGGTTTTCTTTCCCTACTCTGTAGGGAAATGTACAGTCATCTTTTTTTGTCCATTCAGATCAAATTGCAATACAGAAAAATTTAAACATTTTTGTTGCAACAAGTTTTTGTTCAGCTGACGTACAGTGGAGGAAATAATCATTTGACCCCTTGCTTATTTTGTAAGTTTGTCCAATGACAAAGAAATGAAAAGTCTCAGAACAGTATCATTTTAATGGTAGGTTTATTTTAACAGTGACAGATAGCACATCAAAGGGGAAAAAAAAACTTTAATTTCATTGAGTGATCAAATAATTATTTCCTCCACTGTAATTCAACATGCTGTTTTGCTTTCAGGAATTTATATTGTAACTGTAACTGTAAATTGCAGTAAAAAGAGTGTGCTATACTTTGTGCCTCCAAGCCTGATAAGTCTAGAGAGTGGTCATAGTGAGAAAAAAAAACATATTAAGGCCATGTCTTACTACATCCATTGTTCAAAACACTGCAAGTGTTTCAAACATTTTGGTAAACTTGTAAGCACGATGACAAAACCTCCTGCTAATAATAACGCCCTGACTACCAAGGCCTAAATTTCCTATCACTTCTCGCTCACTCCGGAGCTCACTAGGTAGGCAGCCTCGCCCTTCTGCAGGTGTGCGAGGGGGTCGGGGCATCGTGAATGGGCACAGGCTGGTAATTAATCGGCAATAATGGATCTCGGGCTTCTCTGTGCGCTATAAAACACAGCGGGGAGTGTAGCTCGGGGTTCTGTTGGGCTGTTCATCTGTCGGTCCTTTTGTCTGTACCTGGAAAGCAACGGAGAACTAACAACCTGATTTACACAGCGGATCTAAAAAGCCCGAGGAGTGGCATGCAAGAGGCTATGCTATGTGCCCGAGACTTCAAACCTGTTCTACCAAGGGTTGACCACCCCAAACTGAAATAAAGCTTAATTAGTGAATGGCTAATTAAATGTCATTATATTTTAAATTTTAATAATTCCATTCAAAAAGTGTAATTCATATATTCTACATTCATTACACATACTGTAAGGTGAAATATGTGAAGCATTTTTTCGTTTTCATTTGAATGATTAAGGGTTACAGCTGATGAAAATCAAAAGTCCAGTATCCAAAATATACGAATATTTTCCAAGATTAAAAAAAAAGGATTTACGATAGAGAAATGTCCAATTTCTGAAATGTTTGTTCATTTATGCACTCAATACTTGCTAAGGGCTCTTTTAACATGAGTTACTGCATCAGTGAGGCAATCAGCTTGTGGCAAATCATCACCAATTCTGGAAACTTCACACTGGACTTTGGGCAACTTGGATCCTATGCCTCTCCACTCTTCCTCTAGACTCTGGGACCATGATTTTTAAATTAAGAGGCCTTTAGACCACAAAGCCACAGACCAGTTCTTTTTGGTATTAACCCAGGTAAGATGCTTCTAACGTTCTCTGGTTCATGAGTGGCTTGATACTAGGAATGCAAGAGCTGTAGCCCATTTCCTGAAAATGTATGAGCATGGTGGCGCTTGAAGCACCGACTCCAGGCCCATGGCACTCCTTGTGAAACTCTCCTGAGGTCTTGAATTGGTTTAAGCCTATTCTTAAGGCTGTAAGTCAACCCTCCTCCTTGTACACCTTTTCTTACCATACTACCAGACCACCAGTTGAATTCCAGTCAAGTATTTTGAGTTACTGGATTTTTACTAGATTTTCATGAGCTGTAAGCCATAATCATTGAAAATAAAACACAAAGTTACATTTTTCACTGAACGTGTACATGAACGGATATTATTTGAGTATTTCACTTTTAAATTAAATTATGGGGAAAAAAATCCATGATATTTAGATTTTTGAGATGCACTTGTACAGTATTTTAGACTACAGAATTTGTAGCACTGAGTGCAATAAAACATGCTATCAATACAGATTTATTTCTCTCTATAACACACCGGAGGCTCCACAGTCTTCCTCAGTAGAAAACTTAACTTCGTCAGAGCAAGTAGTTTGGTTATTTTTCTTGTTCTGTTTAGACTTTTATTGTGGTATTAAGCTCTATTTTAATGAATCATGGTAATTGCTGTTGAGAACAACTAAAGGGGCATTCTCAGAGACAGGCCTCTTTTTATTTAATAAAGGCTATATTTACTGATTAGTG
>JAOVVA010000021.1:12245143-12255368 GCA_028565275.1 Leiocassis micropogon
GCAGCTAACAATTTTTGAAGCTTACATGAAGTTCCTTCCCTCTTTTGTTGATTGTATAGGCCTATCTGTATTGGTAAATGTGAAAATTATGTGTACTTTATTCTTTCTTTTTTATACCTGTGTATTTCCTGTGAAAACACCATGAAACCAAACCGAAGAGATGCTATGAGCATAGATGCATTACCTTGGCGAAAAACTGCAGAGGTCAAAGGTGATGTTCCAGTAGCTCAGTCAGTGGTCAGGACAAGGGTTTGACGGACAAAGATTGAGTGAGTCGTGAGTATAACATGACAGGAAGCAAAAACGAATAGGCAAGTATATGGAAAAAGAGGAGAGGAAATATTAGTGCAGCACAGTTAGCTAAAATGATTTCAGGGGAAGGGAAATGTTGTGATCAGGTGGCTGGGAAGGAAAAGCAAACCAATAGACCCCATACCTTGGCGGTTTAACATCAGGTGCGCCAGACCTTGAGGGAAAAAACAGAAAAAGGGGAGAAAAGGGAAAAAAGAGGGTCATAAAAAAGGCACGGGAAAAAAAAAAGAAAAAAAAATAAATAAACGCATTGTCACAAGGTTTGGCTGCAGTTTGTGACAGACATCCTGAGGCAGACATGGATGCCGAATCAAAACCGAAAAAAAAAATAACTGAGGAGGGAGGTTGAAAGAGAGGGAGAGCTAGAGAGAAAGAGAGAGCTAGAGAGAGAAAGGGGGAAAAAAAAAACGAACACACACTTCATCAGGGTAAGGGAGTAAGAGGTGTGAGGAGGGGTGGAAAGGAAAAAAGCATTTCATTCGGCGCAAGCGCCCGAGGGCACTTGCTCACATAAATGCTTTTTTTCCTAATGGAGCACATATTTAGTGTTTGGCAGACAGCATTCCTTAGTTCATACATTTTTATGCTATAGCAGAGGCAACCATAAATACTGCATTTGAGAGCCACAGATTCATTAAAAAAAATAGAAAAATAAAGAGAGAGAGAGAGAGAGAGAAAAAGAGCAAGAGAGATAAAGAGAGAGAGAAATCGGAGGGGAGTATCTCATAAAAAGCAGCTGAGACAGAGATAAATCCCTCTCCACCCACCCAGCCTAAAGGATGTCGGGCAGCGGGGCACACGAGATAACCTGCCCAGACTAACCGGAACTCCTCACCGAACATGCAGAAAAATAAACGCCTGGCAGTTGATTCAGTACTGTAATAATGTCAGCTCCTTGGCAGCTCTATACCCATCAATTACCCGACCAAAAAAAGCACGAGCCATTATCCGAGAGCGTGCGTTCTATAATCATCTCGCTGTTGTTGTTTCCTGGGATTAATGTGACATTGAACAGGACAGAAATACTCCATGCAAATGCTCATCCGGAGGAATTGTAAGACTAGCCTGTCCACGAGGTCAGCGCTGGAGAGGGTCAGGGAGGAAAAAAAAAAACGAACGCTGGAACGGTTCCAATCCGACAAGGGCATGTTTTAGAGTTAAACGCCATCCTCTAACCTGTTGTTGTATATAGGGGAACGATCACAAAGTGGAAGAGACAGCAAAGAACAGAGTATACAAAGTATCTTTTATCTAAAAAAAAAAAAAAAGAAACCTTGAAACATAGCAGCATATTTGAGATTTCTCAAATAGATAGATTTCTCAAAGCAGCATTTCCTGTTTTAGCTAATGTCTGACAGTCTGAATGTTAATCTGTAATTATAAATGAAAAAAAAGCGTAAGCACGTCTCTGAAGCCACATTAGCAGCCAGCACTCAGGGTCCAAGCACTTTTTTTTCCCTTTCAGCCAAAATTGCATTTATGTCACAGCGTGTCCTTTTTATCCTCAGATTTGTCCACTTTTATTTCCAAAAACATGAATATGTCTTGAACATCTGGTCATATGCAGACAGCTTTTAAAATAAAAAATACTTTCTATTCGCATGGAGGAGTTGTGTCCTATGGCACCGCTATTATTTCTCTATTTTGAAACTGAACGTGAGACTTTTTATGAATTTCAGCAAATTGTCCCCGAGAGGCCACTTCAAACTAAATTAAGCATTCCTCCTTTTAGATTTGGCTCTAATCATTTCACCCTTGACTGAGCTTTAGCTATTTGAGCCAGACAATGCCCGCCCACACTGATGAATGGATCTAAATTAATATTTCATTCTCAGGATATGTACAGTAACACCCAGTTGTACGATTGGTAAACATCTTACTTATGTTCCATAATAATTCAATGTGAGACCAGTCAAGCCTGGTAACCAAAATCAAAAGGAGACAAAAAGAGAGTAGAGAATCCTTAAAAAAACAGTATTCAGTGCTTGGACCCGTATTAAACAATAAAGACACATTGGCCCTTTAACTAGTATTTCATAAAGAAAATAATAGAAATATTAACCATGCCTATTAATAACGCAAGTTATAAGACTGAGTTTTTACTTTCAACCAAAAGTGAAATTTTAAAAGAAACCGTGTTTTATATAGCCTGTAGTAGCGTAATTGAAGCGGGTGAGGTTAAAACTACGGTCTAGCACTTTCTCTACATTTCACGATTACTCCCAGTAATCATATAAAAGCCGGCTTATGTCTCATTAACCAAAATTTCTTTCCCCTATGGTGAATCATCCTGCATTCAAGATAAAGTTAAATTAAAAACAGAATAGTCTCTGGATTCCACCCGCATGTTCTCAGAGCCATTAGGCCAAAAATATATTTTAAAAAATTACAAAATCCAGAATTAGACTGTCCAGCCTGGAAGCGAGCCTTCATTATGTATGCATTCGATTTAAGCGGAGGGAGTGGGTGTGATTACGGTGCAGAGGTTCTGCATCATTGTTCTCACTCGCTTGACGCTGAGTGAGAGATTCCTCGAAAAAAAAAATTAATAATAATCCCCAAGGTCCCATTAGCCGTGATGCCACTTTCTTTCCGTCACGAATAAAGCTCACTATTAAAGCGATAACGGAGCTGAAGAACAGATAATAGTGAAAGGTGGCAGTGTACTCAACTCCATTAAAATAACAAAGGGGTTTCTGTTGGAAGACTGAAACCTAAACATTTGTTTTTGTCAATAGCCTGTAATTTTCACAGTGTGGGAAATAACTAAGTGGAGAAGATACAGTTGTTTTCCTGACTGATTAGTAAGGTTTTATTGTAAAAGAAGAACACGAGCGAAGAAAATCGAGACGAAAGTACTGCCGTGCGGCTCAGGAGGTCCTGAGCACTAAAGTCGCTGTGTGGCTAATTGTTTACTCTGAACTCTGGAAATGTGCATAACAGCCTTATCCATCAGCTCAATTACGCCATTTAACCGCTCATGCTCATCCTTCCACCTTTTGGAAGTAGACAATGAATGGCAAATAAATCTTATTCCTGGTTACAATTTACTTTTCAATTATACCTAATGCATTACATCCAACCAAGACTTAATGCATTACATTCTGCTAATGTCTTGGAACGTAAAAGTTAACCCTTTCCTGATTTTCCTGGTCTGGAAAAGATGTGTGTTATATCCGTTTCCTTTACATCGAATCAGACGTCCCCATTCTTAAATAATAACTGTTTAAACCATTTCAGTCTGAACATTGCCGTGCTTTAGGTCTAGTTTAGATTTTTATTTTTTATTTTATATAAACCTCCTGCACAGGCTCCTAAGTGGCAGAAATTCAAGTGGCAATCCTGACAATGCCACATCCATTCATATCGAAGACTCTAGAAAGCTTTTCTGGATGGCATTACCTTTCAATCCCCTGTCGTAGAATCGCGATGGCACTAGCTACTGAGCCAGACACCTGTGAGCTCATGTATGTAGAAGAGGGTAGATAGCGCTTTCATCCCAGTGTGTTGCCGTAATGCGACTTGAGCAGCTGGCTGGCTGGCTTCATGTGGCTCCGAAGCAGCACCTCTTTGCTCTCACCCTCCCCAGATGGTAGTGTCACATGATACTGGAGAGCTGCTTGTATGGCAAATGGCCAAACTGGGGAGAATCTAAAGGAATGAACCCATTTGCACAAACATCCGATAGGATCTCTATAGAAGGGATCTCTAACATTATATCCAGTAGGGTAGGTGTAATTTTATCAGGTGATTTAGAGGTCACTAACAGCCAGAAAGTATGCATTTCAAGTAAAAACAAGGCAAAGCTTGAATAAATATAGGAGACTAAATGTTCTGTACGTGGTTTCTTCTTAAAAACAAACTCTAGCGCTTGAATTAGGGTATGTGGTAGGTTTAATTCACCTAAGAATTAGTTAGCTGACATCTCAGATTTACTGTATTATCAGCTAAAACACAGTGTTGGTGCTGATTTATAGTTTTTTTTGTAATGTTATACATATAATACAGGAAATGTGTGTGGAAAAGCAGCTACATCTTAAGTTTGTGCAAAACGTGACCAATCTTGCTTCCCTAAAAATTGATTTTATACGTGCCTTTAAAATGGCCTTTTGTCAGCATTATACTGTCTCGCTTCAAACAATAATAATTTAAAATGCTTCATATTTCTTTATGAGTATTGACACTATGTTGTATTGATATTAATATGTTAGAATAATACACCTTTTACAGGTTTATGTCTTTTCATGTGAAATCTAAATTGGCCAAGTTTCATCTGAATGACAAGTAATATAATTGAAAGATTTTGAATTCAAACAAGTTACGAACACTAAATGAAAGGGAATGGATCTGTGTTTCTTTCCATTTGATAAAAATCTAAATGTGTATGCATATTTACAAAAAATTAAGCATGGATCAGGAGATACGGTAATAAGCATTAAGTAATATGAAAAATGGGGTCATATGATTCTATCTCAAAATTCCACCAATACCATGTTTTGGCCGTATACAGTATATTAATCGGTTTTAAGTGGCTCATTTAGGACTAATAATTTTGCAACCTATCATTATCATATGCTAACTATTTTAGGAAGCCTGATATTTTACTTGTAGTTAAAAAAAAAAAAAAAATCTTCAAGATGAGCTAGTTCTGTCATAACGACATCCAGGTCACAGTGATTCAGTGCCAAAATAGTTTATGTGATTAACTTGTTGTTCAGAAGCCACGTTTCGGCTTGTCTACGAGAACAGACAGTAACTGGGCTAGCAGATTACTGGCTGTGTACAAAATACTGATGGACTAGACGTATTCATATAGTAATAATATGGTCATTTAAAAAGATGTGTAGTGCCAGTGAGCATCAGTGGCACATTTTGGATTTTCGAACAAATATAGAAAATTGATCTGCTTTCGTCAGGGGTTGATATTGAGATCACACTGGAAGGTCATGTGGATGTTTCAGCTTGGCTGTCCTGATCTAGACATCCTGATGCTCTAACAAAAACCCGCTCTACAGTTTTCACATGTAATGCCTTAACTACAGTACTGAGGGTATTTCTGTGCATCGTTTATGGCAACTCATTTACTTTCAAAGATGTTAAAAAAAAAAGCTCAGTTACTTGTATATGACTCTGCATTCACAGGTTTTATTTATTTTTTTTAATCTTGTGTTATCCCCTTCATAATAAAACACCTTGTTCAAAAGTTGTTAAACCAGTCGCATCTCTTTGGAACACCGGGCCCAGTGACTCCTCATGTTTCTAAACACAATGAGGATGAAATGAGTTCCATCTCACAAATTAACCGAGACAAGCAACAAAAAAAGATGGCGAGTGAACATGTAATGTTTTTTTAAAAAAGCAGCGTTGCTTGTTAACAAATACTTAAATAACGGTGGGCACCGCGAGGCTGCTCTAGTGTGAAATGGAGGCATTTACTCCACTTTTGTTTACAGCCATAATTCTTGCTCAACAGCTTTAACTAAAGAGGACAAGCGATGGTATTAAATATTAATTGCATCCGGCCTCATACTTCAGCTCGATTTTAATAGCCAAGTTCCATTAAAGACTTCGACCCTGTTTCTTTCATGACCACTGACCGGCCATTTATGCTTTAGCTACTGATTTATTAAGCAGATGAATATATTCGGCTAAATTAAGCTGCAGATGAGGTCCAGTGAAGCCTCTCTCTCTCTGTCTCTCTCTCTCTCTCTCTTTTGCTCTCTCAGCCTCGTACTATAATAACAAAAGAAGCAGGATGACCCAGCAGCAGCTATGCAGGAGAAATATTATCCTCGCAGTGTGTATTTTTAAAAGAGGCATCTGCAGCATGTAAACATTTATCTACCACGAATGCAAATGCATGACGTCGTTTCAGCCGAGCGCAGGCTGAAGTGGAGCGGCCCTGCTGTGGACGTCGACATTGAAATGCTGCGGCCCGCCAGTGTTGGCATAGCAACAGGCTCCCGTGTCTCCAATAGTATGAGGTTGCCCAAAGCAGCTCTCCTCCTCCTCTTCCTCTCTCTCTCTCTCCTCCCTTCACTCACTCCTCTCTGTCTCTCTCAATCTCCAGCTTTCTTTTTTTCCTTTGTTCGGAATATGGTGGACGATCGCCTTACTGGCTAACGCAGGAAACAACATTGTTACCGCCAGTTATTTGGATGAAAAGTATTCATTACTTCCGAGTTTTCATCCGTTCGAATAAAGCGGAGCGATAAAGCAGCAATAAAAGCCCTCGCTTTATAAAATGTTTATATGCGGGACCTGATATTTTAACCCATCCTTGAAATCTATTATTGAACTGCAGGCAGGCATAAAGTGTGTATTAAAAATGGTTTATTGAGGACAACAAGCTTTGTTTTTTTTTGTGTGTTTTTTATAAGTAGGATTGTTTACTTCATAAAATGACTATGGAAAGTGAAAAATTCTACAGGCTATGTACTCAAAACAGTTATTCAGAGGTACAGAGCCTGTAGTAACCTGTCAATGCAGCGGCAAATAAAGATAATTCACTTTCATGGAGAATCTCTGTGTTAGCTTGAGCTAGATATACAACAGCATATTGTAATAATATTGGCTTAAACTATAACCCCTGTATTTTAATACTGTATATACTACATTTACCTTTTTTCTTTAATAAAATAATAAAGATTTAAACATTTAATAAGGCTGACAACTCTGCAGTTAAGATATATTTACTATATGTTTAAAAAAAACAAAAAAAAACAGCAAACAACAAAAAAAATCCCCGTTTTTTTTTTTTGTTGTCCTTTTTACATTTTTGTTAAAACACCCCCATTAGATTTCCCCCCCTTTTGTGACCTCATATAAAGAGATATCCTCTTGCTCAGCTCTGCAGTTCTCTGAAGGGGGTGTGTCTCAGCAGTAGGTCATTTACATAGACACTGAAATGGCACATTTGGAGGAGGAGTGAAACAGAGGGGGTAGCGGTATTAAAAATGCATTGTCTGAGAATATTCCAGCTGGAGCATTAATACACATTTTAGGGGACCTTTGCAATCCATGTTAACTTGTTATGGGAACTTTAAGTCACTGAAATGACCTAAATCTTCTTATTATTTGTATTATTGGTATTATTGCCATTTTCAAGTTTTGCCAAATATCACTAATAGCACTAAGGTACTCAGCTAGCTAACTGTTGTACCTCAAATTTGTAACAGGTGCGATTTTAGCATGTCTCATGCTCTCAACAATATCATTTCTCATCTTAAATATTCCCTAACTAAATACACCGAAAGCTTGTTAGCTAGCTTTTTGCATCGCTAAATGTGCTATTCTCTAACCTTGGAACGAGAAGCTACACAATACTTCAGGAATTAGGTTTTTACACTGTATAACTCGCATTATTTAACTAGGCTTGTGATATCCAAAATTGTTCAAAACCTAAAAATAACTTAATAATAACAAAAAATTTACTAAAGTTTAGCAAAAATTCACAAGTGTTTAAATATCCAGCCAGCTGTGCCGAATCTACATCTGGATTTCTGTAAGGCTTCTTTGTGAACTTGTTCCAAATTATTCTTCAGCATCTTTCAGTTTCTGTTTGGGTAAATGCCATTAAGACACACATGAGAGTCGGGGCTCAATAAAACTTCATGTTTTAGCAAAATGCAACTTGTGCCCCAGATTTGTCGTCAAATGCTAATCGAATTCCACCATCCAAGATGAGTTAACGAGTTTTTGTGTACTGCGTTTTTAACCAAATCCTGGATAATCAGGGTGCCTATAATAAAGGTCACCAATGTTGCGCGGCTGCCACATGCTATTCTGCATAATACACCTGCGATCTGCTCTGATTAGCTGTTGCACTCGGATGGAGATGAGCTGAGATGGAATTTGCATGCCCTGTTTTAATGCCCATCGCTGAAATTCTTGAAGGAGAGCCTCCAGCGGGGGGATTATGCCAAGGTCATGGAGACTGGGATATTTGGCCGCTGCTGTGCCAGCTGTTCCTTTCTTTTTTAAACTATGCCAAGTGCTGAGACTGGCACAAGTTGCTTTGGCAGGGTGCTGAGTGAGCACAGACTTGCCTCACATGGACCAGAATGAAATAGGGTCTGAGGAGACGAGACCTCCAGTCAGGGTTCTTCTCCAACTGATGCCAGTGTGAGAAGCAGGAACCGAAGAGTTTTTCCTCCAACGAGGAAGAATGAGGCTGTTAAATAGGGCATCTATCATGCTTATTTGTGTTTGTGTGTGGGGGCAGACTGCGTGTGTAATCATTAGCATTTAAAGTCATTATTTGTAGACTGAGGCATTTGTGTCTCATGTTCTTCAGCAACTGTTTGTGGTACATACTCGTTCCTGATCAAGCAAGGCATGGCTCTTGAACATTTCTGTCTGCAGTGTTGGTTTGGATCCAGACCATATCCCACCAACATCTGTGAATTGGTATAAACATATATACTGTAAATGCACATCAAGGGGCAATTCTTGCAGCCGTTCCACCCACTTGTATGTTGTTGGAAGGAAACTAGAGAACCCAGAGGTAAACCCACCTAGGAAAATATTTCCATCGCATGCAGCTTCTATGTGAGGCAGCAGAAAAGTGAGTTAAAATTCCAACAATGCCATAGATATCTGGCTGGGGGCCAAGGAAGCAAAACTGTTCGTCTTCTCAGGGTGTGAGGGATAACATGTTCCCTCTTGTGCCAATCAGAGCGACGCTAGCAAGTCATGAGCGTCTGTAAGCTCATGTATTCCGGACATGAGCGTTAAGCTGCTCTTTGATGCAGGATGAGTAGGTCTGGCTAGCGTCATGTGTCTAAGAGGAAAAATGTGTTAGTCTGAACCGAGTTGCGTGGGAATTGGGAGATGACTAAGTTGTATATCGTGACATTGTGTTTCACTGACATTTGACAATGTGGGAGAACCTCTGAGTAGAGCAGCTGCTTCGCTGAATTGAGAAGAGGTGGTTTTTTTGGCATCATAAAAATATGCCCCATTGTCTGCTCCCAGTGGAGCTATATCAGGCATATCGTCCCCTGAATGGAGACCCCAGGGCAGACCCAAAGCCTACTGGAGAGATTATATGTCACCGCTGGATGGGGAAGATTAAGCATCCCCCAGGAGGAGTTGGCATGCGTGGCTGGGGAGAGAAAAGTCTGGACTGACCTTCTCAGCCTGTTAGCACTGCAAGCCTCACTAGGAAATGTGGAAGTAGGATAGAGAATAGACAGTATACATGAATGAATGAATGAATGAACGTATGTTTCCATACATTCTGCAGCAATAAGCATGACTTGAGCCTTTTAAGTGCTCAAATCCTTTCTGGTGGCACATCTTATTACCATCTCAGGGAGTTTTTCCTTGCCACTGTCGCCATCGTCCTTGGCTTGCTCATCAGGGACAGTCTTATCATTTTGATTCATACACGTTCACATCTTATACAAACTTAATTACAAATAATTCTTTTGATTGTGTAAAGCATCTTTGCGACAATGTCCATTGTTAAAAGCGCTATACAAATAAAACTGAATTGAATTGAATCGAATCTTTCCCTAGCATTAGCCATTTGAATGCTGTAGTCCATGCTTTCAGGCTTGACAGAGAAGAGTGGAGGAATGATTAAAGACATGCACTGAAAGCACACACTCAGAATGAAAGCCTCAGTCATTCTGTGGTGTGTGAGTGTCCTCTTGGATAACTGCCCACCACCAGGCAGCATCAACACGATAAGTGGTCATGATCACAGCCTTAAAATAGATGGTCTATGAAAAGCAGTGGTGTTCTACATCAGAGATTCGTAAACTTCAGAAAAAATATGCAAAGGTGCCCTTAAGATCTCAGCCAGCACTGTTTTTTATATATATATATACTGTATACACTACCGTTCAAAAGTTTGGGGTCACTTGCAAATTTCTTTGTTTTTGTTTAGTGATTTATTTTCTACATT
>JAOVVA010000021.1:12263438-12288701 GCA_028565275.1 Leiocassis micropogon
ATTCATCGTTGTACTTGGTCCGGCTTTTAGATAAAGTCCTTCCATGCGCCATCTGGCGGATATTCAGTGAAGCACAAGACATTTATTTAAATTCCCGAATGTTGCTTACGGCAAGTCGCGGCACGCCGCGTGCCAAATTGCGGCATCCCGCAGGAAAACACGCGCATTCTTAATGGCCACATCTGTAACTGCGTACAGCTCATGGAACTAAAAATCCAGTATCTCAAAATATTAGAATATTTCCTAAGATCAATTTAAAAAAAATTACAATACAGAGCGGTTTAACTTCTGAAACAGCTGTTCATTTATGTTATTAAAGACTTTGATAGCAGCCTTCAGTTCATCTGTATTGTTCGGTCAGGTGTTCTCAAAACTACTGTTCATCTAAAAAGGGGTTTTTGGATCACTGAGCAAGAGTCTGAGTATTTTTTTTTTCTTAGCCCAGGTAAGACATTTCTAACATTGTCTGGTTCAGGAGGTTCAGGTTTGATACTACTGTAAGAATGTAACAGTTGTAGCCTATTTTCTAAAGATATCTTTACATGGTGGCTCTTGATGCACTGACTCCAGCCTCACTCCACTCTTTGTGAAGCTTTTCTTGCATCAGTTTTCCTTGACAATCTTCTTAAGGCTGCGGTCATACCTGTTGCTTGTAACATTATCCTACCCTACATTTCTCTCCTTGTTAACTTTCCATGAATATGCTTTGATTCAGAACTCTGCAAACAGCCATGACCTTCTATGGCTTACCTTTCTTGTGGAGGGTGTTGATGATCATAACAGTCAAGTCAGCAGTCTTTGCCACCTATGTACTGAACTTAGACTGAGAGACATGTGATATTTAAACTGCATGAATTGTTATTTACTCAAACTCGCAATGAAATATCAAAATCTTTTGAGATGCTGGGCTTTGAATTTTAATGAGATGGGACCAGTAATCATTGAAATAAACCAATCAAAAAAAGCCTTGAAAGTGTAATAAATCCAGGATACATGAGAGTTCCACTTTTTAAACTAAAGAAAGAAAGAAAATTCATATTTTCATGAAAAGCTGATTGTGATTGTGATTATGGATACGGTTGGAAGCAGATGTAACATGTAATGTGATTTATAACAGCAGTGGATAGGCGTTGGTAAAGGATTATGGGTATTGTGGTAAACAAAAAGGCATTGTGTGCGGTAAACGTGTGTGTGTAGTATTCTCTCCTCTTCTCATCTCTTTTCTTTTCCTCCATTATTCCTCTTCTTGTTTGTGCTTATTGGAACAAACGGCTGTTAATAAAAGCCTCGCTCTTCACCTTCATTCCCTCCTGACTCTTTGTGAAATAAACCACCCAGAAATATGGGAATTCCCCCAGAGCAGCACAAGGCTGATCGGATAAATGTGTCTTCTTTTTCTTCTTCTTTTTTTTTTCAAAGTCGATGGTGAGCTAACTATCCATTCATACACTTTCAGTTTCTGTGAAATTGTGACACTCTAACAACCCTATAGTGCACAATGTCACTAAGATTTGCTGAGATGTTAAAAGTGTGCCGGAGACCCATGCTGCATGGTCGCCCTGAGCGAGACGCTAAATCTCTTAATCACGCCATGTTTGTGTGAACTGCCTGCTTGGCTCGAGATGTCAAGCCGCGCTAAACTGTCGGGCGGCCATAAATCACGAGGGCCGCTTTAACCTTTACAAGCACTCTCCATGGCTCGCTCAAATTGGTCATGGCAAGAGAATTGCTGCGAATTAAGTGGAAGCACAAGAAGTGACATGATGACAGCATCTGGAGCTCCTCAGACATGCCACGGCTAAATCGGCATGCTAGGCTAACGCCTCTTGAGTTGTTAGCATGATGCCGGGTTGTCGTTCAGCTGTGCCAGAGGGTCGCTGCGGTGATGTAACGTTTTTCAAAGGTGTGCTCGAGGGATCAAACAGTCACTTTAACCTCGTCTTTATCTATACCGTGAGGCAATTCTGTATCGATTTGAACGTGATGAGGCGATGAGGTGTATTCCCACATGACGTCTAATATAATATAAAAAAAAAAGCTTAATTGAAAAAAATTTAACCTCATGTTGTTGCTTGTCTTTGTGCACTCTGTTGTTCTGTCTTTAGCTAAAAGGCTTTCATACAATAAAAAAGAAAAAAAACAGGAAAAACAAAAGCAAAGCACTTGAGTGCTAAGGCATAGAATTTGCACAGATTTTTTTCAGTTTTTTTTTTTTCAGGAACTAAAAGCAAACATGTCAGCATCCAACAAGTTCTTTTTTTTTTAATAAACAATGGCAGAAAATACAAGCAATATATCTGGCACAAAGCTCCCTTTTCCCAGAGCGACAGAGACCGAGTATTCATTTTGACCTTGGAAGAGTGGGTGCAATAACAGGCTCGATGTTGACAGATCTAGTGAGCTTACTGATATAACGTGGTATTCCAGGCAAACAGAAAATGAAAAGAAGAAGGAATCTTGGAGGACGCAGAATGGTAGGATGAAGCCTGCATATGAATTTTGATCTTTTTGTACTGTGTCGTGCACGAGAAATACAGACAGACAAATGCGACTCTTCATCTGATAAGCTGTGCTGCGAGAGATATGCAGGATTTAATGAAAGAAATATGAGCTTATAAAACAGTCGCACAGAAATCTTTGCTGTTTGATTTTAACTTCAGTACACATTCTATGCGTGAAAGAAAACCTTAGAGCTGGTATTATATTTAACATCTTCGCTCTCCCCTGACATCACCGGTTACTCGTGCAGAGGTAAAACCAAATCCCTGTCGGCCAGGCGATTTTCCCTGAAGATTCCGGCGTCCCCTGCTAATGTAAAGCGTCTGCTTTAGTATTCTAGCTTGAAATGATGCTTCCAAATGAAATGCTAAATTACTGTTCACCTGAAAAGAGAATCTTAGACAACTGAGCAACGGTCTAAGTATTTTTTTCCTTGGCAACTTCTGATGTTGTCTGGTTCAGGCATGGTTTGATACTAAGAATGTAACAGTTGTAGCCAATTTTCTAAAGATATCTTTACATGGTGGCTCTTGATGCACTGACTCCAGCCTCACTCCACTCCTTATGAAGCTCTTCTTGAGTCAGTTTTTCTTGACAATCCTTTTAAGGCCATGGTCATACCTGGTGCTTGGAACATTTCCCTCCTCGTCAACTTTCCATGAATATGCTTTGATACAGAATTTTGCAAACAGCCATGACCTTGTTGACAGATCAGAGGTAAACCCATGTGATTTTCCCTGAAGATCCACCGTCCCCTGCTAATGTAAGGCGTCTGCTTTAGCATTCTAGCTTGAAATGATACTGTAGATGCTTTCAGGTGTAAGGGAACGAGCGGTATTTTTAACAGCCCTTTTGTTTCTTTTATTAGGTTTGTTGAAGCTATTTTTGCTCCATTAATTTGTCTTACATAACTAATTCGTCGGGATTAGTTATGTAAGACAAATTACATAATTTTTTGGCAAAGGAGGAACATTAACAAACCAATATCTTCTTTTATACTCAACACAGTGGCTCAGTGGTTAGTGCTGTCACCTCACACCTGGATCAAATCTCGCCTCCAGTATAATACTTCTGAATTCATCATCCTAAATATGATCATCTACAGTATACTGCTTGTTAATATGAATACCTGTGTGTACTTGGGATAAGCGGCTTCTGAATACCTAACAGAAATGAGAAATCAGACCGCAAGCCCTCGTTGTATCCTGGCACCCAATTCTGACAGGGTGAAAACGGTAACTAAATCCATCACGGCGTTATCTGCTACACACCCTCAGGCTGAGGTGCAACATCCCATCCTGGTGTTTCATCACAGTCTGCCGTGCACAGCAACACAAGAGCACAAGCAGATGAAAAATGGAGGTTGAATGGCAGTAAACTGTGATGTCCATCGCCGCAGACTGCTGTATAACTGCGAGTCTTCTTTAAAATCGTAACTGGGATGCATCGAGAACTGTCTCTTTGCAAGGGAAGCCCAATGATGAATCATAAAGCAAGATGATGATTATTAGCTTTAGATTACTGTAGCGTGTCCGCTCTGCATATGAGCTGTTACTATAGAAATGCTAACGTATTAAAACAAGCGCTATATAACGGACCTGCGATTTAAATGACACTCGGCATTACTGCCAGAGCTGCTGTTCTGGAAAATAACTCAACACCACCTAACCAGTCATAATCCAATTCAACAATATGGCGACAGGGGAAAGAAAAAAAATAATTAAACCATCTGTTTGAAATTTCTTTTTAATTTTCATTTTTATTAATTTTTTAGAAAATAAAACTTATCACTGCGATGAAATGCATTTAGTTCAGGGACAAAAACAATACCAAATTAGGTTTTCAGCGCTTCTAATTATTAGCTGAATAGTTGTCTTGTTGTGTAAGCCATTATTTGGTGTCCTCGGTTCCGTGCCAAGAGCGCTGCCAGTACCGCTGCGTGCTGAAAGCGTCTAATCGCCGCCAGTTTGTGTCATGCCAGTCCAGAGACAACAGAATGATACCTTACCTCGCAGGCCAGTGTTTTGGCCCAGAGGAACACGCAGGCACAGCGGTACTCACTGGTCTAAAAGTGAGCAAAAAGCAGTCCCTCACTCACACTCACTCACACTCACACACACACACACAGATTCGCTCACACTTACACACACATTCTTGGCAAGCTTCTCAGCTTGGAGTGTAAACCCAGACTAATTTGTGTTGATAAAAGAGACAGACTCTAAGCCTGCATTATTTACTCCTTAGGAAGGAATGGCTCTGTTCTCAGCTACCTTCCACCTTCCCTAAAGCCTGGCTGAATGGCACGCCTGTGACTGAGCTAACACGTCGGACGTGCACGCGACTCATGCAGATTTATTTAATACTGATAAATTAATCTGCCTTTTCTTTCGGATTTTAAAACACATTTCAGATAATGTGATAAAACGGTGGGTGGCACAGGTAGAGTGGCTGGCGCACAGCTGCAGCACCCCTGTATCCATCCTGAGCTGAATTCAATTCGATTCTTTTTTTTATTTGTATAGCACTTTTTAACAATCGCAAAGCAGCTTTACGGAAATAAAAAAATTCATGGGATAAATCGAAAGATGTATACCTTTACAACTATGGGGTTGCCAGATAACAATAAGTCATTTATATTGCTAGATAATCCTGAATCCCCATATGTACAATACAAAGCAGGCCAAATAATAGAAAAGAGAGGAAATAAAATCGATTTACGTAGTTATCAGGATTCGTTTGTGTGGCAGTTTAATATTTATTTGCTTGTATTTGAGGTGTTAAAAATGTTGCTGTTCCTCTAAAAAAAACTTCAGGTGGCGCATTCTAAACAGGCAGGCAGCATCCTATATGGTAGAAGCAAATTTATTGCAAAGTTTGTTTAGAATTATGACGAAATAAGAAAAAAAAATAAAAAAATTGGAAAAAATATTGAAAGAGATATTTGTAAAATCGCAATACAAATCAATTAGTGTATCATTAGGTATCATGATAATATCTACCAAATAATACTCATACATTAAGAATCATACAGTAGATTAATTATATAGGCACATACATTGATTTAAGTTTTTTTTTAAGAAGCACCCTGATTATTATTATCATTACTATTACTCACCCACTGACTCGTTCATGGCCTATACTGCTTTCTCCCTTATACATGGGGGGGTGGGACGGGGTACACCCTGGACAGGGTGCCAATCTATCACAGAGCACACACACGCACACAGAACAGGCAATTTGGGAATTCCTATTAGCCAATTAACCCGTATGTTTTTGGAATGTGGGAGGAAACTGGAGCACCCAGAGGAAACCCACCAAGCACGGGTAGAGCATGCAAACTCCATGACACAGAGCTGAGGCGGGAATCGAACCCGAAACCTGGAGGTGCTAACCACTGAGCCACCGTGCTGCCTTATTATTATTATTATTATTATTTTTATTATTACAAATGGATTTATTTGTTTATAGAAAGGAGGGCAGTACCTGACCTATAAAACAGTAACAAAAAAGAAAAAAAAGAATCTTTGTGTCTTATCCTGGACTTTGATTTATTAATTGCCTACAAAATAATTTATTTGAAGATTTTATTAAAATATTTATCACCTTAAATATTATTTTAGTTTAAAACAAGTTTTAACCATGGCCAAACATTCTTTGCTTTAAGAGTTTTTTAAGTTTGAATAAATGGAATCCAAAATTATATTTGCCTCCCTTTTTAGGCTGATCCGAAAACTATCTTCTAAACTCACTCTCAGCCAAGCTGGGGCATTTCTCTCTCTCTCTCTCTCTCTCTCTCTCTCTCTCTCTCTCTCAAACAAGTTATTTTTTTAATCAGTAGCTTAGTTTTGTAGATGATTGAACAAGTCGCTTGGTCTATCCCCTGTGCTGCAATAAGCTTACTGACGCCGAGAGAGACACGGTCAAACACGAAAACATATTGTCTGTCAGAAACATCTCT
This sequence comes from Leiocassis micropogon, assembly GCA_028565275.1. Taxonomy (NCBI): domain Eukaryota; kingdom Metazoa; phylum Chordata; class Actinopteri; order Siluriformes; family Bagridae; genus Leiocassis; species Leiocassis micropogon. The sequence goes on from JAOVVA010000021.1 coordinate 12,269,896, forward strand.
ATTTATTAACAGCAAAAGACAGAGTTTTTATATGTTTGGCCAAAGGCCTGGTGTACATCCTTTACTTCAAAGAACATAAACCATTTTAACTGGTGAAATCCTGGAGAACAAAGAGTGGAGGTTGAACAGATGTACGTCCAGAGACGAACCAAGGAGTGTTAGCTCAAGGTAGAGGGAGAAAGAGAGAGAGAGAGAATGGGAGAGTTAGCCTGTTAATATCAGATCGGAGAGGAGACAGGAAGGTAGTAGCATGGAAGATTTGACACGTTAATATCAGATCTAAGAGGATGAGAAGAAGAAAGTAACGTTTACATCAAAAACTCTCTAGTACCAGTCCAGTGATTAGTCATACACATCAGGTTTATTTCAGATGTTGCTGTAAAACAGACAAACTGAAACATCGCTTGAAAGCAATAGATCGGTAAGAAGGAACGTCTCATTAATGCGCGTTCGACTTTATCAAACCCAGCTCTGCAGCACGTTCCTTTTGACCTTCTAGCACCGCTTGACTCGACCCCCACCCCCTCGCCATCCCTCAAGACACAAGGAAGGCATCCATCAAGACACACCTGACTGGTGCAATGAACATCCCCTGTCTGTCCAAACTGCTGAGTCACTGACCGTCTTTGAATCATCACCAAGCACTGAATAAAAAGTCAAAAAAAAGATGTAAAACCAATTTATTTTATTTTTTTTTGCTAACTCCTCTCTAACATGGTTTCCATGTACAGTAATAGTATACAGTACTTAGACCTTCAATTATTTGTACTGGCATCAGGATGTTTTTGTGGTTGATCTAAAAAAAAAAAAAAGCCTTCTCACAAATCCTACATAGACAAATAGACAAACTAACAGTATATAAAGTAATTTGTAAGGCTTTACCACAAGTGCTGTTATTTGTACTTATTAATATCCCATTATTTTAAGTTATTATCTCATTATCTCACCAAACAACTCATCAATAAGAGTCTTTTATGGAATATTAATGAACAGCGACAGTGTCATAATGACAATATAATTAGGGCTGGCCAATATGTTGATATATGATTATGTCACTGTATGCTCTTCATGGTAACATTCTTCTTATTGGTGGTGGTCAGTGGTAGGCTTCTAGCCTGCTACACAGAGGCCCAGGTTCAATTCCCAGTCTAAGCCCAAACCCACCGTTGCCTTGCACCTCCAGGTCACGGGCTCGATTCCCTTGTCGGGTCTGTGTACATGGAGTTTTCATGTTCTCCCTGTGGTTGATGGGTTTTCTCTGGGTTTGCTGGTTTCCTCCCACGTTCCAAAGGCATGCAAATAACTAGTCTAAATGGCGTTCCATAATTGCCCATAGTGTGTGAATGTTGACCAGGTGTCCTTCCACAGTCGTTTAAAATGGAAATAAATACAATGGTCACCATTGGCCTCCACAGTCCCTAATTGGACTACAGAGGTTCCTACGTAGATGGATGGATGGATAGATGGATGGATGAGACCCCTTAATAAGAGCAGCCAAAAGATAAACAACAACATTATAAAGTAAAAAACAGCAAAAATGTGATAAATAATGCAACAAACATACACTCATCCTGCACTTCAATTACCTGTATGTCCAGACACTCGAACAGTTATCCGATCAGCCGATCACGTGGCTGCAGCATAACGCATACAATTATGCAGATACAGATACAGAGCTTCATGTAACGTTCACACCAAACATCAAATTGTGATCTCTGTGACTTTACCTGTGGCATGTTTGTTGGTGCTAGATGGTTTGAGTATTGCAGCTAGTGCTGGTCTCCTTGGATTCTCTCATTTCCATATGCAACATGGTCTAGATGTTACACAGAATGGTGTGTGGGGTGGCGGGGTATGGGAGGTAGATAAAAAAATTACTTGTTGATGACCTGGACAATGACTTTGTGAAGTGGTGCAGGACAAAATCATCTGCTCCTCAGTTTAACCAAGACCAAAAAGAGGGTGGTGGACCATGTGAGAAAGACAACCCAAACCAGCCCCATTACCATCATTGAGCTGGTTTATACCTACACCCAAATTTCCACAATGAGCTGGACATGAATGGTCAACTCAGGGGCTTCATAGAAAGAAAGGGATGAGCAGATATGTTCCTTTAATATTTGCAGCCAGATGTTAGAGATCTTCTACCAGTCTGTGGAAGGCGTTCCAGTCTTCCTTGCAGCAGTATGCTGGAAGGTGACGTCAGGCCTGGACATGCAATAGTACTCACCTAATAAAAATCACATTGCCTTATTCAAATGTCCAGTTTCAGCACCTTTGTGCTCATGATAGCTTTAGATTCCTGTTCTTGGCTGACTGGAGCTGGTCATCTCCTGTAGCTCATCCACTTACTATAGCCCTTCTTCTTAAACCAGTCTAGTCAATCTCCTTTGGTGTCCCTCATCATTTTTTCAGCCTAGATCTACACTATATGCAACACTCAATCCAGCTCATCCGGCACCAACAACCATGCCACCGTTAAAGTCACCGATATCACACATTTGCTTCATTGTGATGTTTGGTGTGAACATTAACTGAAGATCTTGACATGAGTGTATGCATTGTGCTGCTGCCATATGTCTGCCTGACTGGATAATTGCATAAAAACCTGAGTGTACAGGTGCTTTTATTGTAGTTTTAAGTGGCTAGCGAGCGTACATCATGAAATAACATTGGGTATGGTCCAGTAAATGTCTGGTATGCTTCCTGATTGTGTTTACTTCATGACTAGTTCGTCTTTTTACACCATGTCGTTTCGTTGTCTCGTTCACTGTGAGTCTTAGTTCATGTTTCTGTCTTGTTCTGTCTTGTTTAATACATGAATACATCTCGTATTTGGAGAACCGTTATAGCATGCTTGTGTTCAGACATCTGAGTTTTAATGCTGATTACTGAATTAGTGCATTAAAAGAAGTACAGCTACTAATCCTATCTTGTAGACCATATTACGAAGACTAAGCTTGTGGAGACAATGCGGTGATTCCTGGATTAGATTAGAATTAGGGATTAACCCTAAAACTACAGTAGTATGGAAGTGCAATTAAATACTAAACAGAAAGTGGCACATCATTAAACATTTGGAAGAAAGTTGATAAAGTTAACTTCTTCTGAATGTCTTCTCCTGAATTTTAAATTTCCTTAAAAAAAAATTATTCAGAATTGAAACAAAAGGAGACAGGTCAAAAGTTTTTAAGGTGTTGGTTATAGGTTAAATTACTCTGCTTTGTGGCTTTTATAGAAGTTTCTTCGCTGATTTACAAAGCTCCCGGGAGGACTGATGGTTTAAACAGCGCTGCACTGTTTTATGCATTGGAATAAGGCTTCATTAGCCTGGCTGTGATTCATTAGCGGTAGCATGAAAGATGATGTACATGCTAGAGGACAATGTGTAATTTATTCCCTTGGCCTACTTTCCCATCCTGGTGAGGAAGGGCTACACGGTGTCATATGGACCGCTTCAGTTTTGGAAAGAAGAGTATGGACCATTTCAGCTAAAACTAAATGTAAGGCACAGGGTTGCCAGAAGGACGTTTAATTCGCACGACTTAATTCCAGCTCATCACAGGTTGAGACGATGAGACATTTTTCTGTGGATGTCCACGTACGGTAATCAGCCGCTACTGATTAATGAGCTTCAACAATTTCATTAAGAGTTTGTTGAATCTGTAGAAGGGGAAAAGGATATACAGCTACACACTTGATTTTAAGAATAATCCTCAGTTTGGTTTGTGTGTAACTCTTATTGAGGGAATACTTCCTCAGTTAAAAGGGACTTAAAGTAAGAGAGAATCAATCGTTCCCCTCTACACTATATTTTAACAGCCTAATAAAATTTGGTCTTGAAATTTTAAGAAAGAAAGTAGATTTTTTTTTTTTTTCTGAACCCCTGGTGTCAGAGCCTTCATTTCTCTTTTCCTTGGAGTAAATGTTCCGGCATAATTTAGAGTGTACGTGAGGATTTTTATTTTTAATTGTTTTTATCACATAACTGAAGATGAGACAAACATGAGAATATGTTCTTATTCTAACGAACAGACGACACAAACTGGACAGACAACCTTGTGCGCACACAAATGCTCGGCAAAAATTTCAAGAACTACAGCGTCTTTCTTAAATACAAGTCACCTCCCAAAACAGTGTACATTGTTTAGCAGTAGCTTTAATACAGAGTGTGATGCAGTTCAACCTGAGTGTGTAAAATAGCAACTGTAGTTCTTTAAAGATCAGGGATTATTGACGACTATTGGCTATATACTTTATCTGTATAGAACTTATTATAGTATAAAATATAAAACATGTATTCATCCTCAATCATTAAAAATGCTAATGATGAATTGGTGCATCTCTAGGTTTTTATATAAATTTTGGCGCAACGATATGACTGTATGATCCTAAAGCAACAGTTGACTCATAGACTCTAAACGCATCAGATGCTACACACTGGATATACGGTATAACCCGAACACAGACTATGAAAGGAAAGCCTTCAAATGGCGAATACCACCAGTGCGTCCAAGTCATGAATCCGCTGTAATAATGTTTTAGGAACTTTCAACTGCAAGCCTAGCCACGGGCAGAAGGCAGCACCACTTTACTACAAGACTGTTTCATCATTCCAAAAACAGCCTGGACTCCCACATGATCTCTGCTCAGCAGTCAAACTGGCACTCCAGCTGAGCGGAGAAGAAAGATAAGGAAAACACTCAAGCGAATCATTAATAATAAGAAAGCCTTAAATTTGTTGAGTCCCTTCAGGACCAAACTGTTAACCTTTCACTGTAGCGGTGTACTGCCTTCGTGGAGATTGTCAATTGTCATGAATATTCATCTGCATTTCTATTTCTAGCCAGGCTTACCTTCAGTGCAGTACTTTCCCTTGAAACCGGTGTTGGTGCAGTCACACACGACGTCGCTCTGGTAGACGGAGCAGTGTCCTCCGTTGCTGCAGGGGTTCTGTTTGGTGCAAAGGTACTCCAGGTCAATCTTCACACCCTGGCTGTCCAGAAGAACAGGGCTGGTTTCTCCTGTCTTTAGGTTGGCGAGCAGGCCACGGAACGGAGGCTCGTACTTGACGGTGCTGGAGGTAAGAGCAGAAAGGCGTACATCGGGAGGAATTCCACCCACGAAAAGGTCACTTGCCACAACCATCTCCTTACGCTTCGATTTGACCTCGGCCACCTTGGCCTCACTGTCCACTGTCAGCGTGGTATGGCGGTAGTTGCGCACCAGTTGAACCCGGTGCCAGCGTTGGTCGCTGACACGTGTCTCCATGTGGAGCGTAGCTGGTTCTCCGCAATGCAAGGCGAACCGAAGGAGCAGGCGACCGTCACTGACGAGCAGTTCCAGAAAATCGCAGTTGCCACCATCATCCAGGTAAAGAAGCACGGACTCACTCACGTTGGTCTTCATTGCAAAGCTCAGTTCACCTGTAGCACCAGCCTCCCAACGCCCATAACGCGCCCACTGACCCGGCAGGCCGTCGAACTCCAGTGCCAGCGACGAAGCCGCCAGTAGCAACAGCAGTGCAGAGATCCGCATCCGCCTCCCACTACACCTCCACTTCCCCGCCGCCATCGTTCAAGCACGCTCTTAATCCTGCTTTTCTAATGTTCCGTTTCGTCACAGCAAAAGAGAAAAATTTATTCCCAGTGTGGCGTGTTAATGTATTTGGCCTTTTCAGAAATAGCACTGAGCAAAGAGATGGCTTCGGATTCTAAAACCCCCTAGTACCTAACGGTTCCTTTTGCCTTGATTTTCCATCCTGATTTTTCTCTGAGGATTTCCATGGAATAGGACATTTATGAAAAAAGCCCTCCAGAAAACAAGACTGGCTCAAAATTCTACTCGAACCTGCATGATAAATTTGCATGAACAAAAAGAATCGAAATTAATTTTGAGGTTTCATTCTCTGTCGGTTTGTTTGCAGTTGGTTATGCGGTTGAGACACATGACTTCCATTCACTCTTCTTCTCTTTCTTCCTGAGCCAGGTTGTTGGTTCAATGTTCCACAACGATCAAAGACGCCCCACAGCAGGGGCAGATGCCATCCCCACAATCCTCTGTTGCTCCGGCCTATAAGAAGAAAAAAAAAGCAAACAAAAATAACATGTTAAGTCCTTATTAGTGTTTGTGAATAAACACTAAAATGCCAGCAAATCATACCTGAAATCCCACGGTAATAATAACTGTAACAATATCTTTGTATGTTTGCCACAAAACCTTTCATTAGCTCTCTTATATATATTTGATTAAATGGATACCAAAATATTTACTCTAGTGCATATTAGGAAAAAAAAAAAAGAAGGAGGGAGAAAAAAAAAATCAATGTTTCATACTGTTTCACACAGCAGTGTAACTGTTTACTGTAGGGAGGCACAGTGTGCTTGTGTGCTCATTCCATTATTAATAACAAAAAGGTGCTGAGACCAAATATCTGATACTGCCTTATGATAACCCAACTGCGCATTGTCACACCATCCACGCATTGTCTACAGGGTGTCTAGAGCCTATCCCAGGAAAATTAGGGGACGGGGCATAGATGAGCACTCAAATATATGACACTGGCAATTAAGGAATGCAGAGTACCTATACGACACACAACAAGCGCAAGCATAACATGCAAATCCCACATACAGACAGGTATTATAGATTCAAACCACCATCACCGAAGCAACAGTGTGAAGCAACAACGCTAACTTCCAAGCCACTGTGCCGCCCACCTATGAACAGACGCACAAAATGATAGTGATCCAGATGCATCGCACAATTAATGACGCACAATTAATTAGCGAAGCAGACTGCACGCTGTGCTCCACTGGGGGAACTATGACATCTTCCCACAACACAAGTAACCTGAGAAAGAACAGTGCAGGCATTTAAAATGTGCCTGCACTGATATATGCCTACCTGAAAAGTGTATGCCTACCTGAAAAGTGTGTAAGCAAGTTAGTGCAATTTTTCTTTTTTAATGAGTATAAGGTAACATCAATTGCGTGCACCCAACAGTCATTCATGAGGATGCGGCTGTGAAGAAAACTGAAGCGAGCACTTGCACTTTTTATTCACCTTCTGAAAATAATATATGTATCCCAGTGTCCAAATAAAACAATGTTAAACAGTATTCTAGTGAAAAACTATAAGATGGCAGCAACTACATTTAGGCACTTATCCTGAGTGACTTAGATTTTTATCTCTTTATACATCTGAGCAGTTAAGGGTTAAGGGCCTTGCTTAAGGGACCAACAGGGACATCTTGGTGGTTGTGGGATTTGAACTTGAGACCTTCCAAACTGTAGTCCAATGCCTTAACCACTGAGCAACCCCTGACCCCCACTAGAAACATAACCTTAATTAACTTGATACAGTGATAGTGCGTGAAGGGGAATAGTAGCTTAGGCGGCTAAGGCCCTAGAGTTCTTGATTTTAGGGATCTGAGGATCCGGGTTCGAGCCCCGGCGGTAGTGAGTTGCCACACCCCATACTACCCAGCCAATACATGCAAAAGGAAAAAAGGAAGGACATCTGGCGTATAAAACCTCTGGCACGTTGTTGTGAGGACTGAAGGTCCTCGGTAGCGACCACTGGTAGGAAGCAGTCGAAAGACTAATAACAACAACAATAGAGAGTGAATCTAGTAGCCTGCGGATGAGCATGTACAGTATATATGTGCTTTTCACGGCTAATATGTATATCAGTAAAACATAAAGGTGGCTAAATAACATCTTGGCAGTATCCCTGATTGTACCAATGCAGTCCTCTTTCACAGTTTAGATCATAATATTTGCAAATTACCATGAAATTACTGATGAATATTTATCTTCCAGTCCAGGCTGAGCCTTTTTTTTTTTGTTTTTTTTTTTGACAAAGCCGGTTGCAGCACAGGAAGCATTAAGTGAGAGGAAAAGCAGAACTTGCTTGCCGTTCCACATCTTACCCTGCTTTGGTCTAAGAAGAATTCCAAACACAAGTTAAAGCCCAAACATCCATCTCTGGTCTGATCGGTTCGAAGAGGAATTACAGTAAAGAGCCCGTACAATGAACTTATCTTCAGACACCCTGAGAAATTAACTCCATCAGCCTAAATGTGAGTATAATTTCTCATTTGCTTCAAATTAATTACTGTGCTCATGCACAATGCTTCCCTAAGACCTTGAAAGTGATAAGAGCGGCTTCCTGTCTGTCGACTGTGGTGTTGTGTCCTTAGGGGACAACTTCCAACTAAGTGCTGGTTTAAAAAAATAAATAAATTTAAAAAAACACACTGGCGGTCTAGAGCCCACTGAGTCTAGAAAATCGAGGAAACAGATGTGATGTATCTACGGAAAAGGCGCATTTTTGTGCAGGAGTCACAGGATTCAGTAACGTCTTTCATGCAGTCTGCAGAGTGTTCATCAGCTGGTCTGCCACAAAGGAAAGAGGGTGGGAGGGGAAATGAGACACTTCCAGAATAATTGGAATGAAAAGTAGTTCAATTTAGATCAGATTGCTTCCTCTGACTGTCAGTCCTTTGCCAATTCAAATATATCATCCATGTAATTTCTTTTTTAACACTGGAGATGAGCAGTGGCTTACGTTTTCTCGGGGACCATGAACACTCGACACGAAGCTTCCGGAAAACACATGTTGTATTCGCACATAGAGTATCGCATGAACCACAGGGGGACGCGCAGTGTTTTCTCCATCTTCACATAACACCAGCCAATGTCGGCCTGCTTTCACCCGGCATATTTCTCATTTTCAACTGAAGAGATATGGCCTTGTTAAACATAATGTACATTTTAATTACGGCTACGTTAGGATTCCAAATAGAGACAAATTCCATCCTCGTGCCTTCTCTCGCTCGCTGTCTGCTCAGTCTTTGTCATTAAGGTCATTATCTGCCCTTGAGCATGATGCATCACTTCATCATGGAGCATAATGATGAGGAGAGCCAGGGAGCCAGACCTAACAAACCGTTCTGCGTGTTTTCGTGTAGTCATGGTGGCGCAAGTCATCCGTATTGCACTGTTGCCAGGGCTATAATAATATATAACCACATATTCAAAGCGCAGCATTTTTCGACATAATTAATATCTGTAGAATATGTGATTACCATTGTCAAGAATTTCAGTGTTACTCGAGGTATTGGGAAAACTAACTGAAAACCTGGCTGGATTTAGAAGCCTGTAGCACATTATCGAAAAACTGGAAGAATAGTGCTGAACTTTGTGTCAGAAATGTGGTCAGAAAAAAATAGGAAATCACTTAAACACTTGGTGAATTTGCAGAGTATACAAATCAACAATAAAAACCGTAGCTACAGTATAGTGAGAGCAAAGTAAGTAAGAGTATTTCCGTATGCACACAAAGTGATGAGAACCCACAGGACTGGGACTAAACAGCAGTGCAGCCATAAGAAAACCACTTGTTATCGACACTAATCAGAAAAAGGCTTCAATTTGCTGGGGAGCAAAAAGATTGAACTTTGAAGCAATGGAAAAAGGTCATGAGTTCAGATTTCAGAGCGATTGGCTGTGTCAGAGTAAGAAGAAAGTGCATGAAGCGATGTAATATCGATATGAAAATAAATTTATATTATGCACATCATGATATCTTTATAATACATTTTTTTTTATCGAAAACGATGAAGCTGATGATTTTATGTTAAACATTTCTCATCTGGTGATCACTAGTTCGATTCCTGGGTGATGCTGTAACCTCTCTGAGCCGGAGGCCTGGCGAGAGCTGATGATTGGCTGAGCTCTCTCAGAGGGGAAGGATGAGAGGTACTTTGTGCTCTTACATCAATTACAGCTCTACGGCTAACACGAGCGGAAGGAGCGGATAGCGTTGTCCTCCGAGTGTGTTGATGCAAAAAGATGCAGCAGGTAGGCATCACGTGGGTCAGAGGAAACAAACACATGAGAGTAGTAGCCTTTATGCGGTAATGCAACAGGGATGGGTGAGAATTGGATACGAGTTAATTAGGGGCAAAAAATCTGGGAAAAACCCGAAGGAAAAAAAAAATCACTTAACCATCATTTCTTAACGAGCAATTATCAGAAAGTTTTCACATCCTTTGCTTTACATATAGGTTTACTGTTATTAATAAAACTTTGTATTTTAAAAGACAATAGCTTGTTAACTGCTTCACAAAGATAAATATATATGCAGGAAAATAATAATTTATTATATAAAGATAAATTCAGGAGAAAAAAAATAATAAAAATACCGAATTGTTATTTAATTGAAAGAATACAATATCGACAAGTAGATATTTAACACCCCAAAAATGTAAACCTTTGGGATCAATAAAATCAACACATTGATCGATCCATCCATCCATCCATCTATTCATCATCTAATCCACTCACAATGCGTACCTAATCCACCCTCAACCTACCCGCTGAAATCACCAGCCAGTATTCAAAAATGGGAAGGCAGTGTGACAGGCGACACGGTGGCTTAGTGGTTACTACTGTTGATTCGCACCTGGGGGTTCGAATCTTGCCTTCGGCCTGTGTGCATGTGTGGGTTTCCTCCCACAGTCCAAAAACATACTGTATGGTGTAGGCTGATTGGCGTTTCTAAATTGCCAAAGTGCGTCAGTGTGTATGCATGTTCCCTGTGATAAGTTTGCACCAGATCCAGGGTGTCCCCTTGCTTTTGTGCTAAGTTCCCTAGGACAGGCTCCACACCCCCACATTCACACCCTGTACAGGACAAGCTGTATATATAATGGAAATATGTATGTAAATTCTGTCATGTTGCCCAGCCCAGTAATTCAACATGTATTGTTGGAATTCAGCATGATGCAATTATACCCAGACCTAACCTTTTCCTTCATGACCAATCATAACTGGTGACTTTAACCCCTAAGAACTGCTATTGCACTTACAAGTACTACAAAACTCATACTGAATATGTATTACTGTTTTGACACTATAGGATCCAGTGATGATTTATAATCTCATTATCCAAAAGAGAGTGGTTTCAAGTCTCATTTGAGTGTCTGGGCTGTCGAAGAGTTTTTTCAACATGTTGTTTTCCCCCATCACCGTCCCCTCTGGACGGCTCATTAGGGATCTAAATAATAATCTACACCTGGATATCTATAAAGCTGCTTTTCGACAGTGTGTAACTATAGACAAGTCATTCACATATGCAGCTACTGATTGAGTATCTAAGTATGCTGAACTTATTGTCTATGGTAATCACACATACAGTACACTCAAGACAAAAAAAAAAAACCCTGCAGAGTCCCTTTAATGTGCTCATCCTATCTCCTCTTACAAAATCAATATTATGCTATATGTGATGCCAAATTTTCAATAACAATGCAGTTTGAAAGTGGATGCCCTGAAATAAAAAAAATGCTCCCATGGCAGGCATATAAAATTAGGACCTTTGCTAAATGACACCTCTGAAAGAGGTACAAGAGGCTCTTTTCATTCAATTTATACTAAAAGATCGCACATGGATTAGTCGATTTAATTTCAATTAACAATCACGGGGCTGCTTGACATTCCTTCTTCTCTCTGTTTATTTTAATTAGATGAATCAAATGTGATGATTGAAAAACAAAGGGTTCCTCAGCCACCCACACGCCACAAATGACAGTTTCAGAGAAATATCTCCTCGCTGAGTGTTCCCCGAGCAGTGAGAGGTGTGAACAGCAGATGTACGGCAGCATCGTGCTGTAGAGTGAGAGGAAACATGAGGCGGAGGGCGTATCTGCGTTCTGGCAGAAAAGGTAAGCATCCATTCAGCACCATGGCCAGCGACGGAAGCCAGCTAATGTCCCCCAGTCAGCCAGTTTTGGATGAGAGATCAGTAGTGCGGCTTAAGATGCAGCTGAAATCCCATTTAGCCGTAAAGAGGTCAGTGAGAGCAAGCGCAAAGCAGACAGCCCCAGTTGATTTGGCTAACCCGACCTGCGTGTCATGAGCGACGAGTTCAAAGACAAAGAGTTCAGAATGGAGCGCAAACTCTTTGACTTAGCTACGGCTTTGTGACCCAGGCTAGACCTTGTTCATTCCCTTTACAGCCCACCTGCCCCCTTTGACCAGAAGCTCTCACAATATCTATGCTGTACTTAAAAAAAAAAAAGAGGTTAAACAAAAGGTTAAAAAAAAGCCACTAAGTTATTCTGTATTCATTTTCATAATCTTGTGGCATACAGTATGCAAGCCATTGGTTTGTAGTTAAGTGCATGTTAAGCTAACATTGTATTTTCGCATTATGTTTTTAGGGACAGTACAGTGCAGTGCGGGTTGTCGCCAGAGTTCGAGTTCAAATGCAAATGATGCCAGGAGTCAAGACAGCAAAATTGGCTTTGCACTCTAGGCGAGAGGGATGGCATTATGCTCATTCCCCTGACAATAACAGCAGCACTAGCCAATTGTTGGCATCTGTGAGTTCATGAATGCAAAAAAAAAAAAAAAAAAAGGGCAGATTGCACTTTCCCCTGAATGTGTAACACTGCCCTGAGTGCGAGTATCAGTCCAAAAAAGATGCAGACAATGGCTTCACATGCGTCTGAGAAAAAGCCCCAGTTTGCTGCACCATCCACAGTTTGTACTGTAGCTGTTGTGCAATAAGGAGGCATTAGCTAGTGTACAGAAATGTACATTTACATGCTTACCAGAGAAAAAAATCGATCCAGTTATGAATCGCGATTCTTTTGTGTGCTGATCAGCCATGACAGATCAGATTGGACATAACCGTTTCAATGCCGAGTGTACGAGTGGTGCAACAGAAATGCTATTTTACTTGTAAAAGAGTGGCAGGGATGGAAGGTTAATATAAGAGTGGCACAATTTGGTCAAACTGCAATATATAACTATTAAAATGTTTCGTTTGGTATTCAGCAGCATTTATCAGGGCTAACAGCAAATACCAGCACAAATAATCAAGTTAAGAGGATGTTTGCCCATATTGATTTAGCAGCTCAAAAGTTAAAATCACTCCAATAACAAATATTTAAATTATTGACAAACCCTAAATATATTCCTGACTATGTGTATATTACCTGAAATAAACTGCAGTCTTTTGCAGTTAAATAATTGCACTGGTCTCTACTGCGATTTTGTTAAATTTTTATTCGATTAATTGTAAAGCCTCTAGTAAACAGGTACATTTAATTCACTGCTGTACATATGTAAATATTTTGCGTATCTTAACTTTACATAAGTAACTTTTACTTTTCCAACCTTTAATACATCCTACAGAAAATATTTGTACTTTCTACTCCACTACGTTTCTGCATGTCGTGGCATTACATAATCACAGTGGTGCATTGTATTTGATGTGGTATCATGGCTATTATGCATGATTTTCACCTAATTACTGTACGTACATCTCATTTACTTGGACATTAAGGCTGCTATAAACTTATACAAGCTCAGTTCTTTTGATACATACAGTAAGTAAATTTAAAGGAACTTTTGTACTTCACTTACCGTACAATTGTAGTTGATGGTTTACTTCCACTTCTATTCAAGTAACTTTTAAGTAATTTCATCAAGGGTATCTCTACTTTTACTTGAGTGCAGGATTTGTGTCCTCTGTCCACCTCTGATGATTGGTTGCAAGCATTTAGTCTCAGCTATGATTGGTTAGATGCTTTACTAAGTGTGAAATAGACTGATGGGAGAGAAATGTTTGTACTGAGTTTGCTATCAGGAAGGGAAGAAAAGTTACCTTCTAGGAAACTCATCACGTCGCCTAATGCTGCCGCCACATGTGGCAAACATGCAGAAAAAATATTTCACCAAGAGAGAAACTGAGAGTATCAGATTATGTGTTTACATGGATAATATTCAGCTATTGAACAGATTATCAGGTCCGGTCAGACTGTTCTGATTGGGGTATTTATATGATGCATTTTAATTCCAATTGGGTTATTATTCTGATTGTTATCGAAATATTAGGGTCCGTATAAACAATTTTTTAACTTTATTTTTACTTTGCAGAGCCTATACCAGGATTAAATGCAGATAAAAGGGTAGGGGAAAAACAGAGAAGCAGAGAACGTGGATAAAATCCATGTGCACATTCTGTGCAGAAAATATGTAAAACAGTAACCTGTGCTCAGAATTCAGGAACTGAAATATTAAACACAATGGCTGAGACTTTACTGTATGCCAGCTCACTGTTTTTGACCTGTTGGCCCACCGCAGCAGGGTGCACTCTGGTGTCAGGAAAGTTCTTTGTTAAAGCTGTAACTGCCAGAACTGATAATGTCACTGGATTAATATTTTAAGATTAATAGTTATATTATATTTAATATCAATTCATGAGACTGCAGTGGCGACGCATATTTCTGCTCAATAAATGAAGGCTCTGCACGAGTGGAGCGGTATATGAAATGGTCAGCACTGGTGTAAAACTGAAAAACAGACCTACCTGGTTGGTATCTGTTGGTATTTAAAGTTGTAGGAAAGTTGGAATAAACATAATTGGAAATGCACTTTCTTTCCTCTCTGACTACATAAGAGTAAATGACTACAACGTCTAAGCCTTTTTTTCCTGTCCTGATGCAAACATTTAACTGTACATGCCACAAATATACAGTTCCCTAACTACTGTCATGTCAAAGTATTTAAATACATACAGTATGCACAACCGAAGTGGACACACCTCACTGGTGGACAAAAGACTGTAGTCAATCCTAAATGGTCCCTGACATGATAGTCTATTTATATCAATATTGTTGCTTATCTTTATTTTGTGCCTTTTTTTAAAGGGGTTTAGACCTGTCCCCAGCCCTGTCCTGTCATTGCTTGGTCATCCTACTGTGCTCAAGCTTTTCATTATTTCGTCTATTAACACCATGCTGTGTCTTGTCAATAGTATTGTGCAATTTTCAGTCTTCCTTTCTGTTCCATGTTTATTTCAGATTTCTGACTCGAGTATTATTGTGACTGTTTATGGATTAACCTGGTTTTATTTTACCTACATACTGTATGCACCTTCTTCTACTATGGATTCTAACTATAATTATTATTAATTGAGTATACGCACTTTCATCCTGCCTCATTTATCAGAATATTTCTTACCTCAGCACAGGATTTACACCGGATGCCCTCCCTGACGCAACCCTCCCATCTTTTATCCGGGCTTGGGACCGGCACTGCATCCAGTGGCTGGGAATCGGACCCGGGCCTCCCGCATGGCAGGTGAAACACAGACCACTGAGCCACCGGTGCTCCTTTTCTTTACTAACATCACTAGGTAAATTATTAAATGTGCTGCTGAAGAAGCCACAGAACTTTTATTCAGCCAACCTCTACAAAAAAAAGCAGAAGTGTTTTGAACCACAAAGGCTTTAAAACTAATATTAAAGGTCCCATATTTTACTAATTCCTTAACAAGTCCCAGAAAACCCTAATGTGTGTGTGTTAATGCTTCAGCTGAAATTCCCCTCAGATAAGGTCCCTTCCTCCAAACATGGCACTTTAGTGTCTATGTAAATGAGCTACTGGCGTTCCAACCCCAACACCAACAGAGCTGAGCAACAAACTGGGGAAGGGGATCTTCTTATGTGAGGTCACAATAGGGGGAAAATCTTAAACCCCAGCAAATACAAAAATGGAATGAGCACAAAAAACTAAGGATTATTTTTAAGGAAGCCGGGAAGATGAGGGGGAATGAGACCAAGGCGATAATGCAACCTACTGAATTCCCACTACAGTTAAACAAGTGAAGAAGACGAAGTGTAAGATGTTTTAATTATCATGTTGTTAGTTTGAACACACATGCATTGGTGACACATCTGAAGAATTACTTTAAAAAAATGTCTAAAAAGTGAATTTCTCCACTTTAAAGCACAGAATTGTTTTTAAGCAACGGTACACTAAAATTGAATAAACTTGTTAACTTGTTGATTTTTTTGTTGAACAATTTGCTGAGGCAACTAATCCTTGACAAATTTTAACGTCTGTTTTTTTTTTTTTTTTAACAAAATCTTAAAAGTAAATGGATATTACTATACCAGAATTAACACTAGAAGTTGACAGTGAGGGACGACACAGTGGCTTAGTGGTTAGAACTGTCGCTGTGCACCTCCAGGGTCCGGGTTCAATTCCCGTCTCTGTGTGCATATTATATATATATATATATATTAAATAAATAAATAAAATCCAGTACTTCTCTTGTACTAGACAACTAGTTGCCTACTGTAGGATTTTCTACCAGAAAAACTGGACATAAATAAGATGAATAACAATTTAACAATTCAATTCTTCTCCAATGACCAAACCCCAACCACTGGATAGTCATTTCAAATCTCCTTAGTTGTTGTCTTTGCTTCCTGCATCCCAATAATTCGACCCTTCTGAAAATGACGACTAGTTGGCCAGGCGGTGTGTGTTTCATCTTATTTCAGCATTTTCTTCCATATCTCATTAGACACATGATGAAATGGTGTGTGTGTGTGTGCATGTAGTCTGCATTCCAAATACCAGGCATGCTGCAGTGAAGCAGCATTTATGTATGTATATACACACATCAGGTGATCCAGAAAACCAAGATTCTATCTTTACTGCATAAATGTCTACAAGTAAGGCTGTTCCTGTTCTCATTTCTTTTTCCTGTGGTATCCCCGTTGCACTTATTCTTTCTGCCCGGGTCCCCCATGCAAACTTACTGCCAGACGGCTTTGCTGCAATTTTCAAAATTTCTCTATAATGTCTTATAACCAGCTGCCCATGGTGCTATAATTAAAGTGATAACTTTGATGCTAAAGCAGACAAAATAATTCCCTTGAGTATTATAGCACAGCACTGCTGTATGCTAAGTTCTTATTAGCCAAAAGGTACTGACAGGTTTTTTTTTTGTAATTTTTTTTCAACCTAAAGTCTTCTAATCCTTACTTGTGCTCAGCTGATGCAGTATGTTGATGCAGTAACAAAATAATTTGACTAAAATAAGGTTATAAGTTAGGCGTGAAAACCAAGTCTACTGTAGATCAATAGCAAGGAATCTATTCCTTCAGAGAGCTGGCCTAAAATAACAGGTTTTCAGGATGACCTAGAATAAGATAAGAGAATAAGATGACACATGGAGACAGCTAGAGACAGGAAAATGTATAAGCAGCTGCAGACAGAAATAAAAGTTCAAAGTTAAAGAAGTAAATAATATTAAACTAAAAGCACAGCTCAAAATCAGAGCTGAAAGTCAACACTCAGTTCTCAAAGTGTTAGAAGCAAGAAGAATAGCCAAACATAAGGATTCGAGTGTCTTTGACAAGGGCCATATTAAGGGCCACATGGGTTGACAACTGGGTCAGAGCATCTCCAAAGCAGCAGGTCTTGTGGACTGTTCCTGGTATGCGTACCAAAACTGCTCCAAGGCGAGACAACCAGTGAACCAGCAATGGGTTGGTCATGGGTGCACAAGACCCTCTGATCTACACCACCGCTCATAAGTTTAGGATCACTTTCTAACTCCATGGTCGTTACTGATTTTTATTTCTTTCTACATTGTAAAGCAATGCTGAAGGCGTCTAAAATATGCAATAATCCCCTTTGAACAGTTGATATTGAGATGTATCTGCTAATTATGCTCTGTGAAACCTTCACAACGGCTCTAATCTGAGGTGCTGTTTGTTAATTGGTGATTTCTGAGGCTGGTAACTCTAAATGAACTTCTCCTCTGCGGCAGAGGTAGGTTTTGCTCTTGCTTTCCTGAGACGGTCTTCATGAGAGCCAGTTTCATCATGGTGCTTGATGGGTTTTGTAAATGCACTTGACAAAACTGTTCTTGCAAGAAGTGTTCCAGAAAGGCTGACCTTCATGTCTTAAAATAACAACTGACTGTTGTTGTTGTTGTTGTTACATAATTACCTAATTCCATATGTGTTATTTCAAAGATTTGAAATCTCCAGTATTGTTGTAGAATGTAGAAAATAAATCACTAAACTAAGAAAACAAAGAAATTTGCGAGTGATCCCAAACTTTTGAGCGGTAGTGTATGTGGGGAGCCATTGAAAGCTAGCCTGTCAGGTCCGATCCCTAAGAACAAGCTACTATAGCACAAACTGCTGAAAAAGTTAGGGTCTCAAAACCTCTGTCTACAGCCAAGAGAACCTACACTAGGCATGTGAGCATCAGAACTGAAACATGGAGCAGTGGAAGAAAGTGGTCTCTTCTGTTGAATTGCCTTTTTTCTCACCACCATGAAGATGGCAAGGCAACCGAGGCAGTATGATACTCTGGCAATGTTATGCTCAGAAACTTTGGGTCCTGGCTATCATGTGGTTGTTGCTTTGACGTGTACCAACTACCTAAACATTTTTGCTTTTTAGCAAGATAATACCCCCTGCCACGCTGCAAAAAATGTTTAGCTGGTTTGATGAGCATGACTAAGAGTTCAAGGTGTTGACTTGCCCTCCAGATTTCTCATGTCTGTACCTGATCGAACAAACTTTAATCCATTGCAACGTACAGTATCTGCTGTAAAACCTTAGTGCCAAACAACAAAGCAGAGGTCTTGTAGAGTCCAGTTATCAATGAGTCAGAGCTGTTCCAGTGACACAAGGGGGACTTATATAATAGTAGCCAGATTAAATCATTGTTCTGTGTGCGTGTGTGTGTGTGTGTGGTATTGTGCAAAAGTCTTAGACACCTGATGTTTTTTTAGTACAAACTTTGAAAGATTTTCTTAATGATTTTATGAGTCAATACAAAAACTATTTTGATTTTTCTTCCACAAAATTAAAATTTACAAAAAAATGTTGATATGCCAGAAATTTAAGTAGCAGTTTACATAAGTGACCTCTTTTTAGCCACAAAATAAAATGGAAGCTGCTGGGTTTTGCCTTAAAC
>JAOVVA010000021.1:12303096-12318900 GCA_028565275.1 Leiocassis micropogon
TAGAAAATCTTTGGAGGGAGTTGAAAGTCCGTGTTGCCCAGCGACAGCCCCAAAACATCACTGCTCTAGAGGAGATCAGCATGGAGCAATGGGTCAAAATACCAGCAATAGTGTGTGAAAACCTTGTGAAGACATACAAAAAAACGTTTTACCCTGATCATTGCCAACAAAGAGTATATAAAGTATTGAGGTGAAATTTTGTTATTGACCAAATACTTATTTTCCACCATAATTTGCAAATAAATTCTTAAAAGATCCTACAATGTGATTTTTCTGGATTTCTTTTTCTTATTTTGTCTCTCATAGTTGAGGTGAAATGATGAAAATTACAGGCCTCTCTTATCTTTTTAATTGGGAGAACTTGCACAATTGGTGGCTGACTGAATACTTTTTGCCCCCCACATATATATATACAAACTTCAGGAGAAAAAAATTGTATGATGTACAGTATATTAAATGAATATACATATAATATTATACAATATTAATAATAATAATAATATATTTTTATATCAATATACAACAGATTATAAATTTTTATATTAAAATATTTATACACATTTTTTACCTGAAGTCAGTTTTTTTTAAATATAAAATCAAGATATTTATAATATCATGATACGTACAAAATCAAAAAACAAATCGAATCAACACCTAAGGATCGTGATAATTTCATATTGGGTGTTCCCTAGTGATTCCCATCCCCACTATCTACACCTTTTCGTGTACATACTGTACGGTGCTACATGCAGACTACCGACGAATTTGCATGTCTAAAAATGACTATAAAGTGAATTGTGCATTATACAGTAGGATGCTGTTAAAACTGAGAACTTGCCTTGTGGTTTCTCTGTAACAAGAAAAGCTCTGACTTTTTTTGCTGTATGAACTTAAAAAGAGAGAGAGAAAAAAAAACAAGTGGATGGTGATAGAACAAACGCTTAAAGCTGCTATTATATAAGTGAGAGACAGAACTAACTCATGTGGCGAACCTTCAATAAGATTAAATTTCACTATAAATGGATGTACAGTACAGTCAGCTCTCAATGGAATTATTCATTTGGAATATGTTTCAAAAAAGAAAAAAACTTTTGTTTGTCATGTGGAAAAAAATGTCATATAGAAGAAATAAAAATGCTGTTAAAGAAGAATAATTTCCTTTTGGGTGGTAAAAAAAAACAAAAAAAACCTCTGCATCAGACCAGAGTGTCATGAATGATTTATGTTGTGTGCATCCGTGGGCTCAGGTATGTGGCAGAGGGTAGACGCGTATGTCACACTGCCTGTGATGTAGCATGAGCAGCGATTCGAAAAGATTTAAAGGACGCACGTATTAGGCTTCGTCCTATCCGGATTGTAGCCATCGTGCGATAAGTGAGCGTGGGAAGCGGTGCGAGACCAAATTGGTGGAGAAAATTGGAAACTGAGAGGAAGAAAAAAAAAATCTGTAAAACAAACTCTTTGATAAACCACAGCCCAGGATGATGATTTTTGACTAATCCTTTTTATATTCAGAATTTAAATCTTATTGTGTTTTTATTCAGAAAGTAAAATGATCCATTCAATTAACGTGACTAAGTACCTCATTTTGATTCGAGTGTGTATAAGTATTACGGGATTATAATGTGATAAAAGGCCGCATTCTGGTGACTTAAAAAGTTGAAGTGCAATAAAACTATTTTTTTTTCCCTAATTTGCTTGAATTTCGTAATAAAAAGTCATTTCATTTCTGATGGTGTTTCGTTATTAAAACAGTTATTACACCGTCCTGTTAAACATGTCAGATCAGTGAAAAGTACTGCAGAAAGCATGGCTTGATTTCTTGATTTCTTTCAAAACGTTCACACAAATCTCACACAACGTCAAGCCTAGCCTTAGTTCAAGAGCTCTATAAGAATTCCTCTCTGAAAAACACAAAACAAAACAAAACATGAAACAGAAGTGTAGTAATACAGAGACCGGAACAAGCGATGAGTGAGAATTCATAAATCTCATATCCTTTCTGCAGCTCGCAGGTATAAAAGTGGCTTCAGTCAGCTAAATATTTACTCTAAGAAATTTTGAAGACGCATCATGCTGGTGCTATTTTTTGCAAGTGTTTTTTTTCCCCCTCTCGTGCCCTCCAGCGTGTGCTGTTGCTGCTCAGCTGCAACCGAGCAGTGCACAAAGTATTTTGTCTCCTCCCGCTCCTCTGTAGGAGCCTGATGTGGTTTGGTACGCAGCCCGTATAGCTACTCCGCTAGGTTAGCCCACTTCCCTGCTGGAGCAAATCTCACAATGCTCATTAAAATAAGAGGAGCAAGCAGGGAGCTGATGAGGAAGAACAAACGCACGCAAAGCACACTGGGTTTATCTTCTTTTTGCTTTGTTTTGTTTTGTTTTTACGAGGAACAGAGAAGATGAGAAGAGATAACCTCTCCACCTCTGCCGTAATCAATCCAGCCATCAATCCGCCCACAAGTCATTGGTCAGCCTGTGATCGATCGGATTCCCGAGGAGTAATTAGTGAAGAGCTCCGTTTCAAGGTGGGTCCCAGAAGAGACAAGGGGAAAGTGTGAGGATGAGCAGAGGTACAGGGAAATGTGGAGCAGAGCATGCATTATTCATGGGGTTGGGGAAAGTGTGGAAGTTCAACCTGACTTGAGTGCGTCTGCCCCAGAGTGCCGGCCCATCATGTAACGTAAGAGTGAGGAGAGGACATGGGAGCAGCTCCTACACTGTAATTACAGTGCACTGATTTGTGTGTGTGTGTGTGTGTGTGTGTGTGTGTGTGTGTGTGTGTGTGAAGTTCCTCAGGGAGTGTTAACTGGATCCTACTCATGGGCCTCATCAGAGCCTTCCTTCTTATTAGAGCTCTTAATTACAGTAAGATGGAGATCCTGAGAGGCTTCTCACTCCAGCACTGGGCCATTACACAACCTAACCACCGCTATGTGCACGGCCTTCAGAAACTCTCTGAAACATCTCTTTACACACATCAAAACATAAACCATACCATATAACAGCATAGCATAACACACAACATAACATAAATCACAGCATAAAACATACCATAACTCATATAATATAAAATGTGGCAGATGTAACTAACATAGCATAACATATATCATTAAGAACAACATACCATAATGACAATAAAACATAACATAGCATAACATATAACATGGAATAACAACATAAAATAACACATACGATAGCATAACATCACATAAAATAAAATAACAATATAGCAACTTTGTAAAACATAGCACAGCATTGCATAACATAAAACAATGGCATAAAATGTAATTACAAAGCACAGCATAGCGCAACATAACATAGAACGACAACATGACATGACATCAAAATCAAAATATTACATGACATAACATATCATGACATAACAACATGCCAACATGCATAACAGAACAAAACGTACTGTAACAGCATAACATTAAATAGCATACCAACATAACATGACAACAGCATAACATTACAACATAACATCATGACATAAAATGTTGCATAACATAATGTTGCATAACAACATAACATTGCATAACACAACACGGCACAGCACAAAATAACATACTGTAACATCATAAAATAACTTAACACAACATAACACCATAACATATAGCACATAGCATTACGTAGCATAACAACATAACATATGGTAGCATAACATAAAACATAACACGGCATAACATGACATAATCTTATAGTATGTAGCATTGTGTAGCATAGCGTGACAGCTTAACAATATTTCATAACATAAAACATATAGCATCACAAAACAGCACAAAAAATAACAATATAGCATAAAAAAACAAAAGCTTAACAGAATATTATACCATCCAGTATAATTACATCTATTACAATACAACATGTAATGGTGACTGTGTGTTTACATGATTCCAGTAGAATTTATATTCTATTTTGTTTTGAAATTTAGAAAGAAAGAAATGTTAGAAAATTAGAAAGTTAGATAGTTTGTACGTTTGTTTTGTTAGTAGTGTTTAATCATTATCTTTGTTTATTTATCTTAGATTTCCTTATTTAAAATTTCCTTATTTTACTAAATTTCACTCAAAGCTGCATATAAATAAAAAATAAACCTATTGTTAATATAATAACTAGTCGTAATAATAGTAGTGGTTCTAGTATAACCATATTTATAGAAATAGAATAGTCGGCACAAATATCACATAAAGCTTTTTTTTTAAGTGTTACCTTATTATTATTATTATTATAACCTGCAACAATCCCACTATAATAATCTTGCATTAGAAAAAGATATTTTATTTTAATGTAAAATCTTTAGCTATTTCTTTTAAAATTAGGTAAGAATGTCATTTTTAGTAAATGTGGTAAAACACTGTGTACTCGCTTAATAAAATGTACTTTTCAACAGTTGTTGTTGTTTTTTTTTAATGGAATTTGTGAATTTGTGTTTTCATTCTGTCTCTATGTGAAAGTCGGTAAAATAAGTTGTTTTAGTTTTATATGGAACGCTGCTGTTATAGGGTGTGACAGTGCAAACCCTTTTAGCTAAGCACAGTTTGTCTTCCCTCGTCTACCCCATCCATCAGTGAACAGAGCGCTGCTGAACAAATATGATTTGGGTGGTAGGTGTTGCATTGGGATCACATTGCTGCACCTGATACACTCCAAGCAGCACCATACAAGCGCATGCACGTGGGCACACACATACACGCGCACGCACGAACGCAAACCTGTCAGTGTCACTGCTGTGCCGAGAATGAATCACCACCCAAATAATACCTGCTCAGTGGTGGTCTTATGGACGTCCAATTCCACTCATGCATGGCAACAGATTGCCTACACTGAGTAACTCTTCAGCCGCAATGCTATTTTATTTAATATCTTCTCCTGTTATAGCCTTTGCTTTAAGGTCTGCAGAGTTTATATGTTTTCCTGCTTAGCAGTGGTAAAGAGTGACTATTTGAATAATTAGATAAAAATTCAGTGCTTACATTTAACAAGCCCTAGTATTCACAACTGGCCAGATGAATCGGCTCACGAGATCAGGCTTAATCTACAGATGTCTAGACACAAGTGAAATCAGCAATGCTGCACCCACAGATGTCCCCTTAACCCTAAAAAGAAAAAAAGAAAAAAGATAGGCGAACAAATGCACAGTGGTAGCTCAGACGGCTAAGGTACTGACCGGTAGGTCGGCGCTTCGATCCCCAGCTCCACCAGGTTGCCATTGTTGGGCCCTTGATCAAGGCCCTTAACCCTACTTGCTCCAGGGGCGTTGTATCATGGCTGACCCTGCGCTCTGACCCCAGTTATGCTGGGATAAGCGAAGAAGGAAATTCACTGTGCTGTAATGTATATGTGACAAATAAAAGCTTAACTTAACAAATCACGAAAGTAGTTTACTTGTATTGTACAAAAAATAGACACTGCAGTGCACCAGATACCAATATTTACAATTATATACAATATTTTTGGTGTGTAAGTGAATGTACAGTATAAAATGTGCAAAGTCCGGTATACTGTATATGTGCATGTGTGGGGATTCCCTTCGCGCTTTAAAGGCGAAGAAACAACTGTGAGATTCATTTCCTAAGGTTTTTGGCCACATGATGGCAGTGTTGGGAAAGGGGACAGATTTAGTCAAGCGGATTGTTATGCTTTATATTGTATATTTCTGTCACAGGCATATAAGACGCACACTGTCTGACTTATGAACAAATCTGACTTACAAACGAGCTCCTGGATTGGAACTCATTCATAAATAGAGGACAACCTGCATTTCCCTTGTTGCTGAAACCATGGATATTAGAAAAGGGGAAAAAAGTTGCTCAAAACGCACGCTCATTGTCAAGTTGAGTATTGTGACTTTGGACTCATTTGAAGTAGTAAAACGTCACCGTTGCTTTATAATCCAACAGTTGATGCTCTGAACAATTTTTCCATCCCATGTGGTAGAAGTCAATTATTTGCTAAGTTTGATTTGAAATAATTATGATGATTGAGATATATCAAATCAAATATTTATAAAATCGTGGTATTTACAGAATGGCAATATAAATCGAATCAGCAACCAGGTATCATGATAACGACATATCGGGTGGTGACTAGTGATTCCCGCCCCTAATGGATATTGTCTACATTTCATGATTAGCTTTTAGAATAACGCTTCAAGTACAATTCAGTACCCTATGTTTCAGACTTCACCGAATTCCCGTGGTCTTTTAACACCCACAAGAATAGTATTGTCTTGAATGAACCGTTTTATTTATGCACTTCAAACACACTTAACTTCCTGAGCCTTTGAGCTGTGCCTTCACAGCTGTTCCTTAAACCAAACCTCTCACAAGTGTCTCCAGATGTGTATTCTCATTAGAGATGAAGTCTGACCCTACGAGACTAGTGTGAGACAGCTGAAGGAAAAACAGACGGGGCCTGAAAATAATCCCTGTAACGCAGCGCACGCTAGTCTCTGCTAATGCTGACTTGGGATTGGCAAGAGACAACAGCGATTTGGAAAACTGTCATGCATGTCGGTGACTCGGGGAGGCATCACGTCATTACCGAGCGGCCTACTAAGTGACGTGATACAAATAGAGGAACGCTCAACCTTCTAGTCATCACTGATACTGAGAATGCATCACTGCACTGCCTGTCAAGGGTGTCATTTGTACAAACATGAAACATGAAACACATTTAAAAGGTTATTAATATTCAGTTCTGCAAATTCCTTTATCTTTATCCAAGAAATGCTGTTTAGAATTCAAAATGGCTTCTCTTTTCCTACTGGAGAAAATGTTTGGAAGCAGCAAGGGTCCTGTGCATGCTGTGATTTGAGTGTGTTTATGTGTTGCTTGTCTGTGTTTGTGTGTGTGTGTCGGTATAGAACACAAAGGTTGCTATGGTGTCTCAAGTTCAGTTAGTCACACTGACTTGATGGTCCACTCAACCTAAAGCACACAATTTAATTCAATTCAGTTTTGTTTGTATAGCACTTTTAACAATGGACAAAAGTATAAATTGTAATTTATACTTATACTTATATCATATAGTTTATACTTACACGTAGTCTATTTTTATTTTGTGCATACATACATACTGTCTATTTATTTATTCATTTAATTAATTTGCACAGTCTGGAGTTTGTTTGCATTGCATTTCACTATTGTTGTACAACCATGTATGTGACAAATAAAATTCTTGAATCTTGAATCCTAATGAACAACGATGGCCATGGAAAACTCCCTGAGATAACAAGAAACAAAACTTGAGAGAAACCAAAGTGAACTCAATAGGGAACCCATCCTGACACTACAGCGTAGATGAGTTCCTGCACCGGAGTGTGGTTTAACCCTTCGGGTTAAGATGAATCAGAAGGGGATGATAGTCAACTGTGTGGCATTTACTAACATCCATTTGTTTCCAACAAGAAAAACAAAGTGGGTTAAAATAGCAAAAGAAAAAGACAAAAACACGTCAGAGAGCTACACAATCATTCCTGTTACATACAAAATGTATGTTTTTTTATTGCATGTCCCTATATATGGGCATTGGTGCCTCAGTGGTAGGTGTCTTGCCTGCCATATGGAAGGCCCCCAGCCAATGCTCAAACCCCAGACACGGGATAAAATAAGAGGGTTAGGAGGTCAAAAAGGGCATCCAGCATAAAACCTGTGCCAAGGTGATAACAGTCCGCTGTGGCGACCCCTCGACAGGAGGAGCTGAAAGACCAACAAAAACTGCATTTCCCAAAATGCAGTATAGCTACAGTAAGCGGGCCCAAAAAAGTTGCCATTTGTATTTTAATAAGCTGTTGATTGGATAATTATTGCAGCGATAAATATTTTTCAGCTAGCAACAATTATTTTAACCTTAATTGCAATTAACAGGCTTCAGTTTGTTAGGGAGCCATAAAGTTTGGATTTTACTGTAGGTGATGTGGTCTAATGAGTCCAGATTGACCCTCTTCCAGGGTGAGAAGGGAAGCACATGAAGCGATACAACCATCATGCATTGTGCCCACTGTACAAGCCTCTGGAGGCAGCGTTATGATCCGGGGTTGCTACAGTTGGTCTAAGCGCAGCAACATTATGGGGCAATAAAATGAAGTCAGCTGATGACCTTAATGTACTGACTGACCAGATCATCCCAGCAATGGATTTTTTTTACTCCCTGATGTGACAGGCATATTTCGGGACTCAAATTGTGAAAGAGCGTGAGTGCAAAGGGACCAATAGTTCCAGATTGCACTGACCGACACACAGCCTGAGACAGCCATTAAAAAGAGCTCCTAAGTAGCTTTCAGATGACCCGTGGCACTGCGAAGCATGGTACCTGACATTAGAGCTCCATTTCCTGCTACAGTGACATCTCAAAAGCTGCCATAGAGCTCAGTATTATTCAAACAAACCCAAGTTCCTAGACCATGTTTATTCAATCAATGAAATGTTCGGAGAGCTGGACCTCAGTGTGGTCTCCTGCGCTTGCCCTGTCACCTCACCCTCATTGCAAGCAAATATTAGTGGAGCATTCTCAGCAGGAGCTACAACTATTAGTGCTAGCTTGAAGCCAGAATGACATAAATAGTGACACACACAACTGAAAAAAAAAAAAAAAAGGTTTTTATAAAGTGTGTACATTCCCAGCTTACTATTCCACTAGTATGGTTTGGACACCATATTATTAACTCTCTATGACTTCTAGTGAATTGTTTGTCAACTTTCCTTGCGCATACTCTGCCTTTCGGCTAATAACAACAGCATGATAAATACTGACAATATTTATGGTTTATGCTGTCTCAGCTTAAATAAAAGTCTTAAATAAAAACGAGAACAATTTAGGATATTTTTCCCATTTCTTAACTTCAAAAATATGGATATATTTCATTAATCTTCCATATCATTTCCTGCAGCGGACTGGAGCCTATCCCAGGAGTCTTGGGGCAAGAGGCAGGGTACACGGACTACAAACAATTTGGGAACGCCAATTAACCTACTGTAATCTGCATGTCTTTGGGAGGAAACCAGAGTACCCAGAAGAAACCCACCAAGCACAGGGAGAACTCACTGCACACAGACAAAAGACAGGAACCTAATCACCACCATGCTACCTATATCCTGTGTGTGTGTGTGTGTGTGTGTGTGTGTGTGTGTGTTGTCAAAAAATGTACAATATAAAAACTATAAAATAACACACACGAACTTAGGTAATTAGGTAACAACAATAACAACAACAACAACAGTTAGTTGATGTTGAGGTCAGAGGTCAGCCTTTCTGAAATAGTTCTTGCAAGAACAGTATTGTGTCAAGAGCATTGCAAAATCCATCAAGCACCATGATGAAAAGCTCTCAGGAAGACCCTCCCAGAAAGACGATGCCAAAACTCATCTCTGCTGCAGAGGTTCATTTAGAGTCACCATCCTCCGAATTAACAACCAGCACCTCAGATTAGAGCCGTTATGAAGGCTTTTCAGATCATGAGTAGCAGATACATCTCAATATCAACTGTTCAAAGGAGATTATTGCATATTTTGGTCGCCTTCAGCATTGTTCTACAGTGTAGAAAGAGATAAAAATCAGGAACAGCCATGGCGATAGAAAGTGATGACAAACTTTCATTTGATTTTTCACCACTAGCTGTGTTGATTCGTTTGTTTGTTGTTTTATACAGTAGTTCATGAATATCGTGACAGTATGAAGACGTGATAGGTTCATCACTAAGTCACATCACGCCTTTAAAAAGTTCAACTTCAGCACTTCAAATACTTGAAAGTATTTATAAAGCGTGGGTTGCTTACTGGGATCGGACTAAAACTGGTGCATCACTATTAATAGTGTGGGTGGCACGCAGAAGATCTCAAATAAGCCGATCATTATTGGGCGTGCGCGGAATAATTTTTAATTTTTTTTAAACTTCCACACCCTACTGCAGAACATGGAAATACAAGGCTTCGTTCATCATCTTTATAAGATGCTAGATTCCTGATGATACTGTACATGCTGTGTTCTTTTTACTGTTTCCTGCATGCACTGCTCCAAATAGCAAACTTGAATCGAGTTCAGCCGGAGGTTAAAGGAAATGAAGTAAAAGTGAAGGAAGGCACAGATCAAAGCCAGACAAGAGGATGTTGGTATTCACAGAGAGCGATGCCGAAGTTAGGTGGAAAGCTCTTCGCATGGGTCATGAACACCCCACTGGGTTTGAGACCTGGATCCCGCCGTCAGAGGTTAATCCAGTTTTACCTTTCTCACACACATGCATGTCTTCCTCTCTGCATCTTCTATTTCTCCAGCTGTGACATCACAGGTCACAGGAGGCTCTGGGGACCTCGTGCAAATCCACATCCTCTAGCAGAGTCGGAACGCTGGAGCTTTTCTGAGCCTCGGGGAGAAGGGAGAAGGAAAAAAAACAAACAAACGTGGGGAAGGAGTGGAATAATAGAACAGAAAGGAAGCGAGGCGGCAGAATGAGCATCTGACAGGCTTCCGCAGAATGCTAATACCTTTAAAGCACGACGGAGAAAGTCTGAGAATGGTGCGCTGCATTGTTTCTCTAAACAGGATTAAGACTCGTATTAGCCCTTGTGTTGTTGTTTTTTGTTTTTTATTTTTTGGCTGCCCAATACTTCACCGGCGCTTACTGACAGGCGTGGTGGGTGGGGAGGTTAAGAATAATCAGCAGCACTGCGGGAGGTCTGTGCCACCATGCAGAGCCATGCTGGCAGCCATATTGTGTGGGAGTCACGTGCAACTGGTGGGTATGTAATTCCTGCTCAGCTTTTCACAGGGATCCGGGCCGCACGCTGAGGGCGGTTCGCTACAACAGATAGACTCGGTACACATGCTCCGCGTGGGGCGTCATACAGCGTACACTGCACAGTCTAGCGAGAGTCTAGCACGTATTTTCCTATGAAAAAAAAAAAAGGATGACATTTCAAATGGCTCAAATGTGCCTCGTTGTAAATGTAAATTGGTAATGCATGTGTGTTGATTTGTTTTTGTTTTTTGGTTGCAAACAGGCAGATGCGGAAATTAAGAAAACGGATCATCATTTTTAAGATTCTGTAGCTTGTGTCCAGAAAAGTGTACATCCTCAACTCAAAGAGTGCCTGAGGCTGTAATCCAAACATATGCAGATATTTTGGACTTGGACCAAAAAAATACCAGCACTGCATTTCTGAAAATATCTCTCTTCATATGAAAATCTACTATATGAATGTATGTATAACAATGTGCCAGCACTTATATAAGCTCTGCGGAACAGCAGGTTATAGTCGTACATCTTAAACAGCTATATCCCACCACCTTAAGAATAACCTTTCACACACGTTCCTGTTCATAAAGGCACATGTGCATATACAGTACAGTAGTAGTGAGTATCTTTCACACACTTAGACAATGAACAACGGCAGGCGGCAAACGCGGCTCGCAATCAGTCCAGCATCCATACACGGTGCAGTGTTTCCCCACACATAAGAGGATACTCGGACGTCTGCCAAAGTATATTGACGGCCACCCTAGTGTATTTGCCCAACCTGTCCAGAAGAACAGAAATCCTGTCGCAGAAAAAAACCGAAAAACATCCAAAAAAGGGATATGTCACTCTATATTGCGCAATCCTGCCCCCTGTATACATTTATTAAAACATAGCAATAAATAAATTAAAAATAATAATAAAATTTAAAAAATAAAATAAAATAAATGAATAATAATAAAAAAAATACTCCTGATTTTAAGGACTACATGCTCTGACAAGAAGTGCCATCTTTGTACACCAATGGGTGTTTAGTGTTTAATTATTATTATTTTTTTTTTTTGATTTCTGAAATGTAAAATGAATAGGAATAAATAGAAAGACATAGGTCATATGTATTTGTTGTTTGTTGTATGTAGTAGACCTCATTTGTGCTGGCAGGTAATGCCGGCCCCATTTCGCTGCCTACCACCGCTAGTGTATGTCAGACCTCTGGGAAACGCTGCAGTATACACAAATATCCAACATCCAAAATTGAGCCATCACTCATTTTCTGCCCGTGCGCTTGCAAAAAAATAGACAAAAACGAAACGGCCTAAATGAGATGAGCTTATTAATATTTTACGACGCATGAGATAATTCTGTACACCATAAACATGGTCTAAATCATGCTGATTTGAATGGACATATCTAACGTCTGAAATGTTTTTTTTTTCACCTACTCCTATATCTACAGTATATATGTTAAAAATGATATGAACATTGACGTGAACATTTTCATCATATCATATCAGGTACATGCGCTGATTGCTGATCCTGCTCGGGGTCATTAGCAGCTTAAATAGCTAGCCAAGTGTGAAAAAAATGTAGCTAGCTACTAAAGTGCATGCATTTGAATGCATTGGAATTTGTTAGCTAGTGCTAATCAAGATGGTACATTTTCATATAAAACCACTGCAGAGATATGAAATTGGTACAGGTTCAAAAAAGGAAGATAAACCAGGTTATTTCAAATATAATGCTGCAGTCGGAGCCCCTTTAATACCTACAGGGGTATTTCATTCTGTGACATAGAGGAGGTGGACGTACAGATTTGAGGAGATACGGACAAGACGTCCTCGGCGAGTGTATAGCGGCAAGAACAAGGAATATCCGCCAAACTCGGGGCTGTACAAACGGCAAGAATGAGGAGCAATCTTATGAGAACAAAGAGAAGAGGGGATTGTCTGATGAGAGGCCCGTGACCATGAGAAGAGTTTGGCAGAAGAGAACGACCGTAACGCCACAGAGGGTATTTTATTAAAACGGAAACAGCAGAGAATTTCTTCGTTTTAAAAGGAACCAGGAGAACGACACGACTTGCCTTGGAGAGAGCTAAGAGAGAAATGTTTCTATTTTTTCCTTTTGAATAAGTCTATGTAAAAAAATTTACATGAAACCCAAACACAAATGAATGAAACCCAACATAATAATAATAATAATAATAATAATAATAATAACAATATTAATAATAATGAAAAACACTCAGGCTGTCAAATATACTGCATTTAGCTCTCTGCCCTCATTCAAAAAACGAGGCTGCTAAAAATACAACGTCCATACGATGCTAGGCGTTGAATGAACCTCAAGTGTGCCCTCTTGTGGTGGTGTTAATATAAAGTATGATAAAATCGGCAATTCGATCATAAATGATAAATTGTTAACATCCCCAACATCAGCACCAAAACAATGTTATAAAGTAGGAGCCCTTATGTTACTATGGTTTACATGTGGGAATAATAAATAAATAAATAAATAAATAAAATTGGCACGGAGGGGGAACTACTGCTTAGGATAATATTGGAATATAAAAAACGCTTGCCAGGGCCTCATCTCCAATCTTATTAATAATAAAAACAAAGTGAAATTAAACTGCAAACAAATACAATATTACACCAAAATATAGCAGCATGTTCCTTCATTACCATTCCAGACGACATTTACGAAGCTTAAATATCATATCTGACGCTGTGAAATAAACCATAAAACAGAATGAAAATCATTTATCCTTCTTTTTTTTTTTCCATTATATCCTTTTTTTTTGTGTGGGAGAGAGCTCTGTTTGCAAAACCACCATATATGGATAAAGGATGTGCGACTGGGTTAATATTAGTCCCATTTGATAGACCTGGAGACGGAAAGAGGCGGGAGAGTGCGGACAACACCTCGCTCTCCCACAGATACTACAAACACACTCCTCTTCAGCTCTGGATTTAATTCCATTATTTAAATGACAGCTGCTCTCGGTGCGGCGGTTCATTCAGAGTAAGCTAATTGAATGGATCAAATGACTGCGGAATACGAGCGAGGTCACGCGTGACGATCTGTTTTCAATCGATCTCCCCTTCCGTGTATTGGAGATATTCTCGGTACGGAGCTTAAGGGTCCGGTGACAAAGTGAGCTTTAACTAGGCTTATCAGCTGCCTTGCTGTATTGATTGTCCTTGAGAGACAAACCGGATTACTCCGAAGTGCGCCAAAAAAGCTTTCGCTTAACATCATAAATTAGGCCCGGGATTCAATCAACCATATAGGAGCCATGTGGAGACAAATCCATACAACAAATATAAATGAGTCAAATAGAAGGCAACAAAGTGATCATTATCTGATTCACTGAGCCCGAGTATGAGAGCATATGGCTGCATGGTGTACTGCATGCTCAGAGAAGAAACGCACTTTTTTTTGGGTTGTTTTTTTTTTTTAAAAAAGGTAACTAAATTAATTTCTATACGTCTATGTTCGAGTTAACACCGGGCCTTTGACGCCAAAGTATCACGGATTCGCTCTTCATCTACAGTCGACAGTTTTTCACCATGTTGTGACATCTCCAACGAGGTGTGATGTGCCTGCAAAGTCATAGAACGACAGGGAGTGCGAGAGTCGGACCTAAAAAAGTTTTAAGACTGTCGTAATAAACAACATCTAAACCATATGATTTCGCTCCCCTAGGTGTTGCACAGAAACAGACAGAGCGTGGACCAGCATGCTTTGGATGGCCTACATAAATTAACTAAATAGTTCTATGGACGTGGAGAGACAGCCTCTAAACAAACGCTCTTTTCGTAGACACGTCTATCTTTAGGACAGGGCTGGTGGCTGTGGGGTAGCACAGGACGCCTGCCTTTAATTTATGACCCCTTTCAACCTCAGGAAGCTAGGGGCACCAAAGAAATATCAAAAGACAACATCCTTAGGCGGCGTGGATGTCGTGTGGAATGGTTACGAAGAGACAGGCTGCTATACAGCCCGAGCTTTGCGCTGTTAATCTTCAGAACCGTCGTCCATCACGTCGGCTCTGCTCTGTCGTATCTAACTGTCCTGCAGTGTGGCTGAAAGCAGTCCGCATTCATAAGTCTCTCTCTCCCTCACTCACCATCACACACACACACACACACACACACACACACTATTCCCGTATAATCATTAATGCACCTAATGCTACACACAGACCCAAATCCCACATTAACGTTACTCTCCGTGACCAAAACCAAACACAGTTCAGTGTCTCCACAAGGTCAAACATCTATCTTTATGGGGACATCTGGTCCAAACTAAGACATAAGACATAAAAAAATTTTCATACACAAATATAAATTTTTTTTCTACTTGTGAAGACTGACAAATTTATTAGTAGACCTAATAAAAACTTAATATAAACCCTCAACCTAACCTCAGTAAGCAAAAGGAAATGTTTTCTCTACAAGGTCAAAAGTGTCAGAAGTTCCTATACCTTCCAGACCTTTGGCTGGACTCCAAGGACTTGCTTCTATCTTTACATACTCTCTTCTGCACTCACACATTCACCTAATTAAAAACCGTGCACAGTAACCAAAGTAACACACACACACACACACACACACATATGCATTCTTCTTATTATACTTGTGAGGACCTTAACCTAACATCATGAAATTTTGATATAAAATATAAACAATATACTATAAAGTTCATTATCAAACAGAATCTAAAGTTATATAAGGTTACATTTTATTTTTTGCACACACTACGGCGTGGAGTGAACTTTCTGTAGCAAAAAATAAAAAGATTACAAATTACGCTGACAAGTTTACACGAAAAGCTAAAATTTTACACAAAAAAAGTACAATTGAGCTAAAAATAAAATAAAATTTACACTGGAGGATAAATTTACAAAATAGAATCGAGTTTAAACCGAAATTTAAATTATACAGTAACAAAATGTACTTTTTTTTGGGGGGGGTTTCCCATTTTCTTCCCAATATTAGTCGTAGCCAATTCCTCCCCGTCACTAGGGGGCTCCCACATTAAGGCTACTACAACCACTCAGTCGG
>JAOVVA010000021.1:12327098-12339820 GCA_028565275.1 Leiocassis micropogon
GTGGGAGCCCCCTAGTGACGGGGAGGAATTGGCCACGACTAAATTAGGGAGAAAATCGGGAAAAAAATCCAAAAAAAATAAAATAAAATGACAGCAGTCTAAAAGTGAACATCAATATGCTGTAAAATTATAATGTTATGAATTTTAAAACACAATCCAGTAACACCTGTGATATATCTATCACATTGTACAGCATACAATCTTATAAAGCTACAATCTGATCAGGCTAGTCAACTGTGTCTGGTAGCACATGTAGCTAAAACAATTTTTTTGTATCTTGTAACTTATTCTCGCATCAAAGTTCCAAGTTATATAATGCTAAATTCTAAACATTAATCTCTTAATTTGGCAATAAGTAGCGATACGTATTACCCAAAATAAAGGTTTAAACGATTTTTAAAAAATGTGCTTTTAAGGGGTTTCTTTCCTGGTGAAAATTTGCAGACAGAATTTGCAAATGTGTACTTTTACTTTTTTTTTTTTTACTTTCCATTTCTGCATGGCGTTGCACTACCTAATCTCAGTGGTATGTGTCTTGACAGTGGTAGAGACATGCCTCATACTGTAACAGGTGTTTGATATCAGAAGCAGAGTTCACAATCGAGAAACACAGGGAGATAAATGACAAAATTTAACAGCATGGTTTCCGTTGAACTTGGCATAACCCAAAGAAACCGAGGAATGTGGAATTGCATTTATGTAATGCTGCATTTAAATCACTATAATATGAAAAGGTATGTGTATAACTTTGCTGCTTTGGTGGCACTGCAGTGCTTAACGGGCTTAACGGGCATGTACTCAAACTGGCATTTAGGTATCAAAGACTATCCTCTGTTCCAATGACATATTTTTATAAAAAGATCATATTAATCAGTTCCTTTTTTTCTACTTTCCGAGCTCACAATCGAGAAACACAGAGAGAGAGAGAGAGAGAGAGGGAGCGTTTTATTTTACTGTGAAAAAAGGCTTCTGTAAACTAATACAAGCCCTGCACTTTTGAAACTTAAGTAAAACCTCAATGTGATTATGTTTGGACTTTTACTCAGGTAGCTACGTTAATGGAGCACTTCTACTTTTACTTGAGTT
The DNA here is from genome assembly GCA_028565275.1 of Leiocassis micropogon. Taxonomy (NCBI): domain Eukaryota; kingdom Metazoa; phylum Chordata; class Actinopteri; order Siluriformes; family Bagridae; genus Leiocassis; species Leiocassis micropogon. Next base: position 12,328,185 of record JAOVVA010000021.1, read on the forward strand.
ATATTTGCCCTCGGGACTTGGTACTTTTACTCAAGTACAGGATCTGTGTACTTTATCCAGCTGAGCTCAAAGATGGTAGTCTGATTAATAGGTACTTGTGTTTAATAAGTACATTCACCCTATAGTTTGTGACCTTTTTTATCTTCACTTTGTTTATTCATGGTTGTCCAGTAACAGCAGAAAAAACAAGAAAAAAAAATCTATAATTTTTTTTTATTCGGCTCACCCTCATAAAAAAGAAGAAAACATACATTCTGTGCTTCCCTAATGTCATTCCCATTACTAAAATAAAGAAGGGGGGGAAAAAAAAGAAAAATGCATGTTATATCGCATCGCATGGGAAATAAACATTCATTTGGTGTAATAAGTAATATCATTATCAGACAATTAAATGCACTTTAAGGAGATAAACACTTAGATGTGCAATAACAATTATAGGTTTCATTTCATTTCATTTCTGATTTAATTTCATTAAATCCATAAGCAATATTCACAGCAGAGAGAAACCTTACATTTAGCTGTATTATTAATTTGTGAAACAATCTTCATTCCAGTGCCCTCATTATAGGGGTGTCGAATATAATTGCATATTTTATTATTAAAAGACGCTGAACTGTGTTTACTTGCAACGAGAGCCCAAAATCACACTTTAGAGGAATGTTTTATGTGAAAAAAATGCTAAATAAGTCTCTTTGTATTGTATTGTCATTTATAACACACAGCATTCTTGAGGCAACAAAAAAATAAATTATAGTTTATTAATTTCAAAGAAAGTACAACGCACGGTTCAAGTACAACACTTGGTCCAGAGGGTGGGGTTGGACTTGTGTTGTGTGTCTTCGCCTCCAGTCCAGTTTGTCAGGGCTACGGTGTAAGAGTTTAAAGTCGAAACAGATCCACCTCCTGAATTTTTGATTCTGAAATCTCGTTTTTTGGGGATAATAATGTCTCCTCTTTGCGACTCAAAAGATGGAAAGAAACCGATCTTATATTTTTATGTCAACAGTATCCTGCTCTTTGTATGATGTGTGCACTTTAACTCATACGCTCACAATTAGGAGTGGCATAAAATGCACTTAAGAGACAATTACATGATTAATCTTCATTGTTTGCGAGGCAATTAATCGTCAGCCAAGTTGTGACAGGCTTATCCGCACCTTCGTGAGATTTGAATTTAGCTAATCACAGTGTCTGCTGCTGATAGAACAGTGACAGGTGCTGCTTTTGTGCTGCCATGAAAAGTAAAGTCAAGCAACTCAAGCACGGGGGGAAAAAAAGTAGAAAGATGAAGGATTTCTCTGACAGTTTCTTTTTCAATTTCAATGCTTTTTGGAGCGAGTATTTGAGCTGGCGGGCTACCTAGCTTGCACATATTTGCATCATGGCTAGTATCATGCATTCAGGCGCTGTCTCATACCACACAAACAAGAAAAAAAAAAGAAAAAAAAAAGGAAAAAATAAAGTCATGGCCTTATGTTAAAACCATCAGTTCCCTGCGCAGCGTCTAGTTTTTCGGCATAACCGACTTGGATTACATTACAGAACGCTGTCGATCGGTCTCTACTTTGTGGATGGCATTATATCAGCGTTAAGCACAAGACAAGATGGTGGTAATTTGAGAAGCATGTGCATGTGTGTGTAATTTAATGTGCTGCCTGCTTCATGAGATATTTACCGATTATATCCGTTTATCTATCATTACTGTAGCTGAATTGAGTTAGTTGTACTATGTCAAAGCTACTGAATACCTTTAATTTGCCACGACCCCAAAGAAATCAAGTATTTCTTTTTCACTGATATTACTTCTATTTAAATTAATAGCCTATGAAACTATTTTAGTGTGAGAATTAAATGGAACTGATGCTTTTTGGCATGCCTTGCACAAACAGCACTGATATGGATGTTTATTGGCAGCCAACAAAATAAAAACCATTAGTACAAACTCTTCCCTCCTGAAACAAGAGTTTATTCACTAAGCAATTTCTCGAAAGGAAAAAATGAAAAAACAAAACAAAAAAAAAACAAATGAAATAACAAATCTAAAAGCTACCAGAACCATATTTTTTATAAATCTATTGAATATGTAATGAAAATGATCGGTTATTTGGATCAAGAGTAAAAGTGTGGAGGTGGAATAAAGAGCTGCATTGCAAAGCGCAGACATTCAGCATTCAGAATTAAAGATATTTAACGGCGTGGTCACAAGTGTCAATAAGCAATACCGTATTTATTTCAGACGAAATACGAGTAGCAGTGAACATTTTTGGATACAGAAAATGATACAGATAATAAAATGAGTAACCTAGGACCTAATAACTTCCAGTCTGGAGCCTCATGAAATTTTTATAAAGCTCTGTTTATTAGAGGTGCAACAATACACCGCGCCATGTGCAATATCAGCATTCTATTCACCACGGATGCGATGCTCTGTTTGAACACGAAACAAACTAATCTGTGCATTTTAGAGAGTTAAAAAATATTGAGATCCCGCTGGTTACATGATCAAGTTCTTTCATCAAGAGCCTGCAGGACTCCGGTTTCATTACTGAGCCCTGGACTGCACAGACCAATTATGCATTCTACAGTTACACAGAGAACAGTTTTATTTGTTGAAGTCAGTATGACTTTAGACATCGTGTAAGATTTGAAGAGGCACCAGCAAATTCATATAATGGACTCTGTCAAGTCTGCTAAGTAATGATCGGGAAGGGGATTTTTTTTTTCACCTTTTTTTAAATTACAGGAAATTCCTCTTCTCAGCTGACAGAGGTCTGTGTTTTGCTGTTGCATCTCATCCACATTAAGGTTTAACATTTTTCATGCATTCTGAAATGCTCTCCTGATCATCACGGCTGTAAAAAGTGGCTATTTGAGTTATTGTAGCCTCGAGACTGGTGCAAACCAGTCAGTCTGGCCGATTCTCTTCTGACCACTCTCATCAGCATGGAGTTTCTGTCTGCAGAACAGCTGCTCACTGCTTCGTGTGTTTTTGTTCTAAAAAGAGCGAAGAGGAAATACTTGAACCCATCCATGTGAAATGCGGAAGGCCCAAACCCCAGCCACTGGATGCACTGCCGGTCCTGTGTCAGGAAAGGCATCCAGTGTAAAAAGACAAAGACCTGTGCCAAATTGTTGTGTGGATCAGTTGGTCCGCTCCAAGTGGCGACCCTCAATGGAAGCAGACCAACCCATGTGAAATACTGAAACCTGTCCATGTGCAAGACTTGAACCAGCCCATATGAAATGCTCACACAAGCCCAAGAGACATATTCACCACCCCATGTGAAATCCTCAAACAAACCCATGTGAAAAGCTCGCACAAGCCCAGAAGAAATACTCAAACAAGTCCATATGAATTACTGAAACCAGCCCATCTGGCACCAACAATCCTGTCAAAGTCACTCCGTTCTGATGTTTGAACATTAACTGAAGCTCTTGAACCCTGTCTGCATGATTTCATGCACTGTACTGCCGCCACATGATTGCCTGATTGGATAATTGCAATGGATGATCAAGGTTACAGGTGTTCCCAATAAAGCTGCCAATGAGCGTCCATGTATTTTTCTCTACAAAAGAAATGGACACACTGTTCTATCTGCCTACAGTACATGTCATTAAATTTGAAGTGCCGCAATAGTGTAAGTGATCGTCTGAGTGCCGAGGGAGTGTGAAACTTGGTGATGCCGCAACCATCTGTGAGTCGGGAATCTAACGCATAATTCGCCCAGAGTCTCCGGGTGGGTAGGGTGTCCTTCCTCTCTCCCCTGTTGATCACGGTGAAGACAGAAAATCGATCAGGGGTCTGTTAGCCCGTGTATAAAGTTAACACTTTCCTCCAAATGCAACCATGAGCAGCGGCACAAAAAGACTAGATTCGTGTGGTGCAGACGTCCTACACGTCTGAAATGAACCTAGAGGAAGGATGGAGTTATGACCTGGGCCGTGGTTGGTTAGTGTGAAATTCAAAGGGATATATTTTGAAAAGATTTACCTTTTTAGTAGGTCATTATGTTTGATTTCAGAGGAGACGCTGTTGTTTCGACTTTGTCACGCTTACATTACATTACAAGTGTATATTTCTCAGTCTAGTTGTCAGTTCCCTAATCAGACCAGTGGGATCCTGGGTGACAGGAGTGGAAACAGAATTGGCTTTCTGCTGCTGAAGTCCTTCCGCCCCGCAGAGGGTCGACGTGTTGTGTGCTGAGCTGCTTGTCTTCTCACCACTGCTGTAAAAAGTGGTTAGTGTAGCCTTTCTGTCAGCTCAAACTAGTCAGGTCATTCTCCTCTGACCTCTCTCATCAAGGCATTTCTGCCGGTGGAATTTATCAAATTTTTTCACCTTTTGGAGCAATAATCAGACCAGTGCAGATAAAAAAAAAAAAATGAAAAAGTAAGATTAAAGGCTGTGAAACCTCTTTCCATTCCGACCTATCCTCGGAGTTGGTATCGTACCCAAGTGATTGGATAAACAAAGGATGTGCAACAGAAGCCAGCATTGTTTATGTTTAGAAATCTAAAACTATAAGAAAGTTTTTTAGCTCTACTCTGTTACGTCTTCACACACTGTATTCCAGCTGACGGTTTGGAATGAAACACTAACCAGAAGACATTTTCCCTTCTTGCTCGTTTGACAAATTTAATGCCTAATGTTTAAAACAAAGAAAATTCTTTTTTTTTTTTTTTTTAATATATATATATATTTTTTTTTTTTACTCTGATCAAGTTGATCTACGCCTGCTACAGTCCTGGTAACAATTAGCCTATATGACAAGCAGATTTGTAACATCGTTTGACTTATTTTTAAATTTATTCGATAATTTTGACTCTAACATCATTAAAAATACAGACTGAGTGGGATCGGGTCAGTTCTGGGTTAGTGTGTTAAAGCAAAGCTATAAATGGAGGGTTTTGCTTCTTCCGAATACTGGCACTACAGAGACGTTCAAACAACATGTGCTGCTTGCAGATCTGATGGAATTAGGTCTCTGGTCTAATTATTCAAGATTCCCAACAGGATTCTCTTGTGCCAATGCTGTTTCATGTCAGCTAAGTGGGGGGCATATTTACATGTGTGTGTTTGTGTGTGTGTATGTGTATGTGTGTGGCTGGAGTGGAGCACTCTGCAGGTTGCGGTAGTGGGAGGCAGAATAAACACAACAAAATATTATTATTATTCAAATCTGTGTGCGAGAAAACAGTACAAATTCAGGAATCGACTTCATTATTATTCACAACATAATATCCCGATTAATTAAATTCCTGTGTCTCTCATGGTTAATCTACATGGTAAATATTTGTACCAGATGTTGATTTTTCTTTCCTTTTTTTTTTCTTTACTTCTTTACCACATAAGCTATAATAATAGCATCAACAGGAGTCCGGGTCTAATTATTATAGGCCATAGCGCTTGAAATGTAGACGGTGGAGAACAGAGAAAATCAATTCAGTTACGTATCAGTGTTCTTTTTTTTTTTTTTTAGAAAATTCATGTATCGCCACACTGAATCCAAAATCTTTATTATTATTATTATTATTATTATTATTCATTTTTAATTTATATAAATCAATCAATAAATAAATCAAGCAAGAATTTATTTATATAGCACCTATTAACAACTTCAAGTTGACCAAAGTTCAAGTTGCCGATTTATTATGCTTTACATAATAAATAAAGACAAATATTAAAAAAAAGAAAAATTATGGGATCAACACTTACTCACTCATCTTCTAAACCGCTTTATCCTGTATTCAGGGTCGCAGGGAGCCTAGAGCCTATCCCAGGAGGCTTAGGGCACAAGGCAGGGTACACCCTGGACAGGGCGCCAATCCATCGCAGGGCACACACACACACACTACAGTCAATTTGGGAACATCAATTAACCTCACCTACATGTCCTTGGAATGTGGGAGGAAACCCACCAAGCATGGGGAGAACATGCAAACTCCATGCACACAAAGACGGGAATCGAGCCTGGCCGGGAATCAAACCCAGACCCTGGAGGTGCAAGGAGACAGTGCTAACCACTACACCACCGTGCCGCCTGGGATCAACACACTCACTCACTCATCGTCTATACCGCTTTATCCTGTATTCAGGGTCACGGGGACCTGGAGCCTATCCCAGGAGGCTTAGGGCACGAGGCAGGGTAAATCCTGGACAGCGTACCAATCCATCGCAGGGCACGGATCAACACAAGTTGTTAAAAAAAATAATAAACACGTAAAATTAAGAAATCAAAAAAATAAAAAAATGGATTGACATTAAAACAGAAAGCATTAAACATAATTCTAAGATATAGCGCAACAACACTAAGAATATAGTTCCACATTGGATAAAAACAAAACATATAAAAACATAAGTTCATGAGAATGTTATTATACATAAAAGAAACATATTATCTAAATACTATAAACTAGAAGCTAGTGTAAAGAAATGCGTTTTTAATTTGGATTTACAGTACATATATGTCTGCATACTATGTTGCTGTTCCTCTACAATCCTGTAGGTGGTGTGATCTAAACTATTCACGCGTTGATAGTCCTGTGCAGTACGAGCAAACTATTTGTTAAATTTGTTTAAAATTGTAACAAAATCTGAAAATATATATATATATATATATATATATATATATATTGTATCAGGATATTTATAAGATACTTACAGAAATAGCAATTCAGAACGAATCGGCACCCAGGTACAGTATCGCGATAATATCGTATCAGGTGACCCCTGGTGATTCCCATCCCTAGTAAAAGTATGCACGTGAACAATCTCATTTTGCATGCTAGGAAGTTCAAACACGGTGTTAATGTATTATATAAGCCAGCATTTTTCTTTTTTTGAAGCTCATTTATGCCCATGTGAGAATACTAGAGTCTTGCAATGATTTGCATTAAATAAATTTTAGCTTGAAACCAGACGCAATGAGATATTAAGCATCCCGAGGGGGGCTGTTGCCATGGCAGCTCAGTTGTACATAACCAGACAGAGGCCTAGCCTAAAGTACGTTTCTGCTCAAAATGCCACTTGATTTCTTAGGCCATGTTTTTGAGGAGTCTCGAGTGTCAGAGCTCCGCAACAGCTGCGGTGTGATTACCAACACAGACAGGTCTTCGGCACACACCTTCTGGTTCCTCCTTACCTCCAAATCAATTTGTATAACAGCCGTATTCCTTGAATATATTTATTTGGCTCGTTTTTCATAAAGGGTTGCCCATAATTCGGGAGAGCTCTGAATCCACTCCAGTATACTGTATATAAAAACCTATAAAGCAACCGTGCAGCTTTTTCAAACTCACACACAAGCTTTGTAAAGGAAGAAAACACATACAGACACTTGAAAGCGTATCACATAAGAGTCTGGAAAAACTTTGTCTCCCGAGTAACAATACAAAGCAGGAATCCGTGTCCACACATGACCCCGTGTATGAGAAAGTAAAAGACAGGCAGAACGAAAGCTGAACAGAAATAAAGGAAGTCTCTCTGTGATGTTTGTGTTTATCCGGGCATGTGCACCCACTGTGTTGTCTCTGTATTAAAAGTGAAGTTACTGAAGAATGAAGACAGGATATGAGTACAGACAAGTGGGGGTGGGGGTGGCGGTGGGGGGGTAGAAAAGGGAAAGGACCAATTTGAACCACAAACCTTGATCGTGTCTTTCATTCGGTTTCCAAAGGAAAGCAAAAATTGCTGTTGTTTTGGACACCCTCCACATACTGATCCGATTAGACATGTTGTTGATTGAAATGTTCATGGTATAATAATCCTTGTGTATATTTATATATATATAAAACAAAAACCAAAAGGAAACTAGACTAGGCAAGGCTGCGCAGCATTTGTCACACAAGTGTCAACAGCTTTTTAATTAAAATGAGGCAGTCATTTATGTAGGGTCCAAACAACGTAGCCTTTTTATTATACCGTAAGTCCTTAAGACATTAAAGCTTAAAAGTGGGGAATGCCGTGTTGTTGTTGTTGTTTTTTTCCAGAGAGGTGCTTTGACACTGTTAGGCAGACAAACAGACAGATAAGCTGAAAACAGATAGTCATGTAAAGAAATAACATACTAGACAGCATTTTAAATACGTATGTCGCAGAGATGTGCTATTAAATCAAAAAAGTCTTTTCTTGGTTGATTCAAGTCATTGCATCGATGGGTCAGTTTTCTATTCAAATTGACAAAATCCTTAAAAATATTCCACAGCTTTTGCTGTGGAAAATACAATCCACTTGCATCTTGTGCAAAATACCTGTACCTGCCAAATACGATCATTTTTTTATACGAGTATCGCTTCCTTTTTACCTCCTTTTAAATTAACAATCGAACTACCATATGATTCACAGCTCTAGAAGAGACCTACAAAGGCATTTATGCCACAATACACCTTCATTTAACGTGCATTATTCACTACAATAATATTTCAAGCATGAGTGCGCACCCTTATGAAATGATACAACTTTATCTAACCTACCTGTACTCTCAATTTCTTTTGGTAAATGATGCATAAGTCAGCTACTCATCCATAAACCCATCTATTCATTGCGTATACCGGTGTAGGGTCACAAGGGTGCTAACCCACACACAATCCCACTCAATCAAACATCAGGGGCAATTTAGAAATGCCAAGGAAACCTGGGGGTTCGGGGAGAACATGCAAACTCCACGCATACAGACCGGAGGTGAGATTTAAACCCCTGACCATGTGTATGTGAGGCGACAACGCGAAACACTAAGCCACTGTGCCACCACATGCATGCATGGAAGTCGTGTAATGCTTGAAATAAGTATGCATGCCAAAATCATTCATGCAACGGTACAGTACATCCTATTCTGTTTCATTTAACCGAAGATATTGGCTTTAATAATAGCTCAAGCAAGGACCAACACCTACTATTTACTACGGTTACACAACCTTAGCTAACCAATCTCTTTCGCTCTGCAGTTCTTTTAGGTGGACTAGTATAGACAAAATACAAAATAATCTATGTATAATCCCAGAATTACCCTGGTATCGTCCAAAGCTGCCTAGCTAAAGATTAAAATTTTAAAATATGTGTCTCCTGAATCAGTCATTATGTGAAAAAACCTGTCCTAGACCGGTGCGCTTGGACGTCTTCTTTCTCAATACGACAGTTCTGAGAACGAGTGCAACATAAATTTCTTACACTGTAAGTATCTGTCACGTTATTGTTATAAGCTGAAAGTGAGAGCGGCTCTAAAACAAAAACAAAAAAAAGTCTCCATGTTAAGCTCATTAACTGGTCTGCGACACTGTGTTCTTGTGTACAGTACATTTGATACTATAGCTGCAGCATATGAGAAACATGAGAAACATGTTAGGATTGGCAGCAGAGGTACAGTAGCAATATAGCAGTAACAGATTACAGAGCCGAAGGGTTTTTCCTAGCAGTCCACTGTACAAAGAAATGAAATCTGCCAAATGTGAATCAGTGCAGGTCCGGAGAATGGAGGTTGTAGGATTTTAGGGGAATGAAAATGATTTAATGTGAAACCGTGACACGGTGAAAACGGTCTGTTTCCGCTCACACTGTTAAACTACTCGGATTTTCATACATACAAATCTCCAGAGTTTACATGCAGTAGAGGATGGTGCCAAAAAACCTAACAGTTCATCTGGTGGAAGGTCTTGTTGATGAAAGAGGTCAGAGGAAGAAACTGGCATGTGATGAGAGGAAGGATACAGTAACTCAATAAGAGCTCTTAACAAACACAATGAGCAGAAAAGTACGTCAGAATGTGGTTATGCTACAACAACACAAGAGCACATCAGGTTCCCCCGCTGTCGGTGAGGAGCAGGAATATGAGGGAAACAGGACAGTTGAATTGGTGAATCCCTTAAAGCACTATTCATACCATGGTACCTGAGATTAGTTCAGTTTTTTCTTCTCATGCTGTTGATGTAAACAGTATCTGAAGCTCCTGACCTGGCTCTGTAAAGCTCCATGGCCTGCGCTGCTGAATTGCTTAATAGATAAATGTGAAATTTAGCAAGTATACTGTACAAGTGTTCCTGTTGAAGTGGTCGATGAGTGTGTATCAAATTAGGGAAAGGTATAAATCTCTTGTCTGCGACGCGATGCTGTGTTTCCCCATTACATATTTAATTTAGTACATTAAAAAAACAACCATCCATCTACATTATTTAGCTGTCATCGAGCTACTTGTTTGTTTTTTTAAGCAGGCTAACAAATTAGAGCTGCGACAAGCTATTTCACTTTAATCCATGTGCAGCAGAAAGACTAGCATCTCAAATCGGGTGCATCTCAAATCACCCCATTGTTGCCAGTGTGGCAATTTAACTGGACATTAATCATGCTAACATGTCTCAACATTTAAAAAAATAATAATAATAATAATAATTTCTATTCAAATTATTCACAAAGTAGTGTTTGTTGTCCTAATTTTAAGACCTGAGCACTTCAGATGTTCTGGGTACCTTTTAAAATTCATGCCTCTGTCTGCAATCATATCATTAATACTGACACAGTGAGTGAGTCAGTGCGTGAGTCAGTGAGGCGGTGAAGCAGCCAAACGTGACCGCGCCACCGTGTCTCGATGAAGATGCCGTGCTTCGGATCTTCAGCCCGTCCCCGTTTCTTTTTTACACGTTCCTCTTTTTATCAGTCAGGTATAGGTTAATCTTTATCTCATTGGCCTGTAACACTTTATCCCAGAATTCAATAAGAGCTGTTCGTGCACTTTTAGAAAAGCTGGACGATTCATTTCTCGAGGCTGGTACTTCTTGTGCTAAACACACATTTCAGACTGGGCAATTATTGGTCTTAATGGCAACTCGTGACACATCTTCACTTTTCTTCAGGAGAGCATCTTGCTCTGTAACTGCTTTAATCCATGAGTTCTTTGGACAAACACGATTTACTGCTGTACATTTTCATGACCTAGCAGGATGTCCACTGGGGCATTTGTGCTTCTTAACAAAGTTGGTTTATTAGCTCTATGATAGCCTGCTTTACTGGCACTTACACTTTTTTATTTGCCCTTTCAAAATAATTCATTTGTTAGAATTATTATGTAATGAACTAATGAGTGAAGTAACTTAGCCACCATTTTACATACAGTTTACCTTAGGATACTTTCACACATACAATTTCCCATGGGGATTAATAAAGTAAGCTATCTATCTATCTATCTATCTATCTATCTATCTTTTTGGAGGGGGCTGGTAGAGCGAGGAGAAAGCATGACCAGACAAGGTTTCCAGTAACGCATGTTATCTATACAGTCTATTATTACCAAAAACACAGCGTGCTGGTTACAAGTCTACTTTCACTGCTAGTCACTTTAAGCAATTAGGTAGTTTCTTTATTATTATTATTATTATTATTATTATTATTTTCCTGTTAACCAGCTCTGTAATTCTTGCAAGACTGAAGTCAGGCCTGTAAATAAACCTAACAAGTTATTAGCGGTAACTAGGGTCATTAAAGATGGACAAATAAAATAAAAAATAAAAAACTACAGTACGTGTACACTTGCTATGTGTTGAATCACAACATAACTACTAAATGAATTCTTTTTTTTTGGGTTTTTTTCCAATTTTCTCCCCAATATTAGTCGTAGCCAATTCCTCCCCGTCACTAGGGGGCTCCCACA
>JAOVVA010000021.1:12339920-12364952 GCA_028565275.1 Leiocassis micropogon
GGCTGTGAGAGGAAAACAGCATCACCCGGGGTTCGAACCAGCGCTCCCCAGATGATAGGGCGAGCGCTTTACCACTGTGCCACTCGGAGGCCCTCTAAATGAATTCTTGTAGAGTGAAAGTCATCCTGATTTTAAAAATAAATAAATAAATAAAAACACAGGTTCTTTTTTCTTTTTTGATGTTCAAACCCAGGTCATAATTTGTGAGTGATGAAATTCACAGCTTTGTCTGTTTAACAAGTATGGACAAGGAAACTGTCGATCCTATCCCCTGATAATGGCGTGTGACTCACATACAGCCAGTCATGTAACATGCGTATTGAGAGTGGAATGAGAAAATTAGTGCGGAACAACACTGTTTGTAAACTGTGCAGCAAAATCGTCCTGACCGAGTGGCAATACCAAAGACATACAATATCGCCTTAGTCACTCCCACCTTCACGACCTACATTTAGTGACGTGAGTAACTTTTTATTACTTTTTTATATTTTTTATTTATGTTATACATAAAACACTACGCACTACTGCCAGTACCAGTGCACAGTATAAGCTCCAACAAATGTCAGTATGCTGTGTGATGTATCGTTATTACATTGCTCAGGCATAAAAATAAATTTCACCTTAGAAACATAACAAATCTTGTAATTTTTACAGTATTTTATTTTATTAGGATTTAGCCCTCGCCTGATCGTACCCTTTACTTTAAATTTTACTAAACAACTGTTACTCACACCCACATTATGTATACGAACATATAACAAACTTGTTGAACGTATCTCCTTCCTTACTGTGATAAAAAATATGTAATAATTATCTTTATTAATATGCATTTTAAAATGATAGTCATATTTATGTCCATATCGCCCAGCCCTAGTTGTGTTGTCGCACCACAGTGTGTGTTAGGGTTCGTATGGGATACAAAATAAAGTGAAAGTATCGATTTTCAATCTTTCCAAGCTTTCAGCATCAGCAAATATGACAAGCTGGGATAATGACAATTTTACTTTGGCATAATATCAAGGTAAGAAACTAGCTCTATGAAGAACTTTGAGCTCTTGTAAACATTATTATTATTATTTTTTTATCTGTTCTGGGATTGACTTGCCATCTAACTATCCTAATTAACCTAGATAGATACCTCTGTAGCTGTTTGCTTATCATCTGGTAGTGGATAAATGATAACTTCAGGATGAAGGTCATCTGTTTGCTTTCGTACATCAATAATGATAAAACTGTGTTTGGACGGCATTGAATACCGTAACATTAGTTTACTTTACTTACCTTGTCTCCCTATAATGCCTTGGCGTCACTGAAGTCTGGACAGTCTAGTGTGTGTATGTGTGTGTTACTACATTAAATTATCCTCCAAACTCATGTACATTAAAAACCACATACGTTCAATGATTCACGTGATGCAAAAGGAAAGGGGTTTGGCGGGGGAGGGGAGCGCTGACTGTCTGGTGGTGAGAGATTCTTTGCTGAAACGCAATATTACAGTTCTTTTAGGCTATTGTGAGAAATATATAAAAATGTGCTAGGATGAATTAGACTGTAGCAGGGTCAATGGGAGGCACTGTTCTGGCTCTTTTATTCCTTTAGCTCTTTCAGTCTTACCAAGGTACCAGTTAAATAGAATAAATCAATAATAAATATAATAATTTTGTGAACAGGGTGTGCTTTCCAGCTCTGCAACCTTAAAAAAAAAAAACAGGTCTCCTATGAGAACCGGTAGGAAAAAAAAAGGAAAAAACTCTGAAATGCTTCTCTGCTCCGACTCCACACAACAGCATCCGTCTCCGCCCACTCCACCTAGCTCCATATCAGCTTGCTCGATCTATCAGAACAAAAACCAGCAACATCATTCTATGGAAAGATATTTTCCATTCCCCGTTAAACTGCCTGGTAGAGTCTGACAGACTGCATTTATGCAGCTATTGAATGTCACGCATGCCATCCATCTCAACCTCGACAGCACGGCAGGGTGTGGAGGGAATATAAGATTAAGAACACACAGGTGCCTCAAGGTGCAACACTAAGAACAAAGCTGTTCTGAGCCTTAATGCCAAAGCAACTTATTACAGGCTGAGTGTCTCTGCTTCGGCAGACGAGTCGAGCAAAAAAATATATCTTAATCTTTTTAATCTTGTTGTGGGTCATGGGCATTAGCAGGCAGCTGGAAACGTTCAGGTGGAGCTAATCTGATCTGTGAGTGGCACATTATCGCTCAGATGAGCGGCACTTGCTAGCCTAGGGGAGATCAGATATCACTTAGCAGGCAGAGCCGCTTTCCGAGCCACCGCAGTGCGCCTCCATCCAACGAGACACAGAGACTGCGAGGCAACAATAACCCATCCCTACACCTGAACCCTACTATGGTGCACACGAGTTGGCACTGATGCTGTGGCTTGCTAAGACGGCCTGGGGCAGAGCAGTGCAGCTGGCACAGGAGAGTCTCTGTGCTGCCTTCAAAGTGTGGCCCACAATTAAATATTCTTCCCAGAGTGCACTCGAAAGAGAATGATTTATGTTCACTGAATCTGAAAGGTCTCTAAGCACACAGCGTAGACCAAATCCTCCTCCCTGCTGAGAATTTGTTTAGCTGGGATGCTAAATCTGATGTTCTTATGTGCTTAAGTTTACTAAATAATGGCGGAGGATGGTTTGGGGCACGGAGAAATACAAATAAAAATATTTTTAGTCTTGTAAACAGGACGTAGGTGGCGGATCATTAAGCGGTTTACCGTCAGGTATCTAAAGCAGTTAAAGCAGTTTGGAGATAAGCGGGGAAGCTGCTAATTGGATCCTGGTGAGTCACATGACTGCGTCTGGGAGCATGTGGACTGACAAATCGCTAGCAATCATTCTAGCAGAGGGAGGTCATTCTGCATACATCGGTGTCGAATTAACATTGTAGAACGAAGATGGATGCACAGCCAGTGGCAGGCGGTTTACAGCGTGGCATCAGGCTGATGTAATAAAGCTTATTAAATGAATAGACGGAGCTAAAAATGAATGGGCACAGATGGGCAGGAAAACAGCAGCACTGGGTGGCCGCGGCGTGCAGCTCTTTCAAGCAAGCATAAACCGTATACGTGTGGTGGGAGACTGTCATGCAGGGACTGCCGAACTGGCATCACCAACATGTGGACTTGCTTGGAGGAAGATGATGGTGCAGCCGAGTGTGACCATTTGGTTGTGGCAGGTGATGCAGAGTCCCAGCTCGGAGACGATGGACAGCTAGACAGCTGCTAAAAATCGCTGGATATACAAGCAGCCGTCAGCTCAGCACCCGTCAGTCTGACATAAATCTTCTGTTAGGTGCTGCACACCAAGACTGACGGCCTGTGGAGGCACTGGAGTGAGCGATGCTTAATCACCCGCCCTCTATTGTTCTGCCATAGTCGAGGCCACAGTGTCCCCTACAACCCCACCATACAGAGAGCACCCCTCTACCCCTCTCTCTCTCATCCATGTTCCCTATGGAGAGGTCAGTGTCTTTGGCTGCTGCAGTGTACAGTTACGTACTCCTGAAGCTGGCAGGAATAACACGTCTGCATTATCGGAGCTACCCTCATGAGCTTACACACACATACACACATACAGTACACACTTGTCCCAGTCTCCCTCAGGAGTACAATATAAAGACAAGTGCTTAGTTTTTCATTTTAGTCTACGCTTCTTTATATAATCGATTTCTGGACAAGTGTTCAATACCTGGCATGGCTCCCCTGAATAAGTCCGTGCATCATGCAGTCAACTTGAAGCTTGTGGCAATCCAGCGATAGCAAAAGGGCATGTGAAATGCAAAGTTGGCCTGGTTAAGTCCATCTGCTAAGCTGGGTTCGTGTCACGTGGCCCAAGCTTGAGGTTTAGCAAGCAGATCCCAGACAATCATTTTGCCTCGCCTCTCTCTCTCTCTCTGCTAGCATGTGGCACCCTGATGTGCTCGGTAATGCCAGACAATTATCTGCATTATCTGTTGCTGCTTACCCGTTTTACCCACAAACATTCTGAAGGAGTAGTGAGCTACTTTAATTACCTACTTCCTCCTCCTACGTTCCCTCAGGATTCACCCAAAATAAACCAGGGATTCGTCATAACGCAGGCCGTGGTCATACAGTACTACAGCATAAGTAGAGTGGGCATAATCTTATAGACAGAGCAAATGAAATTTGGACGACACGATGTAAACCTCCTGAAAAACACGCTGCTTGGACGATTTTGCGAATTTGACCTGGACCCTCACTAATGATAAGCACTTCAGTAGCCTTAATCGCCATGCTCACGCCATCTACTCAGGACGTGCACTGGGTCTCAAAGCGCATTTTCAACCTCAGGCACATCGACTATAGATTTGAGTAAACATTGTTAGCTTCGATGATAGGAACGGATAGGGAAGAGTTGCCTGGAGGTTAAAAGACAGACAATGACGACCTCAAAAATGACCTTTTTTTCCCAATCATCATCTGAAGGAGCACTGAATTGCCTTTTTTTTTAGGTTGAGTCATGCGTCAGGCCTGATTAACAAGATACCCTGCTACTGAGTTCTGCATTGCCCTAAGAGGGACATACTGTGTGTGTGTAGAGAGAGAGAGGGAGAGAGAGAGAGAGAGAAAGAGAGAGAGAGAGAATGAGAGCGACCTTGATATTCAGGGACAACAGACTGTGTGTGGGTATTGTGGGCTGAAATGGTGAGCACATGGCCTGTGACCACAGCCAGCCTTGAGTTCTGAGCTCAAGCCCCCGGAATGGCTTCTACAGACATCGGTAATTACCACCGTCAGCTCACACTTACTCTGGTGTTGAACACATGACTTATACCCCCCCCCCTCGCTGCTCCTCGCCGTTATCATTACTGCTGCAAGAAAAAAAAAAAGAGGAACTGGAAGAGTGAAGCTTAAGAGATACAGTAGGCATGGACAGTCTTCTGCAGAGGAGAGAAAAAGGAGGGGGTTGAGCATCCCAGAATGCATGCATTTACTTCCACTAGTAGGGAGACAAAATGGAGCTACAGGGAGAGAGGAAAGAAGAGAGAGAGAAAGAGAGAGAGGGTGGGGGGGTGAGCAATAGGAAAAGACAGGGACTAAGATCTTTCAAACATGCATTTCTATGTGTAAGTGCCCCAAGTCTCCTGGGATAGGTCCAGATGGGTATGGGTGAGCCTTGGGTGCCGTTGATCCTTTCACCATTTTACTAGTATAAAATTGATAATCATTATTATTCATTATTTTAATGTTGTGGCTAGATAAAGTGCTTTATAGATAAAACCTTACGTTCTGTCCTTGTGGATAGTGCTGATACATAAGGGGGTCCCATACTATTATGTCAAACACAGGACTATTTTGTGAATGGTTATGAAGATAAGTGGTTTTCCCTACAGTTGGAATAAAAAATAAATAGCTGTTTTGATGGATGCTGAAAAAGAAAATCTGCACCTGAGAAGCTGACTTTATTGGTGGTATTAGATGGAGTTGTTCTTATGAATAGCGATGAACATCAGGAGGCTCTACTTGTGGTTGAAGATGAGAAGAAGAAAAAGGAATTGCTGTAAGTCATGGTAGGTAGGTAGATAATGCTAAACCCCAGGAGCTGTCTGTATGAGTGTTAACGTAGTGTTTGAGGAAAGTAGAAAAAAAGTTTTTAAAAAGTTGTCCCTTATGTTGTTTAACATAATGTTGTTTATAGTGGTACTGATCACAAGGATCCTTAGGAGCTGTCTACTGTATGGGGGTAGTGTTTGAAAGGTGAGGCATGTTTGAGAAGGCTAAAAAGATGTACGTGGTCTAAAAAAAAGAGAGAAAGACACTTTATCAAGACATAGAGTATGAAGAGATCACCATATGAGAGTCTCTCCTTACCTCCGGAGCTGTCCTGATTAGTGGTGCTGAACCTAAGGAGCTCCCCTAATAGGCGGCTGTAAACACGAAAAGCTTCTACAGTCCTATGGGTGGCACTCTATATGTGGATCTGTCCTCGGAGGTGGTGCGGAACACGTGCAGCTGTCCTACGGGTGCTGCGGAACACGTACAGCTGTCCTGTGTGGTGTGGAACATGAGCATCTGTTCTATAGGCGGTACTGAATATGTGGAGCTGTCCTTATAGACGGTAATGAACACGAGGAGCTGTCCTTGTAGGTGGTGCTGAAAAACACTGAGGAAATAGGTGCTCTGCCATGCAAGCCAGTCTAGCGGCAATGAATCAGAACTCTGTGTGTGTGTGTGTGTGTGTGTGTGTGTGTGCGCGCATTGTTGCTATCCTCCTCTTCTTGCAGCAACCTCTGCATATAATATTATTAACCGAAGTATAGGAGTTACATGACTAATAACAGGTCATAGTCTATATATAACAGCAATGGGGCAATCTGTGAAAGTGAAATATTATATGCATGTCATTATGGTCGCTCTCATTATTATGTGCATTGATTTCTTCTATTCATTTGCCATTCAAATGAATACAGTCAATCAGTATTCTGCAAAGTCACTCATGAGCACAAAATTGCCAGTGGGGAGAAAAAAAACAATAGCATGAAGGAGATTAAGAAAAAGAATGGTTATTAATTATGCAGTAAATTTGATAACGCATCAATTTTCCATAAGTGGGTCATCTCTCATCCTTAAACAGTGCAATTGAAACATGGCGGGAACATCCCTCATCTTTGCTCTTTTCCCTTTAGAATGTCTCCGGCAAAGGACAGGAGTGAAGGGCAAAGAACAAAGACGCTCTCGCTTGCGTAGTCCTTCACTTGCCAGACGCTTGCTCTGCTTACATGCTCTCAGTATGCAGAGGAAAAGAAAAAAAAAAGCTCACTATCTGTCCGTCAAAGATGCGCCGCTACCATCCCTCGGTCGCTCGCTTTCACATGTGGAATGCCAGAGATGGCCTGGGAGATTCCTTATCGGTTTGGGGTGATGAGATTTACGTTCAATCCTGACACACTGAAGAGGTTATTGATAACATTTAATCCCCCCCTTTTTTTTTATAAACTAGTAACTGCTTCCAGGTTCAAGTCATTATAACAGACCTTAGGACACAAGTTGTGTAATATGCATGACAATGCATGACAATGAAAGGTGTTTAAAAAAAAGGGGGGTGACTGACTTTTATGCAAAATAATATTTTATAATACCACATGGTTAATTTTCACGATTTTCCAGTCTGACTATGGCCGAGAAACATGCAAGTGAAATGTTGTCTAACCTTTGGTGATCTCTTGTAGGCTCTACGTTGAACCCTACAGGAGTGCTTTCCTTGGAAGATAAACACTTAACTATACAAAGCACCATGAAAGAACTGTTTTATTTTATTTATTTATTTTTTTAAGAGTAACCACAATAACTGCTGCAGGCAGAATGCTGCAACCCTGACTTTATTATTTATATACACACACAGCAAATACATAAATACTTTTAAACAAAGAAAAACACAAAAACACACAGTTGCCAGGCACACAAGCTACTCTTGCTACTTGAGATAACGTTAGCAACAATATAGCAAATATAAACTTGTATAAATACTAGGGATGGGAATAAAAAAGAACCAGATGATGATGATGTTACCACGCTACCTTATATTATATATTAATATGTATTATATATTATAGATGCCAATTCTATTTATCTTGCATTTCTTTTATCACGATTTATTTAAAAAATATCCAGTTTAATATTTTATTAAATTTTTTTAGATTTTGTTACAATTCTAGACAAATTTTACAAATAGTTTGTTCTACCACTCAGGATACTGTACTGTCTGTCAATGTATGAATAGTTTAGAGTGTACCACCTATAGGATTTAGAGGAACAGCAACATATTACCACCTCAAATGCAAACATGTATAAATTAAAAAAATTAATAAAATATTGAATTTGGAATAGGTGTAGTGTTAAGTGAATTGCCACACAAAAAAAAATCAAGATATGTAACTGAAACGATTTTATCCCCCAGCCCTAATAAATATAAAACTATGAATATTAATGAAAACGTTAATATTCTACACTATAGTATATTCATTACTAACACACTGCCAAGCCAAACAAAAAGTCACCACTTCAGAAGGGACTGAATCAAGTACCAAAAATAATTAAGGAGAATGAAATTACTGAAATTGGGTTTAGAACTGTCCCACACATTATTAAAACCTGTAAGGACTATGCTGTGGAAGAAATATTGTCAGAAAAAAAAAAAATCATGAATAGAGATCATTTCAACAGTTAGTAAAGATGCATGGTAAAAACGTGACAGTAGAAATCAGATTTGTTTTTGTTTATTTGTAACCTACTACACTGCAAAAAAAAAGCTGAGAAAACTATAACTATAATATAAATATTAAGGCAACATGTTTTTTTTCAGTTTCCTCAACTTAAGATCAAAATACTGATCTAACTTACTGTTCTAAGTTGGGAATCTAGCTGTTAAATGATCAGCTTACTCAAATTCCTAGATTCACCTGACTTAACATTTCATTGCTAGTGAAAAAATAACAGAACAAGAATTTTAGATTTTAGAATTATTTTGTCAATTGCGCTATTTGCCCACATCAAAGCTAGAGTTTTAAAGGTGCAACCATTCCACCCAGTCCACTCCAGACGCCTCAAAAGTACGGCCAATCTGTTCAGTTTGGATTCGAACCCCAGATGATAATGCAAACACTTTTCTGCTGCCAATTTAATGCAGAACAACAACAAACTAAAACTTTAACTTTTTTCGTCACAACAAAGTTGCGATGAAGTGAACACGCAGCATTTAACTGGCCCATCAGTCTTAGCACACATATGGACTCCTGGGTGGTGCAACAGAAAACCACCTGCCTTATTATCTGGAGTTTAGGGGCGCTGACAGGATTATATTTCATAATACACACAAGGAACCACCATCGTTACATAGATTTAATGTCTCGGTACAACGCATGCACACATGACTACTCAGTTAGTAAGCAAGCAAGAGCGAGCGAGATTGATTTAAGTTTTTTTAGCACGTTACTGGTACAACACCACAATAAAACTTTGATTACTCCACTGCATGCATTTCAAAGGCCCAACTCGGTGCTACTGTTGCTTTCGGCAGAACCTTCCCAGTGTGCAGTAGGTCGCTTTCTATTTTCAAAAGCTTGAAAAATGTTTAGTTCAGTTCAGTTTTGCTTATTTCTAAGTTACTTATTTGCCTGTTAACACATAAGATAAGCTAAATGTAAAAAAAAAAAAAAAAAAATAGAAATAAGATAGTAACAAGAAAGAATGAGTCCATCAGAAGGACAACCCATCTAAGATGTTTTGGAGATAAAATCAGAGAGGCCAGATTTGTCATTGGTTTGGTCAGGTTCAGAAGAGAGATTGTGAATATATGGGTAGAAGGAACTTCCAGGCAAAGGAAGACCAAAGAGGAGATTTATGGATGCAATGAGAGAGGACATGAAGTTAGTTGGTGTGAGAGAAGAGCATGCAGAGGATAGAGTTACAGTATATGGAGGCAGATGATTTGCTGTGGCGACCCCTGAAAGGGAACAGCCGAGAGACAAAGAAGTCCATTTTAATTATAATACAGCCTATCACATACTATACTATCTTATTTAACACTACTCTATTCCAAAATTCTCTAGATTTCTCTTTTGTAGTTCAAAACAGGTGTTATTCGTTCACCTGTTAGTGGACAGCCACAGCAGATTACCTGACATGCATATTTGATTTGGTGCAGGTTTTACGCTGGATGACTTGCAACACCTTCATGGGCTGGTGTTCCTTTTAAGGGAATTGAACCCTGGTCCTCTGCGAGAAAGGTGAAGGTACTCTCAGTGTACTAACAGAGCACACATTTTATCCTGTTTGATTCTATTCTATTCTTTTCAATACTTTATTATACTATACCATACTGTATTACACTATACTAAACTTTATAACACTATACTATACTGTATTATACTAGACTATACTAGACCATACTGTATTACACTATATTAGACTATACTGTATTAGTCTAGGACTATATTAGACTAAACTATACTATTTCATACTGTATTATCCTATACTATATTGTACTATACTATACTGTATTAGACTATACTGTATCAGACTAGACCATACTGTATTATACTACACTACACTATACTAGACCATACTGTATTACACTATATTATACAATACTGTATTATTCTAGACAATGGACCTGAGCAATATGGACAAAATTTGGTTAATTTTACGACAATATATTTACATTTTTCTCAAGTCTATTAAAGAGAACTGTGTTATTTATTAACAGCTTTTGGTTATGTACATGAACTAGACAACAGTGAAAGGTGTCTTTTCTGCTTTTAGTTGGAAGTGACATATGGTAGCGTAGCACAACACACTGCGAAGCTTATCCTTAACTTCACTCAGGTGTTCCCTACATAAGCGAGATAACTTGACTTACTGAAATGTTTCTGGCATTACATACCTTGACAGGAGGATTCTGATTAATTCTCTAAAGCCGGATTCCTCCAGAGTGTAAATCAGGGATATGTCTTTACAGATGAAAGTTGTTACTGCGCTTGTTTTTTCTTTTTCATCGCAGCAATGTCTTATATAGAATGCGCTTCACAAACGACTCCTGTAGAGAGCTTTCAGCTTGTTTGGCTTTTAGTTTCAATTCTTGGCTTTGTAGATGATAGTTTTTAGCTAGCTGAAGTGAAGGCTGGTGTGAGACATACCTTTAAAAAAATCTGCTTTCTGGTCAGTGTCAGCCTTGTTATACAGAAACCATGTCCAAACAACAGAATTACGTATCCTTTTTTTTTGGCTTGTCAATCCTGTAGTTGGGTTTAGTTGATTCCTGTTCTATGTCGAAGTAGTAATGTAGATTCACTATATATCACTCTCCTCTGTGCTTGTTTTTTGTTACAGGTAAGTAAGAAAGATTCCATGGTCCCTTAAAAATGTTAAGGCAATTGAACAATGTTGGCCTCATTAAGGTCAGAAGCCCAGAATCTCTGGCTGGTTAAAAAACAAACAAACAAAAAGTAACACTGCCTATAAAGAAGAAATACTATAGAGAAATATCCAGCAACAGACATTTTTCTTTTGCCCTACAATATTAATCACACATCACATAACCCTATTATTATCTTAGATTTTATTCTCATTTATTCTTCAATATTGTTTTATAATCTATATATAATCTATTATGATTAGAATTAAGGAATTCTACATTTGTATACATTAGTAAATTGTTTTAACTGTTTTGTACACAGCATTCTACATTGGTAATTATATATTTGTATTTTATATTTGTTTCTGGGCTAATCCATGTGATAATCACATTAAATTGTGATATGGTAACCTTCTGTTATGTTAGAATGGCATTCATATAAAATCGATTATTTTACAATTAATCGATCAATAAATTGAAGTCCCAGGACTGTCAGGAGGTCCAGATCTAGAGTCCTAACTCTCATAACTACAAACTTTTTTAGCATTACTGAAGGTACTGAATTGTCATTCTCACTGAGTAACATTTTTAAGATCACTTTATATAAATAATGAGATACGGGTTTAAAGAACTCAAAGAAAGCCCTGTGTGACTGTAGCTCTACTGTATTGTTAGCCAAACCTGATGAACAATGCATAAAGATGCCCATATCATGAATATGACTCAAAACAGATGAAAATGCTCAGCTTTGCTTTGCAGGCTCAAAGTAGAAATAAATATTATGTCCTTGCTGCTTCTAATTCACCTAAATAAAACCATTTCAGCACAACCTTAAGCGTGGCCACTCATCCAGAACAAGGTCTCATTAAAGCATCCTAAAATCAATGCTGAAAATGGGTCACTATACCAGACTGACACCAATACGGTGAGATGAAGCACCTCTTAAAAAAAATGGTGTCAGTATAGTACACAGTGTTTAAGGCGTTCGTTTTTTTCAGTGCAAATGCTGATGGAAATCAGCAGATTTTCTGAGAAAGCTTGAGCCTGAGTCATTGCTGGCTCATAACAGTCTGACACACTGAATTTAAACACTTAAAGAAGAAAAAGCGCTCACTCCGTCACGGGGAGATTACAAGTTTGAATCTCGAGGATGCCAGAGCTATCCATGGCTGGGAGCCACGGAAGCAAAATTACCCATGCTCACTGAATGCGTGGGATGGCATATTCTCTCCCACCTGTCAATCACAGAGACGCTGGCCAATCATAAGTGGACTGCGAGCTCCGGTATGTGGAAGAGAGCGGACAGTGCTTTTGCCTGGCGCTGGTTTGTATGGTATTTAGTTAGTAACCTAGTAACCCAGAGTAAAGATCTATTTAATGATAGAAACTTCAAAGCACTTTTGTAAGTCGCTCTCGATAAGAGCGCCTGCCAAGTGCCTAAATGTAAATGTCTGAGTGTGTTACTGTGACACAGCATGGGCAGCGGCTGCTGGAAGGGATCCATTCGGCTAGCTTCACGTGCTTTAGATGACGCATAGTTTACAGTAAATAGCTGAAAAAAAATCCTCTTCATTGAAACAGTTAAATACTGCATAAATAAACCAATACATCCTACATTATTATTTTCTTCTAAGAAGGTGTCACATATCCACAGAACCCAAAAAATGTGTTGATTTACTCAATCCAGGCACTGAAGAATTTAATCAGGGCATGAGATGAAAATTAATAAATAAATAAATAAAATTCAGAACCAGGACTTACAAAACTGTACAGAACACCATCACCTTGTGTTAGGTCATGTGCCTAATTTGGTTGATATCTGTAGTACTGCAATGCACATAGCTATTTTAAATGTTGGAAAGCAATATTATTAGAATTTCCTTGTATTTAGTAGTCCTGTATTAAAAAAAAATCTGTGTTAATTAAAGAAATAATTGATCGATTAATCATACGGTTGCCATGTTTATATTATATTACATGTTATAAGTACAGTATTTACTATATTAATTCACAAGTGGCACAATGACTTGGTGGATAGTAGAAATGGGAATCACCAGGTGCTGTGATATTTTCCCCGATACCTTTGTGCCAATTCTGTAAGTACTGCGATTTTATAAATATCCCAATTCTAAATCTTTTTTTATTTATATTTTTTAAAGTGAACCATGTTAAAAAGTTGTACATTATACCACCTCAATTGCAAACATATTTACTGTAAATTATAACCTGACTAACATTAGATCAAATTCAAAGATTTTGGAGTCATTATAGCGATACATCATTTGACACATAAAATAATCATGATACATAACTGAATCAATTTTTTCCCCATTAACATGCTCCAGTGGTTATCATAGTCACCTCGCTCCTGCAGAGTTTGAATCTCACTTCCAGTCCTGTGTGTATGTACTGTAGTTTGCGTGTTCTCCTCGTGCTTGGTGAGTTTGATCTACAGTAGGTTCCTTCTACACTGAAAGTCATGCGGTCTATATTGACTGATGCTTCCAAATTGCCCACAGTATATAACTGTGTGTGTCTGTTTGTGCCCTGCAACAGGTTGGCACCACATCTCCTGTAGGGTGAAGCTATGCACTTTGTCCCTTTGAGTTCCCTGTGACAGGTTCCTCCCCCAGTGACCCTACACAGGATAAGCGTTTTTAAATGGATGAATGAATATTGATTCATTTCACCTTCGTTCTTAACAAATGTGAAAGAAATGAAAGCATGTTAATTCATGTGCAACCCCGCAGGAACGCTATGACCTCTTCTTGTCAACATCTATTGATTTGTGCTTGTAATATCATTTCTGATATGGTTACAATTTACTCGCTTTAGTCTTGATCCATGTAAACCAGCCTTAAATTACAAGTCAAACATATAGCTTATTGTATTAAGGTGAGCATATAAAGATTGAATCCTACATTAAATTATTATGAGAATACATTTCTATATTAATTTATGACTCCCATCTCTCTCAGTCTACATCATTACACGAGTAGGCATGCACAATAAGTGATTGAGCCTACACTTTTCAGCCCGGCTGCCACCCTGGTCAAGACACGTGATGTTTCATCTAAATAAATCATCAATCCTGCTCAGATAGGAAGAGCATTTGATTTTTCTTTTTCGATACCTCCATTTAAAAAGCTCATGAAAGTTTCATGGAGCGGGTGTATCCAGCGAGCAAAAAAGAAAACACTGACACGTTCGAATGGAGCGAATTCAATCCCTGCCATTATTTCCTAGCGGATCCATTTAATCTTCATTACACCGAGAAGGAAAACATATTTGCATCATGCGCTGTACTCGTCATGACGCTACCCACTGGTGGAATGAAAAATAATCGAAGATCTTGGTCAATGGGGAAATCAGACAGGAGCGCCGCTTTCGGCTATGGGGTGCATGAGGTGTTCAGATACAGCTATGAAGGTGGGGGGCGTGTGTGTGTGTGTGTGTGTGTGTATGCAAGAGATTCAAGCGCAGTGAAGAGAAGGCAAGAGAATGATTTATTTATGCAAGGAAAAAAACTACTCAGAGCTCTTATCAGGGAAGGTAAGTGCACTAAAATTTTGGGCAGCGAGAAGAAAAGGCAAAGACAAGGAACCCATGAAAGTGTCTCTCTCCAGCACTTGGCCACCACGCAGCAGTCGGTGATGCAGTTAATTACGGGTTCAGTGCATGGAAAGCACTCAGCAGACAACAGATGCTGGAAGGGGAGAGACACACAGAGACAGAGAGAGAGAGAGCGAGAGAGAGACATAAAGAGAGAGAAAGAGAGAGGCTTCCAGTTCTAACATCTGACAGTTTACCTTGCAAACCATAAGAGATTCTTATGAGTGGGTGGATGAAAAAGAAAAAAAAAAGGTGGGGGGATTTCTTAGCATGGCGACAAGCACGTCAATGCCAAACCCCTCCCAAAAATATTGACTCGAGGGAATCGCTTGGCATTCGATTCACTGATTCATTCAGGTGAGTTGTATAGCAGGTGTATACAGAACTCAGAAGGACACACGCGCGCTCGCGCACACTAGGCTATGCATGGTTTCAATCAAATCAACTTGTTTCAGAGTGATTCACGGGGATACACTGTAAACAGCACTTTACACACAGAGGAAAGACTGCGCTACACTGTTTCATTAATATTAACATTAATGTTACATTGTTTCTCGGGCGGCGCGCAGATGAAAGGAAAATAACCGACTGAGATGGAAACTGTAACCAGAAACGTATAGTGACAGTTTTCTGCCTCAACGCCATCACTGTCTCTCAATTCCAGCTCGGTGTTTAACGTTACCTGCTCGTCGTGTCACCTCGACAACCAGCTGAGGACGTTCTTTGTGTTTATATCCACGCCGTATAGACTCCACAGACGCCTTTTCGTTTGCCCCGCTTTTTTCCCCTTCCTTTTCCTGTTCCTTCCCAGCTCTGTCTCCGTGTCAAAGCTGCTCCACCTGCCTCCCTCTGTCCGTGTGTGTGTGTGTGTGTGAAGAGCCGGAGCGGAGTCTGGTTGCCGTTCCCGCGCGCCGCTCGCCGCTCGCGCCCTTAACCCGCAGCGCTGTGTGGGAGCGGGAATGAGGGCGCGGTCAGACGAGCAGCTGGCCAATCAGCGCGCAGCGCGAGCTCGCCGAGCTAACCAGGACCACTGCGGCACGCGCAGTGTCCAACCTAGCACACTTTATCAGAGTGTAGGGTTTTTGCTAAAACACATAATGTATAGCATCTCATGCTAAAAACATGAGTTTATTTCGTCCAGACAGCTCACACATTCCAAGACACTGTCCAAAAATTAGAAGACTACCTGCCAGCTGGTTAGATACTTTTATCGATCCCAAAAGAAATTACAAACATCCAGTATCAAGGATAGTAATACAAGTGACATGTAATTGCACTAGTAAGATCGCCAAGCCGTGTTCAACTAAATGACTTGAAAGAAAAACAAATTACAGCGGTACCTTGACAGACGAATTTAATCGATTTCTTAAGGGCGAAATTTTGTATTGTGGAACGCATTTTCCCATAGGAAATAATGTAAATTCGGATAATCCGTTCCAGCCACCCAAATTAATTATAAATATTACCAATTTACAACACTGTAATCTTAGATTTGCATTTAAAAAACAATCAAAACATTTAGGGAAGACATTTTTAAAAGTAAAATATGAAATAAAAAGACATTCATGTATAATCAGGAGATAGACGCGTTAACCTTAATTAATTATTTCTCTTAGCACCAGCTGTTTTTTTAGTGACGATTTCTTTCTTAATTTTTACTGAAAGTGGCTTGTTTAACGTCTTGCTACCGTTCTTGCTAACTTTCTTGGGACCCATGATGCTACTGTAGGTGTTCACTAAATCTTGTACAAAATGAGAAAAAAAAAAAAAAAACTAAACTTGCTTTGCTTGGCTTTCAATGATCCAAATGTCTCCCAAATGTACATGAAACTTAGCCAACGTTTAGTCCGGTTTGTTCGTTCATATGTCAAAAATGCTTTGTATGCCAATGCCAAAATCTTGAAAAATTTAAATTCTTAATAGCGATAATTTGTAACGGAGGGCATTTGTATGCTGAAGTTCCACTGTATAGACAAATAGGGATGTATAATCAGGAGATAGACTGGGGCAAATTGAGATGTGCAAAAATTGAGATATAGCAATTTAAAGTGACAGCAGTGCAAAAAGTGAGTGATGTAAGAATGAAATAATGAAGGTCAATGTAGATTAGAGTATAAAAAGTTATGAAAGGAGAGCTAGATGAATAACTAAAAATGAGTAGTGGCTGAGGGACGATCACGACCAAAAATCCTGATCATGTCCCCAAGCACCATAAAAAAGACTTAAAGCAGAGTATGGCCCTCGGAATAAAGGACGTCCTGAGTTTGTCCGTAGATCAGCTCTGTGATAGAAGTCTGCCACTAAACATGCTTTCCTGCTTGGCAAAAGCAGCATACAGTGGGTGACTGGTGTTGAACATGATGGACAGCACTTTGTTCAAGTGCTGGTAGAAGGGGTTTTGAATTACTGCTGATAATCTCTCATTTCCTCTTCAGTAACCACTCGTCCTGGTAATGATTGTGGTCAATCCCAAACCATTCCCAGGAACACAGGGTTCAAAAATCTTTTATCAGTCACAGGCAAATACTTTAAATGTTGTAAAGCAAGAATGTCTTAAAAAATTGATAAAGACCAGAAAACAGTAATTAATAAAACAAATTTGGTGTGACACACTTGCACAGTTGCAACAGGTTGAGGACACCTTAGTGTCAGGTACAATTTGTGCAGTTTTATGAATAAATTAGCTACAGTAAGTTTTACTGAGCATCCTGCAGAACCTTCTGAGGACTTTAACTGTTGCATCTGCTTCTTTCATTCTTCTTTTTTTGTCTAAAAAGTGGTTGATTATATAATGTGCTGCTTTCTTTTCTGGCATACAAATATTTTTTATTTTATTACTTATTTTGTGGTGAAAAAATTATGTTTGAAAAGCAGAAATGTTTTTGTACTGACTCAATAATAGAGTCATAAAAAAAGCTAGACAAAGTTTTACTAAAAAACACTAGGGTGTCTAGACTCTAGCATAGTACTATTCATCTTTGGTGTGACACCAGTCTACTACGGGGCACCATGCACACATATTCACACCTTATTGAAGGGAACCTGATAACCTACAGTAGCATGAACCTATAGAGAGACAGCATGAACCTGTGCCAGTAACCTGTGACAAAAGCATGAACGCACAATCACTTGTGATGAATTAAAAATCCTTTCAATTCAATTCAAATGATTGAATGCAAATGAATTTAAATTCCTGCCATTAGATTATTGTTTTGTGTTAATTTCTATGTTGTTGTGAAATTAACGTATTGACACATTTTCATCTTTGAATTTTCTACAGTTGTGACCTCTTAGATCAAACCAGTTTTGCAATTCTTACCTGTTCTCAGAACAAGTTCTTTGCATACGTCCAATGCCCGGTTCTAGAATTTAAACAGATGCATGCATCGCATTGAGAAGGTACAGACCCACATAGTAACGCATACACACTACACTCAAGATCTTCAATTATCATTAGGTACTTGGGTACAACAGCACCGGCAGCACATTGATGAACATTGACATATGTATTTGATTTGCATTAACTTCTAAAAGTGGAAAAAGCCAATGTGTTTGTCAGTGCATTAATTTCAACGCAACCCAGATCATAGGTGATTTTAGACCCTTTTTAGGGATGCTCAAGCACCCCAAATTAAATTTTATTACCTAAAAAGACAATGCTAACAATAAGGAATCATTATTTTCTAAAGTAATTTTTAGCACTCTACCATTACAGTGCAAATTGCTTACAGATTTGACCAACAATTATAGGTTTGTCTAATGGTTTAATGTCCAGCATTCTTCATGGCATAAAATTACACATACAGTAGTTGCTGTCATAGTTTACATATTGTTAGTAGTCTGCAAGCCAGTGGGAAGTAATGAAGAAGAACACATGGATTAAAAGCGCTGGTAAATTAAAAATTGAGCAAGTGATAGCTGACGTACAGTAGACGTACTTTGCTAATGTTTGGTTCTGATTTAATGTGCTTAATCTGCTTTCACAGTGTCTGTGCACTTTAACGTCAAGTTGCTATATAGTGCTTTATACTTTGACTTGTGTCATGGCTACACAAGCTGGTAGGTAGCTGTCTGGTTTTTAACCAACCAACAAGTTGCATCCAGTAACTTGCATAGCCTCATTTCTCATCCTATCACCTTTGTATACTAAGTGATGGTTTTATGGATCTATATTAAAATAAGTTTTCCCAGATTTGTTGCTTTCTTTCAATTTACATAATAGAGTAGTTATTACAATATATAAAAGGTAATGTACTTCGAGGTCGAAAATGGAGAGTAACTGAACAAATTAACAAAGTTAGATTTTGAGATCAATAACATTTCCCAAGTCTCAGCATGTAAATTGGTGTATTATATTGAAATCTGTGATTGATCATTCTCAACCATTCTTATTATACACAATAATAGATAACAGTATAGTTGAAAACTTTTGCAGACTTTATAAAACTTTATTCTATTTCTCGTTTTCTTTAAAAAAATATGGGGTGAAACTCATTTTACTTACTAGTAATACTAACATTTGTGTTAATCAAAATATAATAAAAAATATATTAAGATAATACTAATAATCAAATAATAGTTACTATTAACATTAAGGTATTGATAGCAAGACATTATACATGCTACATTCTCATTAGGGGCGGAGCCCCTGAAAGATCTGATTCTAAAATTACCCCTGATGGAGATTAACACAAAAATTTATCTACTGGCAGCCTTGCTGTAAAATGATGTAGCCCTAAATTATTTTTGGCAGGTAAGCAGTCAGCTAGATGTTAGCACTCGGCTTTGAGCACGCAATGTTAATTCTAATACCCTACAGTTGGCTGCTCCACTTTGCCATCCATTAAACAATTTTTAAAAGATGGAGGACAATTTTAATTCAAAACAACTAATTTGGAAGGTGGAAATTAAGTAGTCAGCTGGTAAAAATGATCTAACAGCTCGACCAGTTTGGCTTAGTTGTGGCACTGGTCAGACAAAGCTGGATTTTCAGCAAGCTATCAGAATCTTAAACCATCCTAAAATTGGTGGATGAATAAAGAAAGGGCAATATGTGTCCTCTAAAATGCATGACCACTTTATCTTGCAGGATATACCATACACAGTAGGTCACTTTGCAGTAATCCAGTAATGGATTATAGTTAATGTGTTGCTATGTGCAGTTTGCAAACACATTCATCAAACCTCAAAGGCACATATTTTGTACCTTCAGTGCATGATCACAGTGTACTTTTAAAAGCAAATAAAAGAAATAAAATACATAAGCTACATTTGGGTCACTGCTGTGCCTTTAATTAGTTTTTAAAGTAAAACTTACACAAGAAAGTACAAGAATCTTTATAAGAAATAGCTACATAATAAAGGTACAAAAGATGTAATATGGGGTGCAGCTCCGGTCATATCTCACTGTACTATCGGCTTAGTGGGTACTTCAGTGATACAGTATGACTGTACAAACGAAGGGTAGACAAAAAAATAACACCCACCGAATAGACTTAAGATTAGGTGTAGTCCCTTTGTGTACACCTGCAGTGTGTAGCAATGAAATATGTATGTCAAATATACTGTAGTATATGATCTATCATGTATAAACTATATAAATACTTGAATGTATGTTAGTTTTAATGCAAGCAGCAAACTAACAAAAATAATCATGATTTACTGCTTAATTTGTTTTCCAGGGAAAGAATTATTAAAATTCAGACCCTCCTCACCCAACTGAATCATACATTTCTAATATACTTTACAACATAAATAGATGCATGGATTCTTTGTAAATTGAACATTTGCATAAACCAAATCTTGGCATATCTTTAGCAGATGCAAAGTGTAATTCGAACTATGGCCTGAAACATTTCCATTAGAGCATTTCTGTGGAACTTATGTAATAGTTTTCCAATAGATTGTTTCTCAGGAAATGGCCTACCTTAGTATTAATTTTTCCAATGAAAAGCCGCATTCATCCAGTGTGCATTTATTTTGAGATGTTGAGATGAGACAGGAAACTGGAAAAAGCAACAATCAAACACACAAACAAAACAGCCAGTGCAAAGGTGAAACACTCACTCACTCATCGTCTATACCACTTTATCCTGATACAGTACATGGTCGTGGGGAGCCTATCCCATGAGACTGAGGGCATGAGGCGGGCACACCTGGACAGGGTGCCAATCCATTGCAAGGCACACACACATACTAATTTACACAGCACAGGCAATTTGGAGATGTCAGTTAACCTAATCTGCATGTCTTTGGACTGTGGGAGGAAACCCGGAGTATCTGGAGGAAACCTGGGGAGAACATGCAAACTTCATGTACATTACACAGACACGAGGCAACAGCGTTAACCACTACGCCACCGTGCAGCCAAAGGGAAACGCCTCATCTTCAAACTAAAATTTTCTTCCTCACTGTACAAACAATCGAAATGTATCATCACTTAATAGTTTAACAGTGATGACTAATAGAAAAAAATTAGACGAAATGACACGATTTCTCATTTCGTTTCTGGTCCCTAGTTAATTAAGAACTGTCTGACATCACACAGGATGTTTAATTATTAAAGAGTATGAAGTCACAATTCTGCTGAATTTCTGCTCTTAGAACATACAGAATTTTATTAACGAAAGCTCCCATGCGCAATACCAGTGGGGTCTCACATTCAGAAAGTTTAGGTGTTAAAAACAACAGCAGGGTGCACACCCTTTTCAGTCAGTACGTTTACATGCACAGTTAAGTCAAGCCACAGTTATAGCTCGACTAGGCCATTTAATAGGACTACTGCTCTTGTCTCATTTTACAAACACGGCAGGGGAATCGATTTATTGACAGAAGTATGTTTGACTCTGCTACGATAGGTGGTGATATGCCCCCTCTCAGCTTGTTAGTATTGCATTCCCGGTTGACCTACAGTATTACATCACAGACCAAAATAATCGACAAACAAGTCAGCTAGCGGCAAACTGTTAGCATGTCGAGAGGTGAAAACATGGACAACTTTACAGGATTGTACATTTCATACATGCTGTATGCTTCCCTTTTTGTACAAGATGAGACGCACACTGTCCCTTGTGTTATCCGAAGGCGAACGACAAAACCGTATTGTTTAGAGACTTCTTCCACCTTTACACACCATGTAAAAATACTGACTACTACTGACTACTGAATCTACTTATTGTAGATTCAATGGTACCTAATTTGTGCCATCAGTTTATCATTAGAATTATACACATTAAGACCGACTATTATGTCTGCAAGGGTACATTTATACTGATTGGACAACAAGGAGCAAAAATTGCATAATGTTAAACGTTTTAATTTTCAAAAATAAGTGGGTGTAAATTATTAATTGCTAGAACACCTGCAGAACTGCTGCTCACTCACTCACTCATCGTCTATGCCACTTTATCCCATATGGAGGGTCACAGGGGCCTGGAGTCTATCCCAGGAGACTTGGCAGGGGCACGAGGCGGGGTACATCCTGGACAGGGTGCCAATCCATCCAAACCCACCAAGCACGGGGAGGACATGCAAACTCCATGCAGACAAAGGCGGGAATCGGACCCGGACCCTGGAGGTGTAAGGTCTAGTTTTAGCTAACTAGATGGTAAAAAGTAATATTTCGAAAAGTAATGAATAAAAGTGAAAGGTTTTAAGGGGAGGAAAAGAAATTTTTTTTTAGTTTAGGCAATAAAAAACAGACAATAAAATACATAGACACAGAAATTGTACACTTCTATACAGTATGCATATTTAGATATAAAATTATCAAGATAAACTATTTAGTCCTAAAACTATGATTTATATTAAATATTGCAATCACCAGATACTGCAAAGATACAAATTCTAAGCAGACTGGCGTCAGCTAGCTGACTGTAATTGCAAATTGCATTGTGTAATGACCCAGTAATTTGAGCAAGCGTGATAAATGGTGGAGTCCCAGTGTGTCGTCTTGACCCTCGGCTATAAGCAATGACTGAAAATATGAGTGGTTAGTTAGGACACCAGCAGCCTGTGGCAAAGCACGGAGTACAACTACAAAGAGAGCACCTTTCACAAGGCCCAGCTGACACCCGTAAAGCGAGTGAACCGAAACATTTACAGGAGCGTTACAGGAGCAACATTTTATATTCTCTCCAGACGGCTTTGATGAGTACCTTGCGATTACTCTGGACTGTCTTTATCTTTTCCGAGCACACAGAACCGCCTGCTCTTCCCAATTGCATCTTAGCCTGTAGTGCCTCATGCTAAGGTCACACCGCTTCATGTTCTTATTCATCTTTTTAGATTTGGTCAAGTTATTATTGCGGGAGTATGTTCAGTCTTCGTGCACTTTTTTTTTTTTTTGGGAGAATCTGACAAGCACAGCTTGCAAAGCAGCAAGGATCCTTTCTGGAAAACCAAAATAAAAAATGCAAAATGAAAAGTGACGCTACAGACATGGCTGAGTGGAACGTTTTCTGTCTCGAGGCTTGACGAATTGAAGCTCAACGCTAAAGTGCGTTCAGGTAGCTGCGGTGGGACTTGTGTGGTGACGGCTTCCAGACTTAAGGGGAATGTGTGTGTTGTCACTGTAGCTTGTCCTAAATGATTGCTGGAGTAAAAAACCTGGACCGTGTGGACGGACAGACCTTGGAGGCCTCGAGTGCACAGCTGCATGAGACAGCTATTAATGCAGAGTGACAAGGTCACAGGAGATAGACTATTCTCTCGTTCTCTCTCTCTCTCTCTCTCTCTCTCTCATCCTCTCTTTCTTTCACTCTTGCGTTAATATGGGGTTTCAGGAACTGCTCCACTGCTGCACTGCTTTGATAGACACCTTGGAATGTAATCATGTGATTATTATGTGACTCTCTCTTATGGAACAGATGAAAAGATTGATGGGTCGGCGATTGTGTTTGGTGACCAATGATTGCATAAACTGTCTTAGCATGCGCTTTCTACCACATTGTCCCCTTCCTGACTCAATAAACACACACACACACACACACACACACACACACTGATCTTCTGAGGATCAGCCAAAAGCTCTTTCATCAGTATCATTTCCTCAGGGCTGGTACGCAGTTCACTCAGCTTAATTGGAAAATTAAAAACACACACACACACACACTTCTCCACATTTAACCATTTCTATTAAATGGTCCACGGCAATCAAATGTGAGCACAAAGGCAATTGTTCTGGACTGTACATAAGAGTCGCCATATGTTTTATGACCTCCTCTGTGTGTATCAAGTGTTGAAGTTAATTAATTGCATCATCTCGTTTCTTGCAATGCAGCATCAACACATGATCTCTTTTCATTCTTTGAGGACTACCAGACAGGCCATGTGGTAAACAAAATAGTCAACTGTGCAAGCTGATATTACAACTTGGATAATTTGGTCTAGCAGTGACATTTATACACTGCAAATACTAATTACAACTTCAGGCTTTTTTTTTTTTTTTTTTTTAGGTCAAAGAGAGCAGACTCAGCCAGTAACCTTGAGTCAACTGTAATTTTAGTCAGCTGACAAGAAATGTGTCATTTGTTTTGAGGATTAAAAACGTGTACATTATGAAACAGTTATGTAATAGTGATTTAACACTGATGAATAGCACTGAGTCAATATAAAACCATGTCTACAGAAAACATTCATTTATGATTTGTTCGCCGGCATCTGGTAGGATTCCATGAATTTGCTCAAAGTAAATCCTTCTTCATATTAATTACGCCTGTGCAAAAGTCTATATATGTACAGTATATATATAATTAGTATGACTATTATTAATGTTATAATTGGCTTTTTTGCTTTAAGTATAGTTTCAGGTAAAATTTGTGCAGTTTTATAAGGAAATTATGAGAAAATTTAACAACATTGTCAAACCTGTTTTTTTTTTATGCAGGCAAAATCCAGAGGCTTTCTTTTCTTTTCTTTTTTTTTTGGACTGAAAAGTGGTTTTATACTGTACGTACAATACTGCTTTCTTTTCTGGCCTACAGATATTTTGGAAAATTTTGGGTGGAATACTAATGTTTGTAAATAAGTACAGTTTTTTTTGTACTGAATTAATTATGAAGTCATAAATTAAACATGTATAACAAAGTTGGTGCAAAAAATACACAAAAAGGGAATTAGATGTAAGTTCTTAATGAACGGCTTAATTAATATGAGAAGGGTAAATTAGTGAAGATATACCGTATGTACAAACACACACACACACACACACACACACACACACACACACACACACATACTTAATTTTTTTTTACTTACATTAAATTGTATGCCATATGAATTTGCATCTATTTTTGACAATTTTGTTATCACCTATAGTAAATATTGAATTTATATTAAATTAAACAAATAACAAATTAAGCTGTGTCATGTGTATAAACACAAAAAGTGTATTAACATTTCGGTTAAAAATATTAAATTGCTAAACTGTTATATGATAATTGTCTTTATTATTATTATTATTATTATTATTATTATTATTATTATTATTATTAATAATAATAATAATAATAATAATAATAA
>JAOVVA010000021.1:12365052-12402332 GCA_028565275.1 Leiocassis micropogon
TTTTGTGTGACAAACATGCAAAAGAATAAGAAATCAGGAAGGGGGCAAATAGTTTTTCACACCACTGTATATATATACAGTATATAAACCTAATAACCAAGGGAATGTTGGTTTGAGCATTTCAGAAAGTGCTGATGTCTTAGGATTCACACACAGCAGTCTCTAGAGTATATACAGAATGGGGGAAAAATAGAAATAAAAAACATCGAGTAAGCGGCAATGAGAGGTGGCCAGACTGGTTTAAGCTGACCGGATGGCTACGGCAACTTAAATAACCGCTCTTAAAAGCACCTCAGAAAGGGTTTCACTCGTGTCAGCCGAGAAGAGAAAGCCGATGCCACAGTGGGGTTTGCCTCTTTTTTTTTTTTTTTTTTTAAACGAAGACTCTGGAGTGATTTATCATCTACAGAACACAGAATATACAGTAGTCTTATTCCAATACTCCACACAGCTAAAAGTTCTGGCACTCTGTCCTCTATTATCCCACCTCATTATTCACTACTTATTAGTCTTCATGCAATTATGCGACACACTGAGATGGGTGATTTGGTGCAATAAATCTGTAAATCTACTCCATCGAACATCTGTTCTCACTAATCTGGATGAAAACAACTCGAATGCGCTGCGGATTTAATGGGACTTGATATGACGACGGTTTCACTTCGTAGCATTTATGCTCTAGTTCAAGGTCTGTGTCTCAGCATGTGGATGATATTACCGTTTGTCAGATGCTGCAATAAATTCAGGCAAAACGTCGAGGCTCGCAATAGACCCCGTCAATATTCCTGTGTCAGACAACAAGGATGACTAGACTTCACCGAAGGACCTGCCCTTGAGAAACAGAGCAGAAGAAAAAGTGAGGGACCCGGAGAAACAGCGGAAAGAGAGAGGGAGAGATCAATAAAGTACAAAACATTCAAACGGAATGCATCGGATCTCCCTCCTCCACCTGCTCCAGGAGCATCACACACTTCTGTCACTCTACTCACACAATCCCCAGGGGATGGCTCGCAGAATTACATCTTGACTCTGCACTGCTCCTGATAAGGGCTCTGTGCCCAGACGCACCACAGCCGGCCACACACACACACACACACACACACACACACACCTTTATACACACCCTACTCTTCTTTACCACAGCTTTCCTTCATACTTGCAGCCTTGGATTCTGTCTCTGAGGCAAAAACGTTAGTCAGCCTAATAGGGTAACCAATTCCCCAAAGCAAGTGCACAGATTAATTTATCATCGGCAGAATATAATCCTTGACTAGACTGTAGATTTCCCGTCGCCTTTTTTATTTCACAACCTTCTCCAGTGTTTGTTCTCTCGCCGCATTAGTTTGCTAAGCACGGCGCATGTTTCTGATTTGTTCGCTTTTTTTTTTTGGTACATCAACAAAGCTATTTTGGGTCGACATGCTCATGCATTACTACAAAGAAAACACACACAGGTCTTCTTTTATGTCGATCAGGGGCACATACACTGTAGGAGCATAAACACAAGAATTCAGTGTGCTGATGACTGCTCTGGGAATCAAAATATCGTTTTGATGTGCATTCACAGTAAGACAGTGTATGCGAGCGTCTGATGGGCTTTACAAATGCTAAGGTTGGGTACATGTTGTTATATGGTTTAAATAACATTGTTTAATTCCCTTATGTACTGTTAGCCACATCAAGGCAATGAACACACAGTGACAGTTAGACGTCTTACACCGAAGAGGTTCTGTTACTACAGAAGTGTCAATTTCTCATGTTAGGCCACAAAACAGCTATGACTGCACAAGTGAAAAGCGCTAAAAGCAATGATGCTGCAGCATACATTAGTGTCATGGCTTTCAAAGTGAAGTCTAGTGAAGTCTAATTTTGTTACAGCAATACCATACAGTATAACACCAAACATTAAGGTGTATGCCCAGGTTCTCCTTGTGCCACCGGAGCAGCTCTGCCAACCCTTGAGGCATGACTCCGCAAGGCCTCTGGGGGGCGCTGTTGTGTCTGACACCAGGACATTATCAGCAGATGCTTTGGGTACTCTGGATTGTGGTGTGGGGACTTCGTTGATTGGACTTGTTTGTCCAGAGCGCCCCAGGGGTTCTCGATCGGATTGGGATCTGGAGAATTTGGAGGCCAGGTCAGCGGCCTTGAGCCCTTTGTGCATGTTCGGAATTCTTTCTGACGTCGCCATTGTTGACTTATTTGGTGAGTTGCGCTACATTGGCTTTTCTGTGGGATCTATTATATTAATATTAATATTATTATTGTACACATTTACACCATTTTAGTGTAGCCATACAACTAGTGAATACAGAAAATGTTTGCTAAAATGGATAACATTTGTTTTTGTACATATTATTTCACCATTCTTCCTTGTAAGAATACTGTACATCTGTCAAATTTTTAAAAAATCAATAGCACACAGACTTCT
Source organism: Leiocassis micropogon (assembly GCA_028565275.1). Lineage (NCBI taxonomy): Eukaryota > Metazoa > Chordata > Actinopteri > Siluriformes > Bagridae > Leiocassis > Leiocassis micropogon. The sequence continues at coordinate 12,367,484 of JAOVVA010000021.1, forward strand.
TCAAGTAATTTCTGGGGTTTTTGATGGGATTTATCTGGCTGGGCCAGTGCAAAATGTTGATCTTCTTCTGAAGCCATTCCTTTGATGATCTGGATTTGTGCTATGGGTCAGAGCTGGGAGGGTGAAATGTTTCTTCATCTTCAGATGTCTAAAAGAGGCCTGAAGGTTTGTGCCACATTACAGCAGATTGGTATTTGGAGCTGGTCATGATTGCCTCTATTGACTACAGCAACAGTCTCAGCTCCATAGCATGATGCTGCCACCCCCAGGCTTCACCATACGTACGGCGTTCTTTAAGTCATAAGCATTCACATATCATGCATTTGCATAAGCATATCATGTCATATAATAAAGTGGTGGCTATAGCCACCACTTTATTATATGTTCTTAAGGGACAATAATATACAAATTAAAATTGGATATACTTTAAAGTAGTCAATGTGCAGCTTGTATAGCAGTACAGATTTACTGCCCTCTAACAATAACTCAACAGTCTTTATTGTCTAAATAACTGGCAACGAAAATGAGTACACCCTAAGTGAACATATCAAAACTGTGCCCAAAGTGTCAATATATTGTTTGAGCCCCATTGTTATCACGGCTTTAATCCTCCTGGGCCTGGAATTCACCAGCGCTGCACATGTTGCTGCTGGGATCCTCTTCCACTCCCCCATAATGATATCACGGAGCTGCTGGATGTTAGACACATAGTCCCTCACCACCTTCCGCTTGAGGACGCCCCACAGGTGCTCAATAGGGTTCAGGTCTGGAGACATACTCGGCCACTGACAAACACATGAACATGGTGAATAGGACATGTGACTTGGCACGGTTAAAGATGTACAGCTCTTATCACTTAGATCACTTATCAATCACTTTTGTTGGAAGCTATTTTGACAATAATGGCTGTATGTTGAGTTATTTTTAGAGGACAGTAAATCTATACTGTTATACAAGCTGCACATTGACTACTTTAAAATATATCCAAGTTTCATTTCTAATTTTGTCCTTTGAGAAGACATACTAAAATGTTTGCTGAAATTACAGGAGTGTACTCACTTTTGTGAGTGGCTGTATATACATATACATATATACAGTATATAGATACTCAGTATATACAGTACATAAAAAATACAAATATTTTTGAATAAATGAATATTTTAATTTTATTAAAGGTATGTAAGCTATGTATATGTATCATCAAAGTAATACTGCTGGCAGTTGAGACATCATAGTTTAAATCTATTTGAATTAATGACTAAAAGTAAACAAATATTACATAAAAATGTGCTTATTTTAATATAAATATTACAAATTATTAAAATGAACGTTGCAGCACTTGGCTTTTATTACTTCCCTTTAGTAACACGAGCATGGTGGGGTCGGTCTCATCCATTATTCAGAGGAGAGGTGACCCGTCATTCCCTATCTCCTGTCAGTCTCTATCAGTACTGCAGCATGAGCGTCTCTCCTAGCCTCACGCTATTCCGAGAGCCCTCGGGGTCCACGGTTGACCTGGGGTCGTACACACAAAGCCTGCATTCAGCTGCCTCCATCTCTACAGTGCAAACTGTTTAAGATCATTCTCAGCCCAGGGCCTAGCATCCTTCCAGGATGGGGCGAGGTCATGGGCACTGCCATTGTTAACCTGAAACCATTACAAAAAAAAACAAAAAAAAAAAAACATGATGAGTGATTCTAAAGTGCAGCATCACTGCCAGTGAACCGGTAAATCAATATGCGTAAGCAATCAGTAGGCCAAAACCTGAGAGAAAACATATCGTCTATAAAGAGTATAATATAAGTAGTTGTGAATAGGAAGGCATACATTCCAAGGTGAGTCATGCAAGCAAAATAGGCCGTCACTCGGCTCAATACCCACAGCTCCCTGTTAGAGTCAAAGGCCACGCTCCACGCCTCTCCACTCAATTTCCTCATGCGGGATTAGGTAATGAGTCCACAGATGGGAGAAGCAGACCTGCTGGGGGACAGACTTTAAATCTGACACCACCACTAAATTAACCACCTGTTACTGAAGCAGGGGGGGCCAAAATTTGTGCGGAATACCAGATCACACCTGGCATCACTTCAGGAATGATAAGCCAGTCCATGGGAGGGGGAACAGTTTCAGTGCCCGTTATATTTGATTTGGAAATCAGGCTGTTTAATTCGTTTTTGACAGAATCCCATGTCATCATTATGCTAATCCTAACAAATTCAATTGTAGAAAATTATGAACAGATATTATATTCCCACCACTTTTTTTTTCACTATTGATGCACGTGATATTTATACAGTTCATGTTAATATTTCAGTATTCATCTGCTTAATTAGAGTCTGATTTCTTTTAATTCACTCGACATATAGGTACATTTTAATGATACGAATAGAATTCATGAATTTCCTTCTTGAAGAGCAGTTACATGGATTCATCTGGGTCACATATCTCAGGTAGCATAAGGTCAAGGCTGGTCTTTAGCGTGCCATCACGTGGAGCTCAGCGTCTTCAGTCAGGCCACATTAACCTCAGCATGGTGGAGCAGCATGACACACACACACACACACACACACACACACACACACATTTACACGCGCACACATACAGACACAGACATATAATAATAATTATGTGACCACTGTTCTGAGGGGCAGCCATTTTTTAGAGCATTGACCCTTACATTTTCATTTTATTATTTAGCTATTAATTGTAACCCATGGCACTACTACATTCACAATTCTGATTGGGTTCATTTCACAGCTGTGAGAGCAATACCAGCTGTGAAATTAACCAACACCAATCTGAATTCAAATCACGTGGTTGTATTAACATGCTTGTTTAAATATGCTATTGTGCCAACTCACAGGGATGTGTAGGGTTAAGGTTAGGATGTGTGATTCAAAATCTACTTTTAATAATAAACATGTCATCACATAACGAAAAAACAAATTCATATTGAGCTGCTTGTTTAATTCTATTCAATTCAATTTTATTTGTGAAGCACTTTTAACAGTGGTCATTGTAGGAAAGCAGCTTTACAGAATCGAAAGAAAATCAGGGAAATTGGTATGAAATGTGAGAAAATATGCAAGTCAAGTGTGACAGTGGCAAGAAAAAAACTCCCTGAGATGGCAATAGGAAGAAACCTTTAAGAGGAACCAGACTCAAGAAGGAACCCATCCTCATTTGGGTGATAATGGATAGGGATAAGGGATTGATCTGCAGTCATACTGTGTATTAGACGGCTGGAAGTTGTCAGTAATATACAGTAACAGATAATATGTTTAGTTAATATGGAGTCCAGATCATTATATTCCAATAATACATAATACCTAATCATAATATTTACATAAGTCAGGAAAAGAAAAACTTGTATAAATATTTTAATAACAAATTGAGTGCTCTACGTTATATTTTGCTATATATTATAATATTATGATAATTCATGATATTCTATTAATATAATAATACATCATACTATTTTTCTTTTCCTGAAGTGTGTATATATATATTTTTTTCCGGCTGACTCTGTATACATATTTGTCTTAATGTTTAACATTAATTACTGGGTTAATGTTTAACATTTTATCCTTTAAGACCTGGATTCACAACTGTTTGTTGTGCACATTGTCATTTTTTTCTGTTTCTGTTCATCACTATGAATTTAATCGATGTCTTTAAAAAAGAAAGTTTGGCAAAAGAATTAAACCTACAGTAACAGGATCGTACTAGGATATATAGGAGTATGAAGTTGGAAGAAAATGTCATGTGATTAAAAGGAGACGGAGTCTTGCCAGTGTCTGGAATTTTTAACACTCATTTTTTCACGGGTCATGTCTGTGCAAACTCACTCATGCCTGGAATTTAAAATTGCAAACTTGCTTTGTAGACAAAAAGAAATGTTATGTACAGTATGTTGGGAAATTTATGCATAGTATGTTTTATTTACCTTAAAACGTGTAAATAAAACATATCAAAATGCTTTTTTACTGCTTATAAAATTAAAAAGTAAAGTATCTTATCTATTAGCTTGAATTAATAAAATGAGTGTGATCAAATCACATAGTATTAACCTCATGAGACCCCACCTATGTGTTTTCAGGTACTAATAAACGGAAAGAGTGAGAAGTATTTACATGGTACACAACTACACAATTAGAATTAGAATTTGGGTTTTTTCCCACTAAAAGATTAAACCGTGTTTGGCAGGTTAACGCAGTGGGTAATGTTGCCGCCTCATGGCCCAAGGGTCCTGGGTTTGATTCCGAGCTTGGCTGAGTGTGCAGAATCCAATTTTATTACAGGGATTTGAATAAACATAATCAAAACATGCCGGTTGTATGAAAACAAATTGCTTTAAGAGAGCTCAGCTCATTCATGTGTGACCTATGTACACATCTGGAATGAGTAAATTCAATGAATAATTTCAGTGTGTGCAATTTATGATAAAACTGCACATTATGTAAATGTGACAACTTTAAGGGGGGTGGGGGGGGGGGGGTAATGTTTAGACGAGAGAGGGAGAATTCGCCCACTATTCCACAAAACTATTCAGGGTAAACGACTTTGTGTTTTGTTTCTCTCTGTAACATGACAAGCTGGTTATTTTTCCTTATTACATATTTTAGAAAGAGAGGAAAAAAAAGCAAAAGGCTAAAGATAATATCAAATGTTCTGCAATATTTAACTGTAATCAGTTAAAATTATGACGTCATCCACGTAGTTCATTAATAGTTAATTAATAATTGGCAAACTGCTTGTGCTATTTCAAAATAATCAACAGGATGGTAAAACAGAGTGATTCACTTAAAAGAGGCCCCTAATATTCCATAATAACCCGCACTACACTATGATGATGGAAGTGATCTCTGTTTTCTGTCGGACACATTTTGACATGTATTGGCAAAGATATTGGGGATAATAATAGCAATTTCAGGATGTTTTCCTTCAAATCTTCCACAATGCGAGGCTTGTTCCAATAGATTTTTCCTTTAAGCATACCCCAAAAGAAGGAGTCAGATCTGGCGACCGTTGTGACCAAAGCCTCTTTGAAATTACCCTGTTGCAAAAGAAGGACTCAATTCCTGCCATGCTCCTTGCCATCACCGATTGTATCCCCAAACATTTTCAACCAGCCTCCACCATGAGAAGAGATCAATGATCCCATTGTTTCCAGGTTCCAAACCAGCCTTATAAAAACACACTTTGAGTGTATGTCAGGAACACCATATTTCTTTCTTAAATTCACTATGGCATCGCTTAAATGAATTGGTGACCCAATAGGTTTGCACTATGAAGACGCTCTGCTCAATACTATACACCATCATCCTAATGAGAAATCGAATTACTGAATCGAGGGGTATAGCGTTTAAACAGTGCGCTGGCTGTCTAGCACCTAATTTATCTGTCAGGCTCAGGAGCGTGTTCGAAGCTCCATAGAGCACATTGTATGTTATTTCGTTTAGATTGCTTTGTGCTAACGAGAGTTATTACAGAATATTCAGGGCCTCTTTCGAGTGAATCACCCTGCCTTATCACCACATTATGCCAGGGCCAACCACACCAGTCTGCCATTGATTTCTTTTCCTTTTTAAATACAATCTCCTGTTTTACCGTATATATTGTCCCCTTGCTTGAAACACATTATTTTAATTAGTCATTTATAATTTGGGGTATATTCCATGTCCATTGATGATAAGTAAGTTTAGTTTGAATATTATCTTCAAAAATGTCATTATGTGTATTCTATGCTTCGCTTAGCTTGAAAATTATCATAATGTTGCCAAATTAACCGTTTTTGCTACACCTGTAGTTGAGGGTTTATTGGTTTCAAAATCTAAATGCTACAAAAAAAAAAAATAATAAATTCTCATTTACATCATTTAAACATATCAATTTATTCATTTGCCCCAATTAATTAGTGTTCTCTAATTAAAATAATAATAATAATTAAAAGAAAAAAATCTATAATAGCTCATTATCATTGTTTATTACCAGACTGTCAACTACGCTATGTACACTGCTATGTTTTACAGATTCTTTATGATTTTAATGGAATTATTTGTTCAAATATGATGTTAAACTGTTCATGAAAATGAGAATTGTTCATGGTTCTACCTGAAATTAATTGGTCATAATAAGCAAATTGTCGACTATTTTACCCAAAATGTTATATTACCCCTAACCCTAACCTAACCCAAATTATAGAATGACTCTAATAGTAATATTAAATGTATGAAACATGATAAAGGTATTGTATGGGATGGAGTTCAGGGAGTTTATGTGGTCGTCCATACGCCAAGTCCATACGCCATTTGTACAATTTATTGCAAAGCTAAAGTTTTCTGTTGTTGAGGTCAACCCGATGAAGCTAGATTAGTGATTTCTTTATGAGCAAAAAAAAAAGTATTCTTTCAGACGCAGTATAACGGCATTCAGACTTTTCTTTTCAGATATTCCATAAAGCCTGCCTTAGTGTAGCATATGGTGTTGCTTCTGCTCTACAGATTGCACCACATTTACTTCAGCATCGGTTCACACAGGCATCACAATGAATATATATTTTTTAATTGAAATAAAAGTACTGCACCTGTATGGGTTCTTGGAGCATGTTTATTCTTAAGCTCCCATGCATTATATTTTTTTCTTATAAGCGATGTATATTTTTGCGTGACTCTCTGCTTGGGGAATGTAAGCGTGTAATTCTTTTGTCATTGTTTTCAGCATAGCCAGGAGCCAGGAGAGTTTAATTGTTGTTTTTGTTTTTCCATAAAAACAAGGTTTTCCTGAATAGCATGGACTTTTCCTCCAGTGCAGCCAATATAGGCCAGTGAAATAAAAAAAACATGACAAGAATATCATGATCATGAAGCACTGTCAGTTTTTTTATGTGTACGAAATGAGCTTTTAACTATCCTACTGTTATTGAGTTGGTTTAATTAGCTAGCAAGACAGCGTGGTAGTGAGCGGTTTAGTGTCGGTGCATTTTGTAGCCAATTTGCAGAAAATAACAGAAGCATAATAATGACCTAACAGTAAAAGTATTGGTTCATGAATAATTTCATCATTTTAAAGCCATTTGTAGCCTGTGAAGTAAATTGTTTGTTAGATACATATGTACAGTACTGTGCAAAAGTCATAGGCACCCTGTGCTTTTAGTACAAACTTTGTTATAATACTTTTTTTTTATTATTTAATGACTTTTTATTGAGTCAATACAAAAATGGTTATGATTTTCAAACATCAAAATATTTAAAAGTTTCAGAAAAAATATGTATGTCAAAATAAAGAAAGCAGCAAATTATATAAGCGACCACTTTTTAGACAAACAAAAAGGAAATTTTGCATGCAAAAAAGAAACAGGTGCAACAATCAAAGTCATCAGAAGAACTGTGTCTGGTTCTACAGGATGCTGAGTAAAACGTAGTCGCCAATTATCTTATAAAATACTTTTACAAATTGTACCTGAGACTAAAGTGACCTCAGAGCGTCGTCACACCAAAAACTGTCTTTGTTTCCTTATTTACTGTTTCTTTGGATTTATTTGCTTGTGCAGGACTTTTGCACAGAACTGTATCACATGCTGACTTTTGGAAAAAAAAAAAAAAGGTGCAAAGCAGGACAAATTACCTTTGGAGGTAAGTGGAGCTATTGTCTAAACCGCTAAATCCTGTATACAGGGTCACAGGGGCCTGGAGCCTATCCAAAGGAAACTTAGGGCATGAGGTGGTGTACATCCTGGGCAGGGTGCAAATCCATCACAGGGCACACACATACACATACACACACTCATCCACACACTACCGGAAATTTGGGAACGCCAATTAGCCTGACCCAGTCTTTGGACTGTGGGAGGAAACCGGAATACGTGGAGGAAACCCACCAAGCATGGGGAGAACATGCAAACTCCATGCATACAGAGGCAGGAATTAAACCTGGCCGGGGATTGAACCCGAACCCTCGGGGTGCAGCAAAACGTGGAGCTAATACCAAAAAAAAATACAAATTCTAATTCTAATACCATGAATGTAGCCACCACTTATTGTGAATCACAGAAATTCTGATCTGTAGTAACTATTTTATCCTAGTTCGGATAGCACACAAACACACTCATTCAAACTATTAACATGCCCTGGATGGCGTACCAATCCATCGCAGGGCACACACATACACACTCATTCACACACTACAAACAATTTAGGAACGCCAATAAGCCTAATCTGCATGTCTTTGGACTTTGGGAGGAAACCGGAATACGTGGAGAAAACCCACGAAACATGGGGAAACCATGCAAACTCCATGCACACAGAACCTGGCTGGGAATCGAACCCAAACCCTGGAGGTGCAAGGAGACAGTGCCAGCGCCAAATATCATAAACAATGCAGACAAGCGTTTATCTTTCCTGCTCCATGAAGGGCCTACTGTAATGTGACTCGAATTTAAAAGGAGGCAGTACATAGGTGGTACCGGACCAAAGGGGTCACTCCTCATATGGTGAAGCTGTTTGAACTCAAGCTGGCTACGTCCTGAGGTGAGGAGAGCCTCGACAAGCTGTGACTTGAAGAAGCTGATCTTGAAAAAAAAACAAAAAAAAAAAACAACCAGCCCAGCCAAGAGCACAAGAGCTCTAGACACAGGGCTCATAAGTGCACTCAGGGTTGCACATCTTTGCTCAGTGAGGCTACCTTGAGGCCATATAAAATAAAAATGACACAATCCAGCCAGCAGGGCTTTTGGGTGAAAGAATATGGACTCAAGATGTATATGTGCCTCAGATGCCGATGCTTCCTCCCGAACATCAATCACGACGTCAGGACACAAAATACTGTAGGGCTGTTCAAATACGTAGAATGAAAATAGGAACATATATGAGAAGGATCCATATAATGTACAGTATGACCTAATTGACTAGCTATTTTTATAAATACTAGCCATCTCGCTTACTGTATGTTAAATGATTTATAGATGGAATTGTTTATAATGGTTGACACTCAACAGATTTTCCAATTCGTCTATAAATAGACAAATAGTGAGACATATGTACAGTAGTGCAGTGTAGTTGCCGTCAGATTTACGTTCTCTCTCTCTCTCTCTCATCCACACACTTCCTCCTTCAGCATACACACACATAGTCACCCTAAAATGCACCAGTGTAAAAGGTAACCCACATTACAGCATTTTCAGACTGTGCCGGCTGCGTCTTCATTATTTGCCTTTGTCATACTGCTGTCTCTCCTCCTCCTCCTCCTTCTCCTTCTCCACCACCACAGCCACCTCTCCCTCTCTTTATCTTCTCTCCTGTTTTTTTCTTTCCCTCCTCTGCCCATCCTCTCCTGATTTTCCTCCCTTATGAGGTTCACAACATCAACAGCAGATGTAGGTTACTGCAGTTTTTCCCTCACACAACTCTCTCTCTCTCTTTTTTTTCTACAAAGACCGGAATATACGGGAGAAAAGAAATGGCACTGCAGAGTCGCACAGAGGGATTTGCTATTCAAAAAAAAAAAAGAAGAAAAAAAAGTGACTATACTTATGACATGGTCTCAAAAACTGCATGTCAGAGCCTGAGCCAAAGAAAAAAAAATAAATAAATAAAAAGAGATACAGTAGGGTAGAAAGTCTTGACTTGAACCTTCAACACGCATGGTTTAATTACAGTCAGCCCTAGCTCACGGCGTCTCAGAGAACAGGAGGCCATTTCGTGCCTTTTAGGGCAGGCTATAATCACTGCTGCTAATTAACCGTCCTTTTGAGATTAAGGAGCGGTAGATCACTAGACACTCGGGCGGCAGCTTGTGGAGCACATACAAAGCTAGCGTACAAATAAAGCCACTTCTTCGCCAATGTCACAGTGACGCGCCCCTTCTCCGTCAAGGATATGCCAATATTGCTTAGGAGTGCCTAGAGGGGTGACAGCGAATGACAGTAAATTCCCCCACAAGGCTGGGTTTCATGCTGCCCTTCCCACCTCTCCTTGATCTCAGAGACTGTCAATCAGCAAGGGTCAGCGGCAGGTGCGGCAGCCGTCGCAGCGTATGCTAATGTCCGTTCGAGATCTTGCGCGTGACATTTAGCCACGCTATTTACAGCTGTTCAGCTCCTGCAGCGAACCTCTAACTGCCTGGATATTAGGTGTGTGTGTATGTGTGTGTGTGTGTGTGTATGTGTGTGTGTGTGTGTGCCATGCATAAAGATAATGAGGCATAGTAGAACGTTTTCTGTTTAATTGAATGTGTGCAAGACCACGAAAAAGTGGCATTGTTTAAAACAAAGACAGACCAAATGGTAGCATTGGCTTGTCTTTTAAAATTAAGTTTGTGTTACATTTTAATAATATACAGTCAATTAAATCCATAGAATGTTTAACTCAAATGTAGGCCAAAAAAATGTTTGATGATACAATGCTCGGTAATTCCCCATTCCCTAATTCATTTACAAATATGTGTGTAAAATAGAGATAAAATACCATTTTAAATAAGTAAAACAGGTAAAGTATCCTTCAGAAGAACCTACTGTAAGTGCATGTTTTCGATAAACAGATTGAAACAGATCTACTCGCACTTAACAGAACTGATTCTTTTTGACTCAATGTACCTCTACTTTTCTTTGAAATGTTTTTTTCCCCCATAAAAATACTTATTTTTTAAATTTCTACAACAGTGAGTGAATCCATTTAACACCTCATGCTTGAAACACCCTTTTCCATGCTTGAATAATCCATTATTCGGTATAATAATGATAAAAGGAATGTAAACAACATTCACTCAACCTTAACACATTTATCTATGGTCAATAGGAAATTGAATTTCCTGAAGATCACAGGAAGAAGAAAAGTAAATAGGGAGTCGGGGAAAACATTGCTCATAAATAGCTTTTTAGTCTTAATGAGTGTGTGAGGGTTGGGCGTTTGAATCTCGCCTTCGGTCTGTGTGCATGGAGTTTGCATGTTCTCCTTGTGCTTGGTGGGTTTTTCTTTGATTTTCCTCCTACAACTCCAAAGGCACAGATTGATTGTCATTTCCAAATTGCCCCTATTGGTGTCCGCTGGTGCCCTGCGATCATCCAGGCACCTCATCCTTGGTGTCCCACGCCTTGTTCTCCAACCCCATCATGAAACTATGGAAAATGAATAAATGACTAACTTTGAGCCACACATGGCTCACAACCAAAAAATGTTTGGCCAAACCCTCCTTCTAAATCTAGTTCCCAGCAGCAGTGCTGCTACTGACTCGTCTCTCCTGAGCTTACCTGCGTCAGTGCCCAGCAGGCCTCTTTTTTTAATGATCCACTCTTAATCCTCTTTTACACACCTCGTTCCTTTCATTAGTCCAGAGCAGCTTAGGACAAATAGCTGCCAGTCCACTGCTCTTGGGAAAGCTTTTTTTTTCCCTCACATTTTTTCCTTTAGACCTCCATGCTGGTTCACCCTGCACAGCTTCTTACCCAGGGTAACCTTCGCTGTTGAACCCTTCACCAGCATCGACTTCATTTAATTACTCACTCATTACTTTCCTGTGTCCGGGCAGTCCACTGAGCAGCATGCCAGTGGATTCCACTCAATTGCCTGGGTTAATGGAGAGGACAGGGCAAAGCAGCGAGGACTCTCAGAGGTAGCGCTCCTGAATACCTGTGACATCTCAGATGTGGCGCCTTCGGTCAGGCACGCACACACACTCCACTAAAGCATATCCTGTTCGTGCTTGGGTACACATACACGAGCCATGTCGCCGCTGCACTCAGTCTGCCGTGTTTGCTGACCTCCACCTGGGCTGATAATGTACCTGAATTGAGTGGAAGGCTTGAATCCGGCATGAGGTCTCGCAGCCATCGCCTGCCTTTGTATCCAGCATAATGTTTTCAATTTGTGCAGGGGAAGGATATAAACAAATGCACAAACTCAAGCCCAGCGTGAAAGCAGCAAAGCGAACAGCGGGGAAGGAAAGACAAGGATGAGGCTGGGCGTGAGAGGGCAGACAAATCAGAACGAAATATAGAGATTAGGACGTAGGCTAAAATAGTGAAGTGGTTTAGCCAGATAAGGGAGGTGGAGAAAGGGAGCAACAGGACGAGAGAGAGTAGAGACAGGTTATGTGCGAGGAGATCCAATCTCAAGTGCTGTCGCTCAGAGGCCATATGTTTATCGCCCTATGCCCGCTGTTCACTGGCCCTCGCATGGGCATTACACATGCAGAGCACTGCGGGGCATGTCAGACGCATTGATCGTGTGCCAGGGACCAGGATAGCGGCTCCGCCAGCAGACGGAGCATCCTGAATTCTTTCCATCTTCTTCAAAGCAGCTCTGCGGCCATCAAATGCAAAGCATCACGAGTGATTATGCGCTGTAATGATTACGGCTTTGTTCTGTTTAATTCATGCAAAGTCTGTACAGTGGTGAGGTTTGGATTGTAAGTCTAGTCTACTTGTACTAAATATTCATGTCCGCATTTAGGATTTGGAGTTTAATTAAGAGTGGTGAACGCGTCACATCTGCTGTGCACAGTTATATTTTAAAATAATGGTTGGTCAGCTCTTTTTTTCCCATTTTATTTTTTTTTTTTCAGGAAGCTAAAACATCTCAACTATATAAACAACACATAAGGAAGGCTTTTCTCTATATACTGTACATTCTCCAGCCATGAAACACCTGTACACCTCTTCATTCCTGCACTTACCCAATCAGCCAATCACATGGCAGCAGGGTATTGCATAGAATAATGCCTAAACAGGCCAAGAGCTTTGCACCGAACACGAGAATAGGGCTGGTTTGAGCTGATAGTAAGACTACAGCTTCCTAATTAAGTACACTTTACAACCATGATAATCTCATAAAGCTTAACATTGTGAAACCTTGAAGGGGATGAGGTACAACAGAAGACGACCACATTGGGTTTCACAAATGTCAACCAGCTACAGGGAGCTGAGGCTACAACCTCAGCCTGAATGGAAGACGTTCTTTAGGACTAAACTGTTCCTAATAAAAGCAGACTAAAGTTTTTAGTATTACTTGCTTTTCGGGTGAAGCTTGTAGTCAATTGATTCGGTTCTGTGTTTTTAAAATTGGAGTGACTTGTGTTTGAACACCATCTGCAAGACGTTCTGTCTCCTCATCAGACCATTTCACCCCTGCCACTGTGAAACTTGAAACAAGAGCTAACATTAATGCCAAGTTTAATCTATCATGTTACTCGACACCCAGGCCTTGGAGTAGGTTGCAGGCACACAAAGTACCATCTGCATCCAAGTTCGCCTGAAGTGAAACCCATACCTTTGTGCAGCAAAGACGGAATATAGGTTTAGTCCTAAAACACATGCACTTTACAGTGCAAGCTCTATCTTGGGTTTCTTGCTACAGTATGTTATAAAGATCAGATGGCCAATCACCATCTGTACCAGTACATCTGATGGTACATCATCTGTACCGCTTTATCCTGCATTTCAGGTGGCAGGGAGCCTATCCCAGGGTACACCCTGGACGCTGTGCCAATCCATAACACCCAGTGCAATTTGGGAACGCCAGTTAGCCTAATCTGCATGTCTTTGGACTGTGGGAGGAAACCCGAGTACTAGGAGGAAACCCAACAAGCAGGGGGAGAACACGCAAACTCCATGCACACAGACCCAAGGCGGGATATGAACCCAGAACCTGGAGGTGTAAGGCAACAGTGCTAACCACTAAGCCACTGTGCTGCCTCAACTTCAGCCAGTGAAGGTTAAATTTATGCCTGGATTCTGATTGTCTTTAAGCCATGCCAGACAGATACTCCCAATACAGTATGAGCTCTGACTTCACCTCTGTGGTCATCACCTCTCAGTCACAACACACCTAAAGGACATACCACAGATGAGACACATTACATATCAGGTTCATTTTGGACTTTTCCCAGAAACATAACGTTACTTACTGTAGGTGTTTCACCTTTAATATAAAAAGGAGGTATACAGGTTTTAATAGAGGAATGGGGAAGCTTGTCATTGTTTTTACTGTAATTCTCCTCACCAGCAGCAGGGAGATCTTAAAACCACAAACTACTCCTTTAAATGAGGCAGCAGAGGTGGAGGAAGTACACAAACTCAATACTCCATTAAAAGTACTTGCCTAAAAAGGTACTCCACTATAACTAAGAACACCATTTAAAATTTTTTACTCAAGTTGAAGTATCATGTAAGTGCTCTGACAGTACAAGTACTCCAGAAAGAAACAGATTTTTCTGGATATCTATCTAACTGAGTTGTTGAAGGTGATAACATGAATGTTTAAGTCTAGTAGAGATTAAAAGCTACAAGATTTGACATTAATTAAAGACATGGCGGGTAGCGTTGTTGGCCTCTTTCATTACTCTGGTACACTAGCTTAGTTACAGCAGGGGTAGCTCAGTGGTTAAGGCATTGGACTTCCAGACTATTGGTCTGGAAGTTGCCCCTGTTGGGCCCTTGAGCAAGGCCCCTAACCCTTAACTGCTCAGATATACTGTATAATGAGATAAAAGTGTGAGTCGCTCTGGATAAGGGCGTCTGCCAAATATTGTAAATGTAGTTATAAAAGTCGTTATAATTGCATTCGTACCTTGTATAATTCATGTAGTTTACTCAATTAAACATGGGCGTACTGCAAGCATACATGATTCAATAAAGTTAAAGAAGATGTCAAACCATTATAAATATTGTGGTATATTGAGGTGGCTCAGAGTGTTAAGGCTCTACATAAACTGATCAGAAGGTCGACGGATTGAGTCCCGGCTCTGCCAGATCGCCACCGTTGGGCCCTTAACCCTGTCTACTAAAGGAGCGCTGTATAACCTATGACCCCAGTCTACTAACAAAAGTGTGGTATTGTATACAGTATGTAACAAGCAAAGGCTGTCTTAAAAACAACACTGTTATTGGTGAGATCAAAGCCAAAAGAGTTAAAGAGTATGTTAGCTTTAATGCTTCTAATCTTACCTTGACAGGTGTAGCTGATAGAGAGGCCCAATTCCTGTCCATGTACACAAATCTCTCTCCCAGAACTTAGTGTTTCAACTAGAGTTAGAATTAGCAACTCATGACATCACTTTCAAGTGCACTTTCGACTGCTTGAAAACCAAGCTGTACATATTACGCATTTTATATTCGGCTCACACTAATTAATGGGTGTTGATTTGATTGATTGCTGTTTTATTTTGTTTGTCATCAGCACATATTTCCAATATTATCATATTAGCATCATTTACAGTCTCGAGTGCAAACAATGTCCCTTTTCTTTGTAAATTAAAACAAAATGCAGCTAGTTGATTCATTATGAAATGCCATCCATTCAAAACATTTAGAGCTTAATACAGATTGTGTGGAGCCAAGTTGCTAATTATGTGTCCTCTTCACTAGTAATAAATTACTCCATCTTAACAACAACAACAAAAAAAGTGCTGCTGGGTTTAATGCATTCATTGTACTTTTTTTTTCAATGTTTATTAGTGATTAGTTGTTTTTTTTTTTTTCTTAAAAGAGAATCACCCTGCTGTGCTGCCTTGCCACGTGCTGATTTCAGACTGAGCTGGAGGTTGGGTGAAGTGAATAAGTATTATGAAGCGTCCATAAAATATCGAAACTGGTTCATGGCAACACAAACAAGCCTTCTGGACCACAGCACAGTTTTCCAAATGGCTTGTTCTAGCCTCCTAATACACTTACACTAATGCCATATCTTTTGTCCTGGGTGGCACGGTGGCATAGTGGCATAGTGGTTAGCGCTGTCACCTTGCACCACCAGGGGCTGGGTTCGATTCCTGTCTCGGGGTCTTGTGTGCATGGAGTGTGCATGTCTGCTTTGTGCTTTGGTGGGTTTCCTCCGGGTTACTCCAGTTTCCTCCCACAGTCCAAGGACATGCATATTAGGCAAACTGGTGTTCCCAAATTGCCTGTAGTATGTGAATGAGCAATGGAATGGCAGCCAGTCCAAGGTTACTTGGAGAGGCTCCAGGCCACAGCGACCATATATACAAGATAAAGCGTATAGATGATGAGTGAGTGACACCGATTTGGTACCAGGCATTTAGCTGCATGATGGCTAATTATGATCTGAAAGTGTACTGCATCAGTGGTGTTTACCAAGCTATCTTTGGTTGAGCAGCTGTAGCCTTATATACATTAAGGCATATGTTAAAATGTATTAAGTTATGCCCACTCAGCATTCCATGCGTTCACCTGCACACACATATACACACACACACACACATACACACACCCTAACAAGTGTGTGATTCACTAAGTCCTCCTCTCTACACCTCCTCCTCCATAAAGACATTAGAGCTGCCCTGTAAAGTTTCTCTAGGGCAACCACACTTAATTCTTAACTCCAGATTTACTTCCTCTGCTACTAAGGCAAAAGTATGATAGTGGCAGGGGTTGGGCTTTGTTGTACTTTTTCTTCTTTTATTTTGTGCAACCCGCCGTCCTGCCAAAGCCCTCAGGGATATCAGCAGTAGTTGCAGCAGTTCCTAGAGCTTTGCCACCTTCATATCACACATTAGTAAAATGGTCCATAGCTCTTGTCTGTAATTAATGAGTTGATTATTCAAATGAAACGCTGTAGATGGTCCCCTCAAGCATACTGATACCAAAACACGCATTCGCTCTGAAAAGAAGAATAGTCCGCTCCCTGACGCTCAGACTTTCACAAGGTTAATTGTAATGGAGTAATTCCATATCAGGGAACTATCAGCAGCTCTCTCGAGGCACGCACAGTCCCGGAGATCTCCTGAGGCTTTGCTTAGCCTATTATTGTTTTTATATCCTTCATAAATGGAAAACATTATCAATATTGTACCTCACAAGTTGCACTGTTGATGAGGGAGGGTGAATAATTCAATTGCTCAAAGAAGCTTATGAAAACAGCCAGTATAAAGAAAAAAAAAAAAAGAAAAAGAAATGAAAAGCATGAGACATACAAGACCAGAGAGTCGAGGTATAAAAGCAAAGCTTGGAGTCACATAGGAACCTGTGGTTATGTGAGCAGCAGGGGGCCATGCACTCCCGCCGTGCCCAGGCTTTCACCCTGTTATTAAAGCTTTGTCAGAAATCACAGCCGGTGCAGAGAGCTAGCTAGACGTAATCGAAGCCTGAGAGCACAACCTGCAACCTGCGAGATTAGCTACTCATCAGAGGCCGATTCAATAAACGGAAATCATTATCTAATAATACTGGTTGTCTAAGAGCAGCAGGGAGTGAGATTGACTACGGCTCATAAAAGTGACTGATCCTGGGTTTAATGACGGATATGTCACACTATGCAGAAAAGCACACATATGTTAGAGATGCAAAGAAAAAGATGTCGTTACTACCAGACAAAAAAAAAAAAGAAAAAAAAAAAGACCAAACCTTTAATTGTAACACTGGTAAAATTTACCAAGACATTTCAAGCATTTCATATGTAAGTTAAGATCACACAAATGTATATACAGGGACATGGAGGAGATACACATCCAGCTGGGTCAACAGTGCCCCCTATTGGCACTCAGGACTAGGGATTACACTGAAATATCAGGCTGATGGTTATTATGCTTGTAGGAAACGTCATTTATGCGACCTTGTTGGTTAAATTCACAATTTGCATCATATTTTGAACAAATAAACAAATGTGTCAATTCAGTCAGAGGCACATTTTAATTTAAAGAAAAAGAAAAAAAGGTCATACAGTAACAATACGGCATCAAGAAAAAATATTGTCTAGGAAACATAATAAAGATACTTAACAAATCATATGGGACAATTCTGAAAAACCTGAAAATATGCTTCATCTATTATACACTCACTGGCCACTATATTAGGAACACCTGTACACTTTTTCATTCATGCATTCGTGCAACTAACTGTAACTGATCACGTGTCAGTAGTGCAATGCTTTAAATCATGCAGATACAGGTCTGGAGCTTCATTTATTTGCTTCATTTATCAAACATTAGAATGAGAAACAATGCGATCACAATGACTTTGTTCATGAAATAGCTGTGATTTCAGAAGTCATGGATTTAAAAAAAAAATTGAAATACAAACAAAAAAAAAAAAGGAACAGCAGTATGTAATTATTTATTTAAAATCTATGTAATACTTGCTTATTATTATTTTATATAAGAGTATTTATTTCTAGAAGTTTAACCAGGCTGGATAATATTATATATGTAATATACACAGTAATAGTGGTGATTCTTCTTGTCATAGGAGAATTGCTAGACTATTTCATCTTACTGAAATGTTACAATCGTTTAACACTCAAATAGACAATAGGTACAACCATGATGAGCAGAAAAGCATCTCAAAATGCGCAACACAGCAAACCTCGAGGCAACATCAGAAGCCTACGTCAGGGGTCCACAACTGTCAGCCAAGAAATGGTACGTACTGTATATGAGGCTACAGGTGGCACTGAAACTCCAAAGTCTTTGAGGATCTCAAAGTCTTAAAGTGGCCAGTGAGTGGTGGAAGAGAATATTTACCATTGGATTTGTGGACCATATTATAACTTCAAACACACACAGTTTTGGGGCGTGATCTTGATCCATGTCTGGGTCATATGGCAGGTTTCTGCAGCTTTACAGGCACTGTGTGTTCCTGTGGAAATAAAAGACGTCGTTCTTTAAAGGAATTTTTCCGGGGTTGAAAAAAACCACAATTTTCTTCTTGCCTGAAATGTAATCAGCCAAGTAGATGGTTTCTTTAGTCTTGGGCTGAAAAGTAATGGAAAGTTATCTTGCCTAAAATCTTTTCATTTAATACATGACCAAATTTAACAAAAAAAAAAAAAGGAATGATGAAAGCCATCTGTGACTTCTGTTAACTACATTAACCTTGTGAAAAAAAATTGAAGAAGTGAACATTAGACATTAAATATCTTGGCTGATAGGGTTTATTTGGTGTAAAAGAAATGTGAAAATTTTCTAAATATAGTCAGAGATTTCTGGCATTTCCTATTGTGAAATATTGTGAAATTACAGTAAACCAAATACATATATCTATATATATATATCTATATATATATATATATATATTTTTTAAATTTATTTTATTTATTTATTATTTATTTTTTTTTTTACTAATTTCAAAGTCTTGTTGGGTTAACATATAATCTTATGAAATATAAAATATGAAGGTATTTGTGCCTATCAATAATATAATATAATATAAAGTAATATAATATAATATAATATAATATAATATAATATAATATAATATAATATAATATAATATATGCTAATCAGCCATAAAATTACAACATTATAATGCAAAACATCGATTTTGAGTCTGACGTCATCAGGGCAATAGGGCACTGGTGGCTCAGTGGTAGGTGTTTCGCCTGCCATGAGAAAGGCCTGGGTTCGATTCCTAACAACTGGATGAAGTGCCTGTCCCAAGCCCAGATAAAATGGGAGGGTTATGTCAGAAAGTGTATGACTCCACAAGCCCTCTCGAGGCAGAGGGCTATTGACAGAGGATCTTTTGGATGCTGTGGGTTTTGGGGTGGGGCCATAGTGAATAGGTCTTGTCTGATTGGGATCTGGGGAATTTGGAGGCCAGATGAGCAGACTTGGGCTTGTTGCGCTGTGGTATCGGACCAGACAGACAATTTGTTTTGTCCCTACAGGCATACAGTAAATGACCCCTGGGTGCCCATGATCTTGTCACCAGATGACTGGTATATAATTGATAATCATTGTTGGTATATTAAAATTATGGCTGATTGATGTATAATTACAGTCATAATGTCATTTCTTTTGACACTTACTTTATATACAAGCAGTGATAGAGCTGTAAAATCATGTAAAATCACAAGCATCATTGTAGCTGTTAACAAATCCTATTAGGCACAGCAAGCATATATCATTAAATTATAGGGAATTTATGTGACTACAATAAAATAATATTGATTTTTGTTTTCCCCCGAAAGCATCTCATACAGTGTAGAATACGCTAAACCACTTGCGACTACCTTTTTCCTTACCTTCTCAAAGATAGTCATCAAACACCTCCTCGGCTAGATTCTCTTGAGTCTCTTCTGTGATGACTGAGTAGAGAGAGAAGACATCTGAGAGACGAGCTTGTGCAGTACTGAAGTATATTATCACAGGTGCAGGTGTACACCATGCATTATTAATGCTGGGGAAAATTCACAAGCAGTGCCTTTGCTACAAATGGTGGCATATTAGAATATTCTGTATGTGTGCTTGTGTGTGTTCTTAGGAATATCTGAGATCTTGAGGGCACAATTAGCTGGTCCCCATGAGTACAACTGCTTTTCTTTAAATGGAAAATAACTATTAAGTGTTTCATTTTGACTACGTAGGTCAAGGTTGGGTTAGATTTCGAACAAATGTGCATTGGGTGGGTTGGTTGGGGGTGTTCGGTGGGTTACCTGCACACTCAGGTTTGATGTTTTTTCTGGTAGAAGGAGGCAGGCTGAAAGAGCGGCTAATGCGTGGAATGTTGCTGTCAAAGCTGACACTTTTTGTCCGTTTTCGGCACTCCACTGCCAAACCTGCACAGCAGTCCTTATGACAGCTAACACCACACACTAACATGAAAAGCAGAAATGAAAGAAAAAAAAACACCCAGGGCTTTATTATCTTTTTCATTCTGTCTTCATTGATTTAATTGTTTCAGTTGATTTCAATTAACAACAACCTTCATACCTTTGCATTTGTATCTTTGCTTGTAAAACCCCCACATCTAAAGAAACAACACATGACGTCATACATGACTGAATGTTATAACAGATTAGAAAATGATTGACAAGCGCATTTAGATATATGAGGTTTAATGGTGTTGATGTTTAACAGTAATGAAAAACATGAGGTTTGGGTGGCTGTTGAACAGGAAGTGAGAAAGCAGGAAGTGGTAAATGTCCACACCCGACAGTGCCTCATGACTTCAACGACCCTGAACAACAACAAAAATTATACTCCTCCCACCTCCGAAACAGGAAATAAGAATCCATAATATGTTTTGAAGAATAATGTTGCAGCATTCAGGTCCATGGTGTAGTTTTGCTTAATGCTGATGCACTGCAGTAAGTCACACTGTAGGCCTTGCTTTCAGTACAACAGTACAGCATGAATAACGACAGGTTGAGAGTCTGTTATATCTGACTTGTGTTATAGACTCCTGTGAATTTTTTGGGTAACCCCATTACGAAACTTGAAAACACATAATCATACAGCTTATAGCGTACCAGCTCATTTCCAATAGTTTTAGATGCACAACACTGTGCAAAACACAGTGTATTTAAGATAGTCTTGAGGAATAGTTCTCCAGGCTTCCTAAATGACTTATTTGGCCCTAGTTTTAAGTCCAGTTCCTGTATCTGAACAGTTTCAGAGAAATGTTTTTTGTTTGTTACACAGTAATTTATATATCATTAATTTCTTTTTTTTTTAAAGGCAAACTTAAGGCTTGACCCAGTGAGAAACAGATGAGAGGGGAAATGAGGTTGCTGCTGAGGTTGTTACATAAACAACCAATTTTTAAAAATTGTATCTTTAGAATTTTGTATCCTGTCACAGTAAAACATTCGTTTCCACTCAAATCAAATGTAATTTAATATAAAAAAACGAAGGCTGGCTCAAGACTTTTTCGAAGTACTGTACATTTGCAAAAGTTCAATAAAAGTCAATTCCAACTAGGGACTGTAGACACCAATGATGATTACCATTGTACTTATTCCAATTTGCATGGTGGGACCTCGGATCAACTTTCACACACACACTACGGGCTATTTGGGAACGCCAATTAGCCTAATCTGCATGTCTTTGGTCTGTGGGAGGAAACCGGAGGAAACCCACTAAGCATAGAGAGAGCATGCAAACTCCATGCACACAGACCCGAGATGGGACTCGAACCCCGACCCTGCGGTGCAAGGCAACACTGCTGGGGTCTTTAATTTCATTTAACTAGAACTATTTGGCAGAGGGAAAAAAATTAACCTGGCAACCCTGTCGTTAACTGTTCTGTTTGCTGCTCCTTCCCCAAGCATGGGAGAACAGGATTGTTATCAGAACGGACCTTTAAAATGTTCCCACATGTTCCCATTTTGTCCACTAGGTGGAATAATTACTTTGTGGTACTAAGCGGGGCATCGTACATCCTGCCCCACAAGTCTACATCAACTTGGTTACACAATAATCATAAATACTTCACCTTAAACAATGCTGAAGGACTATATATGATTTAAGCAAATGTCTGAGAGACTTTCACTACGTATTATCAAATAAAGACAGAACATCATGGCTGGAAAACTTGTTCTTTGTTCATTCACTTTCATCCTGAGCTCTCTTATCCTACCTAAACAATCTTATTCAAAATGTATAAGCATACTCACAATGCCTGAGCACTGCTGGCAGACTGTGGGCTTGTAGCAGTTCATGGCAGTGAATGTGTGCACAAAACCCATTTTACAGTTCAGCATGGAGTTGGCCTTGGCAAAATACTCGATCATCTTCTCTCTGCTAATTCTGCCATCCCTTTAGGTGAAAGACAGAAAGACAGACGTGTGAGGCCAGTCTGTATGGTACATGTGTCAAAAATGTGTGTCTGGGCAGGAAACTGAGAGATCAATTCTGACGCGACTCACTGGTTTTGGTCGAGGTCATTAAGCTTGCTGAGGTAAGGAAAGTTGTTCTTGATGCTTTCAAACTCCTTTTGAGTGATGTAGCCATCCCCATCCGTGTCAAAGTTTTTAAATACTGACTAAAAAAGAAAACAGTGGCTCAGAATGTGCTGCAAATCACAAATGAATGAAAAAATAGTCAGGGATGAATATGACCTGCCTCCACCATCTTTTCTATGTGTTTGTTGATGATCACTGGATCTGCCTTGGGTTTGACTGAAGACGCCCACTGCTCTATTAAAGGAGATTGTGGCTTTGAGCTGGTTGTCTAACAAGCCAAAATAAATGAAGAAGTCAGTATAGCAAAATTTACCATGGCACTGATGGATTTCTACAAATGACTCGTGTCTGAGGCCTAAAAAGAATAATTACAGGGTAGTGGTCTAATTTCCCAGCTGCAAGCCCAAGTAAGTGGGTTAGGCAATGAAAATCAGTACATTAATCTGTCAAAACCATGACGTAAATGATAGTAATTTGAGGCAAAGTTCTGTCACAAGATTCAGATTGGTGCTTTTGAGAGAACCAATACCAGTGGAAGGGACTCACTGATAATTTGAGGCTGCGTGGCTCTCTCTGTAGTGAAAGCTGATAAATTTCTTCCTCTGTGTGGTACTGGTCCAGAGACACCTAAGCTCATTGAAAAGAAAAGAAAAAAACATATTTTTTTTCCTACTGTACACAAACAACTTTAAAGGTCCCATATTTTACTATTTCTTTGACAAGTTACCACAGGTCTCAGAGCCCCGACAAAGTGGGTCTCTTAATGCTTCAAATGCAGTGTTTCAGTGTCTATGTTAATAAGCTAGATTTCCAGAGAACAGTAGACCTGAGCAACAAGCTAGAGGAGGGGGCTCTTCCTATATGATGTCACTATAGGGGAAATTAATTTTTTTTAAGCCAATACAAAAAGGTGAAAAGCACAAAAGGCAGGAATATTATATGTTTTGTTTGTACATACACACTGGAAACATTTGGACGTCTAAAATTGACTAAAAAGTAAAATTTGCATAAGCCCCTTTCCCTCTTCCAAACTTTATAATATATGGTTTCTTACAATACCGTGGATGGTTCGGTCCATCAAAGACACTCTGTCTATACCAACAGTTTGGTTTTCTTTGCAGAAATGTATTAAATGCTCCAACTGTTTGTTTTAATACAAGGCAATGGCGTATTATTAAACTAGCCCAATTGGGAGTAAACATAAATTTGGCAGCCGTGTGATTAACTGTCCTGTCCACTGATTCCTCTCCACTTAAAATATGCATAGCAGCATGCATGAGAAATTGTGATTCTGGCCTCAACCAGGACCCTGTTTCTGATTCCTCAATTCCCAGATTAATGGCTCTCTTTTGCTAAGACCACGCTTGCTGACACAAGCATTTAGCCCAAAACTTACAATGAGAAGGTTGAGAAGGTCTGGGTTGGCATCGATTTTAGGTGGTGTGGCCTGGATCAATGCCAGCTCCTGCAGAATGGCATATAGTTGCTGTGTCTTGGTCAGGTTGACTTGGGTTTTCTCCTGGTCTGCCCAGTCAGGAAGAGCCACATGAACAGCAATCAAGTCTTTCAGGTGTACACCCAGGATGGGGAAACGGAAGCCTGTGCACTCTGAAAAGCGTTGTCGATAGCGGCTATAGTTCCCACTGGACGTGATCAGCTCCACAAGTCCTTCAAACTCCTGATAAAGCAAAATAAAAACTGTCAGAGATGTGCCAGCGTTTAATGGTCGCTGCGATAAAAGACTCAAAATAATATGGAGATAACGAGACAGTCTTGAATGGCCATGCCATGGGAAATACTGCATTTGTCTTATCTTACTGGAGAACATTATAAAATGTGCCACCAACATGGTTATTCATACATTTGCCATCACTTTCATATAGAATCGAGGAAGTCTTTACCTTCCGAACATCACTACTAATCAGAGCCTGAGTGTCTTTTAGTCTGGAGATGGAACTGTTACTCAGGCCCCCTACAACTGCCATTAGAGTGTTAAAATTCTGGAGCTCCAGCAACCTCTGAAAATAAACAAGCATGCAATATAAGTAACCATTTCGTCTCAGAAGATGCCTAGCTCAGTCAAGAGTCTTGATCTAACCTTGGCCACTTTAATGAAGTCGCCAATGACGGTGGCTCTCTGCTGCGCTGTAGTTTTACTGAGCACCATCATTTGGATCCATTGTGACACACTGTTGAAGAGGGTGATGAAGCGCTCGAGGATGGGGTTGTCTACAGTGCAGCCCTGCATCACAAAGCTGTGGTAGTCCTGGAACTAGAGACAGTCAATTGAAATGAATTTCTTTGGTGCCTTTTATAATATCGTACATATTTTCACACAGAAGTTCTAGAGAAATCCAGATCCTTATTTAATTTTGTTCCCTTATGTGCAAGGCTGAAGTAAAGCATTTCCTAAAAATACATAAGGAAGTAACTTTTAGAGGAACCAAATGCATAAGGAAACCTCTTTTTTTAAGGGTGACAGCAGGTCACAGAAGCCTAAATTATTACACTTCTTCAACTCTGTACTATATGATCGGTTAGATGCTTTACTCTGTATGGAATAGTGAGCCAATCAGTGCCTCTTCCTCAGCCAGAGACCCAGCAAATGAAAGTAAAGACTGGGTCCAAGAGAGTTCTTGCAGAATTTACAGATCAGGAATGAAAGCAATATTTTCCACCTGGAGACTTGGTACATAACCTAATGCTTCCCCTATGTGGGGCAAACATGCACAGATAAAATATATTCATTACATTAACTGAGAAGCAATTGAATTTAGTCTTTATTTCAATTATTTGTTTAATGTTAGGATCCATGTAAACATACTAACTGTGTAACTAGCTAGCAAATGAGTAATTATCTAGCTAGCAAGGTAAGTTAACCAACAGACATTAGTACTGCAAACATAATAGTCAAAGGTCCGAATCTGATCTGTATTTAAGGTCGAAGGTCTGGAACAATTGGTGATAAGCAAATGACTTTTATTCAACTTGCTTATAACTTACACATATATTCACATTTAAGGAAATTTAAGACAAAATATATTCAAACCTAGTAGAAAAAGTTGCCACTGTTTGACTGCAATCTGATTAAAACCCAAGAAAATCTAACTTTAAAGCAACTTACATACATGTGTCAGAAAGATTCAAAATGCATTTTAAGGTACTGTAGTGCAAAAGAAATGGCACTGTTCGCCTACAAATTGTTGCAAACTTGTGAACCTAAGCATCTCCAACTATTAACATTCAAAAGTTTACAGGTGTTTCAAAGGAAATTTTAACTACAAGACAAAAATCTTGACTTTTGACTGATTTGCATTTCTCATTGACTGATTTGCATGCATAAATAAACTAAATAAGCATGTTTATTTTAATGCCTGAATAAACCAGTTAAACAAACTGATAACCTTAATGGACAACACAACAAGACACTTTACTATCAAAATGATTTTGAAGTAAAAGTTACATGGTGCCCTAAGGAGCGGTTCACATGTCACGTCTAAAACCACATGGATAATGCCAGCCGTGCCACTTTCTCCTTTCCAAAGTGCTCTGGAGTGTGCACTATTGTTGCGTCTGCCGTTGCTAAGCAACCACGAGCAGCATGCTGCATGACGACAAGGAAGTTGCAGGATATAAATGGATTTCCAGCACCGAAAATCCCTTGCAGTAGCTTTATTTGTGTACAAGATGAGGATAAACAGAGTTTGGGTGCACCCTATCCTTCAAACACGAAGATAACACCGACCATTTCACCAGCTGATCCAGGAGGACTTAAAGAGTGAAGCTGATCGGTTGGCTCTTGTTTTGGCATTCTGAAAAGTTATATAGGGAAACTCGTTGCTCCAATGACGAGCATGAAAAAAAACAGGCATGTCCTAACTCAAGAGAGCGTTCTCTGTTGTGAACATGCTTGTTGTGCATCACCATTTAACATAACAAAATTGAGCACACGAAAAATGCAACATATAAATGGTTAATAATACATTAAAAATAAAGCAGAAAGGGCACTGTCTGCATTCAGTTAGCTGTCTAAACCTTGGCAAAAAAAAAAAAAACGAGTAGGTTTAGCTTTGATCTCAGGTCGGGGTCATGGTAACTATCTGCAGATAGACTACAAAGCTAACGATTTATTAATGGGTATAATATATTTTCATTTCAAAGTAGGAACTATGCACTTCATTACACTGTGCAGAGTCTGGACTTTGAGACGCCCTGCGTTAGTAGGGACATAAATTGACTGGATTGTCCATGGATTCTTATAGCAGTTTGCAAATCATATATTCCAGTGGCGGGGGTGATTTAATTAATTAATTCTCACTTAGACCATATTGCCCAGTATTTGTCAGACTTTTTCTTGTCAGGTTTGAACCTCACCAGCATCTTGCAGAAGGATTTGTACTCCATGTAGGTCAGGTGTTCAGCCAGGGTCGAGGAGTCCAAGTGATCAAACAGCAGCGAGGTCTTACTTTTCTTCTGAACACTCGAGGTCAGCTGCCGCTTCCACTCATATGATGGGCTGAAGAGAGAAACACATAATACAAATTTAGCAAACTTGTGGTCAATCATGTGACTGTCACAGAGCTTAAACTATTTCGTGATTACTTACAACAGACTGTAAAAACAGAAAAGTTTCGAAATCTCAAAATTTCAAGGCCTGCACTGTATTTTTTTAGTTTAGAGCCTAATTTTAATTAGTGAGTTTTGTAGAATGACCACCTACAGCTGTACCACCTTCCAAAAGATAACTTATTATCTTTTGTTCTACTAGTTTATCCTTCATATTAATAAAATTTGACATATTCTGTACGACCCAGGCAGTCTTTCCTCTAAGAAACATGACACCACTTGTGAGATCTCGAAGCTGCCCATGACTATGACTGATGCAAACTAGTGAGACTAGTGAGAGTGCAAAAATGCCACCCTTCATGATCTCCGGATGACAGTATGAAGACTTTTCTGATGCACCACTTAGGAACCCTAGGTTTCCTACATGCCAAACTAGCTTTGAAACAAACAACGGCGTTCTGTTTATTCTTACATGTAGCCTATTATTTTTAATGTTTTAACATAAAAGAAGCAAAGTAACAGGTCCATGCACATCATACGGAACATATACATATACATGCATGAACTTCAAATGTGTGAATGTGTTTTAAAATACAAGGGTGCACCTTAAAACATGCATTGTTTAAACTAATATGTTTAAACAATGACCTTAGCAAAAGTACATGTCAACCTTTGCTAGCACACAACACTTTAAAGATGGGAGGTATGATCATTTTAAACACAATCTGGTCCTATTACAATTGTGACCTCCTAAAAAAAATTTCTTTAAAACAGAGGCATCTCTGAGCATGTGCAACACAGTACACTTTGTCTTACTAGCATTAAAATTTTACTGGATCTAACTCCATGGGTCATTTCGTTTATCATTAATTATTTTTTAATTCGCTGTAACTTTAAAACTTTTGTAAACCCAACAATTTTATGTTGCCTTTTTTTTTTCAATGTAGGAAAAAACAGTCACAGACCTACCAAAATCTGGCATACACAGCTGCATGAATTGGTTCACTGGATCATTTACAACAATGATTCTTAACCCCAGGCATATGATGAGGCATAACCAGGGGGTCTATCTATTTTTAATTTTGTTACTGCAGTGATAATCACTTTCTAGCATTATGAAAGAGTTGTAAGAGTTCTTATAATCATTAGGCTGGTTGTTTAAATGAAACAGATTTCTTTTAAACATTAAGTAAAAAATATACAGTATATAAAATATTGTCAACCTTAAAGTAAATAAGGTTTAGGACAGCCAATCATGGTAAATTAAGAAAATAGTTCCTGGTTCAGTCCTGAGCTTATATTTCACATGTTCCTCTAATGTTAAACTGGGTTTCCTCTGGGTTCGGCAATTTAATAATTTCTAGAGTAATGGCGGTTTTCATGGGGACAGGGTTGCCGACGCCCAGCCCTCCTCCCTTCTCACTCAGGCTTTGGGACTTTTAAGGGCAGGGTCATTTTGTATGGGTATAGGGTTAATAGGTGGCACAGTGGCTTAGTGGTTAGCACAGTCACCTCGCACTTCCAAGGTCGGTGCCCGATTGCCGCCTTGGGTCTGTGTGTACTAAGTGCATGTTCTCCTTGTGCTTCGTGGGTTTCCTCCGGGTACTCCAGTTTCCACCCACAGTCCAAAGACAAGCAGATTAGGCTAACTTTCGGTCCCAACTTGCCTGGCAACCTGACCCTTTAAGTAACTGCCACATAAATATATAACCAGGGTGGGGAATATCCATCACCTGATGTGCCACATGGACGGACCAAAATACAAAATAAATAGGGTTAGTGGCAACTTGGCTGTGACAGGGCTCAAAACTGATCAGAGACCACCTGACCCACTACTGCCAGTATGCATATTTGATACACTAAATTGCCCCAGATGCGAACACGTGCATATATTATTTACTGGGATCTGATCTGGGCGGATTCTTCTGTCTTGCTTCCAAAGTTCCCAAGATAGGCTCAGGATCTGCGAAAAACCCTGACAAGGATGAAGCTGTTTCTGAATTATATCATCTTCATAGGTTAGGATTATATCTCTGTGTCCATGTGACTCTATACATTAAACAAGGAAGTGGATGTTTGACGTGTGTTCTGACTCACACACTGTCTATGTCTATGAGTAGACTTCGTCTCACATCACCGTTCTGCTCTAGCAGCTCTTTCAGACAGCGGATCTGCTCGGCCAGCTCCGGGTTCAGGTCAAACTCGGCTGGGAACTCGCTCATCCAGTACCTGAGAGACAGCAAGCCGGGAAGAATGAGAGAAAGAGAGAGAGAGACAGAGAGAGAGGAGTTTAGCAAGGCATGAAATGGGTCTCCGTGCTACATGAAAACAATGAGTGCTCTGGGCGGTCTCGCCACAGCCATTTTCTCTATGATGCAATGCTATAAGAGCGCATCAAACTGAGCACGCTTTATTTACAGGTCAGCAAACAGATTTGATTCTAGATTTGATTCTCGACTTACTTGACAAGATGACAAATCTGAGAGCGGCACCCAGCTGAGCAATTCTGAGACCTGTTATGCTGTTACGGTAAATCTCCATTTTGTCAGTGTAATTCAATACAAGAAAGGTGTGAAAAATGAACATGTGACAGTGGCAAGCATTTCTCACGCTGACAGCGCCGGCACATGACAAACTGCACGCAGTGCAAAAAAAACTTGACATCCTAGAGAGGTAAATTATGCCTTCCAGTCAGTTATAATGTTAGGAGGATGAAGTATGGGGTGCAGACTGCAAAGTAAGTACAACTGCACAGGATATCTGTTTCGTGCTATGCCTGTTAATCTTCATCACAATAATGGTCATTGATACACTGATATCCCAAAGCCGCGTAAGTGTGAATTACAAATAAGAACCTTATCTTCAAGTTTAACTCTATGTATTTTTCTTCCTTTGAGTGGGGACAGAACAACAACAACAACAACAACAAAAAAATCAGGAACATTCCACTATAATAACTGTAACTAAGTTGATTAAAGGTATGCCATGTCATTCACTGATTTATAAAGAGATCAGAATTTTTGGCAAATTAACGAAAACACTTCAACAGATGCTGTTGACGAAAAGTATCAATTCCCTGGCGGTAATCATTCATAACTCATTTTTGCAGCTGTCAAAATATCTTCTCAGAGGAAAACCCCTGGCTTCCCCAGAAAAAAATAAAGAAGTAGACCATTAACAACCACCCAATCAGAACAAGAAGGTGTTCTCACAAGGGACGTTCGAGTCAGACATGGACTTGTGAATGAGGGCATAAAACCCATTGACATTGACATTTTTTTAAGACTTAGAGCACACTACCGCGATGAGACTCTTAGCCGCATAAAACATTTGAACGGTGCAAATATTTTTAAAAAGGCAATATGTCTGGCCTCCGAGTGGCGCAGTGGTAAAGTGCTCGCCCTATCATCCGTAGATCGCTGGTTCGATCCCCGGGTGATGCTGTAACCTCTCTCAGCCGGAGGTCTAGAGAGAGCTGATTGGCTGAGCTCTCTCACAGGGGAGGGATGAGAGGTACTAAGTGCTCCCACATTAATACGGCGCTACAAGCCAATCAGGGGCGTCTGTGAGCCCACGTAAGTGGAGGGAGCGGATAGCGCTGTCCTCCGAGTGTGTTACTTCGCCCCCAACTGTCGTGAGCGAGCAGTTCGAAAAGATGGCATCACGTGGGTCGGAGGAAACACGTGATAGTCTGCGGCCCTCCCGACTGAGTGGTGGTAGAAGCTTAATGTGGGAGCCCCCTAGTGACTGGGAGGAATTGGACACTACTAAATTAGGGAGAAAAATCGGGGAAAAAATGTAAAAAAAAAAATAGTAAAATAATTTTTTTTTTTTTTAAAGGCAATATGTCTGTGAATGAGAATCCCGGCCAAGGGAAACTGAAGTTGTTGCAAAAAATATTCTGCGAGTGGAACACTCTCAGAAGAAAACAGCCTAGTTTGATCACCAACAGAAGGCGTTCTGTTTTTGCAGGACCATGCATGACCACTTATTGCCCATTGCACCACTGGCACCTTACAAGAACTCAGCTGGGACTTATTACCACATCCCTGTACAGTCCTAACATCAATCCAAGACATTTTCACATGTTTGGGCCATTAAAGGAGTTCCTGGGAGGGCAGTGTTTCAAATGTGAAAAGAAAACTTTCTACCTTGATTACCATGACAACGATTTCAAACAGCGAAACGATTAGATTTAGCCTTGATCTCAGGCCAGGGTCATGGTAACTACTTTATCTCCAAATGGACTACAATGCTAACAATTTCCTACCTACTACTGAGACACTGGGATACGTAGGTGCATAAGTGTAGCAGTTTTATCAGAAGTCCTGGTTAGATTGAACGCCCCTGTACTTATTTGTCAATCCTTTCACAAAGCTCCTGCTTTTTTAATAACATTTAGGAGTCATACGTTGACCAGCTAATATAAGCATGTGTTGTCTGGTGTGGTTTAGATAGATCATTGAAGGTAAATTGTGTTTCTCTCAATCTGTGTTTCAAAAATCTTAAAATCATCAATATAATCACCTGCACCTTTAATCTTTGGTCAAATTATTCCCGGACAATCCTTAGTCAAACATGACATCATATATTTGTTCAATTGAACTCTTTTTGAGACGAATGGCAATGTGCTATTTTTGCATCAGTATGGTGTAGAAAAGGATACTTGAGAAGGAGTTTCTTGGCAAAGTCAGTGGAGGAAATGTACCAGGGATGCATCATAAGAAACATCCGCACATCTGAGGCGTCCTTTAGCACTCCTTTATCATCTGTGAGTGAGACAGAGAAAGAGCTGTGAGCGAGACTCTGATGCATGATTAAATCATGATGAAATGTTTGCCCTCATATCAGTTTCTGAATTAATGAGAAAGACAAAACAGAATATTGACTGGTTAGAAGAAGAGAACTTCATTTTCACTGACAGAGAAAGTGAGGGAATCCCTCTAATCAGCGCAGAGAAATGTCCGGCCTGTGTCTGAGCTGCTTGATCAGGGAGCTTACACTAGAGTGAGTGGGACTACTGACCGAAAGCTTTGATGCAGACTTCCACCAGTTCTTCCACGCTGGCTGACTGATCCAATAAAACGCTCTCCATCTTCTTTTGTTTCTCTCTCTCTCTCTCTCTCTCTCTTAGACACATACACACACAAACACACACACACACACACACTGCTCTCTCTCTCCCTCTGCCTCTCTTGTTTTCCGGCTCTTGATTTTCCACGCCTCTCTTTGATCTGTCTTTGTCACTCTGCAAATACAGTATGGCAGAAGAGTGTGAGGCAGTGCAAACATTCACAAAATAAAAAGAGAGCTCGAAACCATTTCTATGAATATGATCACCATTACTTATCATCTGCTATAAAAGCACTCATGCCTCCACTTATAGGAGGTTCAAACCACAGTGTATTGTAGAAATAGCCTCATATTCAACGCATAATAAAAGCAATACAACAATCAAAACACTACTAAAAAGCTGTTTAATACAATACCATAAGGCATACTTACTTTCTTTAACGGCTTGTAGCAGAAAGATTATCCTATATGGAAAAAAAAAAAAAAAAAAAACTTTCCCGGACAAAAAAATAAGAAGACACAGCGTTCTTGAAAGTATG
This sequence comes from Leiocassis micropogon, assembly GCA_028565275.1. NCBI lineage: Eukaryota > Metazoa > Chordata > Actinopteri > Siluriformes > Bagridae > Leiocassis > Leiocassis micropogon. Next base: position 12,400,291 of record JAOVVA010000021.1, read on the forward strand.
ACAAACTAAATACAACCAAGGGTTCACAGTGATCACATCTGTGTGTGACATACTGTGTTTCCTGCCTGTTGTGAAACCTACAGTCCTTGCATTTCCTGTTGTTAACTGCAGGGTTTCTTTCACACGTCCTTGACATCAACACCCTCAAAGCACACAACCCGACTCCACACGTGACTTCTGGCTCAACCTACAGTAAAAATGGAGTTGGTTATAATTTACAAATATTTCCACAAATAGATAAAGCTATTATTATGATCCTTAGATTGTTGCTCTGCTTAAACACACCCACTTAACCACTAGCATCTTGTCGGGTTTTTCTTGTTCAGGTGGAAATGCTACAGTAATTGTACTTGTGTATATTTAAGTATATATACTATATTTATTTTTTTTTAAACATACTTTTTACTTCTTACATAGCAATTTAGCCTTTACAAGTAGCAGTCATGTCCATCATTGTAGAAGAACTCAAAAACTACTCCAGTGGCTCTAGTGCCCCCCAGCCACTTCGGTGAAAAGACAACGCCTGAAAGATTGTGTGCTCTCATTCATTCAAATATTTGTCCTTTGGCCCATGCAGAAAAAAAGTAAAAACTTCATGGATATAACAGTGGCCGGGGAAACATTATAGGTGCATACAGCACCCTGAGACACATCCAGCATCAGGCCCTGACTCATACTGCTCTGTTCTGACAAACAGGTCATGATTCGCCTAAAAAGGCCACAAGCCAGACACTTTTTCTGACACCTCCTGTTTAAAACCTCAAAAACCAGAAGGATGATATTCATCAGCTGCAATGACCTTCTCATATTACATGATGTACTTAGTTTTTATTGCTATCCATGTGTGTTTGCATATGGATAAACCACTGCTGCATTGTTTAATTTGGAGGTCCAACCCATAGACTGTATAAGAACTAGACAAACCCTCTGTGATGCCACCCATTGGTTTTCTGAAGAGCAGCTAAAATGTGGGTTGTCGCTATCTTGGCCGGAGCTGACTCCATCTAATCACACGTTGATCGATAATTAGGCAAATGGGTAAGAACGACCAGTACCTGGCTGTTGGGTGGAACATGCCCACTTACATCAGTTATTACAAGCTAGTCGCACCACAGCAATGCGGCTGACACTCAAATTGGCCATCACCTCAGTATGTATAAATTTATGGCTTAATATAATTTTAACCGATGAATTAAATCAATAATACAACCCACGGAGACCAAAGCTGTTTTTGTACCAGGCTGTGATCATGTTTATTTCTGTTGACATTTTAGCTTGTCACTCTATGCGGATTAACTCACTTTTGGAGCCAGAAATATGTATGTATGTATGTATGTATATATAGATATGTATATGGTGTTCGTTATGCTTACCACGAGCAAATATACAGTACGGAGACTGAATGATAAATTTAGGCAAAAGAACATAGCTGCAGATAATAGTTTTAGAAGTAATCAAAGTTGCTCTTCACACATTTCCTTTTCAGCTTTTCATGCTTGAGTACAGTTAAAACTGTTCACAAAGACATTAAAATGCAATTTGCATCATCACAGCCACCTAATCAGAACCTCCTTTAACTTTGATTCCATGCACCACATCAGTGCAGAATTATTTCTTCGACATTATTTTAATGTATGCATCAATACTATTACTTCTACAAGATTTATAGGCCACTGTGTGTTGAGATGCTTGAATTTGGGGTAAACCCATTCACTTTAAGTAATCAGTCAAATTTATAATAAATATAACTTTAAAAGTGAAAAAAGTGAGTTTTTCAAGAAACTGCTGATCATATCGTGGTCACTAAGTGAATACTGGTGCATGTCATGTTAATCTCATTCCCACAATATTCTATATGGACAGTGCAGTCATCCAGATTGAAATCTTCAGGCATTAAAAAAATCTTTATTTGAGTTTGATGTTTTTATCTAGTTTAATTTAAGTGGATGCAATTGCTCTAAGGGAGCTTTCACACCTATAGTTCGATTGCTTTAGTCCGCACCAGTCAGAAAAATGTTACAATGTAGTAAACAGACGTGGGT
>JAOVVA010000021.1:12415775-12436137 GCA_028565275.1 Leiocassis micropogon
TTGGATTTTTACAACATTATTGTTGAAATACACAGTCCTGAAAAAGGGGCGTTTCTTTTTTTTGCTGAGTATATATACTTTTTCCTGACAGTCAGTGACACTCATATCAGACAAAACCCATATCACTGAAAGTTCTTGAACTAGACACCAGAACCAAATATTAATAGGATGTTTAGTATAAGAATAACATTGTTAAGGAAAAAAAAAATAAGGATAAAGAATAACTATATAAGAACTCAGTGTTAAAGTCAATTGTACTGGTTACTTAATATAACCTTAAAAAATATGCATTCAAGCATGTAACTGGTCCGTTTGCACTTACAGAGTCTGTGTGTGATATTTTCTTGGTACAGCGTGTGGCTTCCCTTTACCCTGGCGATTTCGACCGCCTACGCCGCATGTCTCTGATTGAGGAGGGAGGAGTTAAAAGGGTCAACATGGCGCACTTGTGCATTGTTGGCTCCCACGCAGTCAACGGTGTGGCGCAAATTCACTCAGACATCCTCAAAGCTACTGTGTATGTATGACTCAGATGCTGAACACACACACACACACACACACACACACACACATTCACTTGTCTGATCTATCATATTCCACTCAGGTTGCTTTATATTCATTATGGAACTCTTAATAGGTTCAAGGATTTTTATGAGATGGACCCACACAAGTTCCAGAACAAAACCAATGGCATCACCCCTCGTCGCTGGCTGGTCATGTGCAACCCTGGCCTGGCGGAGGTTATTGCTGAGGTTGGCATTTTTAATGCAATTAATCTGCTAAGACATATTCACATACGTCTGATGTTTAATTCCTTAATAAACTAGTAGAGAAAATGATCTTACTTGATTTATATTGGCATATGCACTGGAACTATATGGACACTCTGATTCCATATTCTTCTATATATTTTGTTTCTTAAGGGCTCAACCCAAAAAATTGGCCTTTGCAATCTAAGATGGGTGTCACCTCTATCTTTACAGCATTCAGATACTTGATTCATGTTTATAATTTATGCCAAATTATGCTGCGTCCTATTTCTGTCCTTAACCTAGTAATGTGGTGCGAAGCTCATTTTTGGTAATGGCCCACAATATACTTGGACCCATACTTGGCTGGTCCCTTTTAGTGACCACTAATAACATCACCTTAGTTCATTTATCTGCAGAAATTAATGATCAAAACCCCCAGAAACTTCCATATTATAACCTAGAAGTGTTGGGGAATAAATGTAGCTCTTATTAAGGGGCCTTTAAATCAAGCCAGGACTTTTGATTGTGCAGGATAACAGAACTCATAAGAGTTATGAGAGTATAAACTTCCTTTATTTCTCTATATACAGGATAAATCCCTGCTACACTAATGCACTTACTGAAGTGTTTCACTAGTGCTTGGGTATCATTAAGGTAGAAAGTTTTCTTAGTACGCCAGAGTCATGATCATATTGCCTGCTTAATGTCTTAAACGCTGGCCTCCCAGGAACCCCTTTAATGGCCCCACATGTGGAAATGGCTTGGAGCGAGGTCAGGACTGTACTTGCTGTATGTGGCAATAACTCCCAGCTCAGCTCCTGTAATGTGCAAGTGGTGTTAGTGAGTGATTGTGGGTTCAGTTCCCACAGACATGTGCGTCTCTTCTGCAAGTTGGCAACAAGTTATCCATCAGGTTTCAAGGATCAGGAAGTGGAGGATATGTATTTAGAAAAAATATAACTTTTGCATACATATATCACATGTTGCAAGGTTTAAATTAGGTATTTTGACATTTGTCAATAGCCAAGTTAATGGCTCTGAGTTTATTCATTGATTATGCCCCCTAGTGGAATAACAGAGACTTGCTCTTTTCTACAAAAAAAAAAAAAAAAATCTTTAATTTTAGTTACAAGGCAATGTTAACTTTGAACGTATAAACAATATAAAATTAAACAATAAATTGTTTGGGGCAGATTAGAACCTTCATTTCTTAAAGCCCCAGTCAGCAGGCTGTGTGTTTGACATCACTGGCCTAGACACTTAAGTTCAGCATTAGTATTATATATTAGCATCTGTTAAGCTAGTCTTATGACTGCTTGTGGTTGTGTGTGCTAGAAAATAGGAGAGGATTTCATCCGAGACCTGAGCCAGCTGAGGAAGCTACACAACTTTGTTAACGATGATGCTTTCATTCATAGTATTGCCCAAGTCAAACAGGTGCGTATGAGTAAGGCATTCAACATTTTCCTAGCAGTTTTCTCTATTACCAATGTGCATGAAGATTTATTTAAGGAACCTTTATCATGTCATACTGTATGTTTACTCTGGCTGCAGGAAAACAAGCTGAAGTTTGCAGTCCACCTGGAGGAACACTACAAGGTGAAGATCAACCCCAATTCCATGTTTGACATCCAGGTCAAGCGAATCCATGAGTATAAGAGACAACTGCTCAACTGTCTGCACATTATCACTTTCTATAACCGTGAGTGCTTTGCTCCTGCTCTTCTATTTCCCAGCCTGTTACTCAACTTCGCACTCATGACATATGATTTTTTTTTTTTAGGCATCAAGAAGGATCCCAAGAAGCAGTGGACTCCCAGAACCATCATGATTGGTGGAAAGGTGCGCAGAATCATATAAACCCCCATAAACTTGACACTGTGTAGTTCTCTGCTCTGTATAGAACCCATACTGTGTCTTGTCTAAGAATCCACCCTCTTAAACAGTTCACCATTTTGCTGTCTTATAACTTGAATTTACGGAATAGCTCATAATATAGAGGAAAACTCAGCTGATGCCCCCAAACTCTAATGAGAAGTCTGAAGGTTCTTAATTATACCACATTGCGCATATTATTTTTCTGAGCCAGGCAAGAAAGCACCCTGCAGGGTACGTTCAGGATCAGGAAGGAGAAAAAAAAAATGGCCACACGCAGAGAGACAAAAAAGTAATAGATCATTTAATAGTTTTTTTTTTTTAATTATTATTACAAATGACATGCACACTTTTCCAAAAAAAAAGTTATAACTACCATTTTCCATGACCTAGTGACCATGATATTTATTTTTTTGCAGCATCAGTAGTTAATCATGATTATGCACAGGAGTACCCTGGGGACACTGGTTTCCAATTTGGAATCCATTCTATATGAAATAGAATTCCATTGCGTGACACAGCACATACTATACACACATCAACATACTCTTTACACCTTCTGGCAATAAAACATAGATGGAGTCATCTACTGGGAGCTAGGAGGAAAGATGATATCCACATGCAAATGTAGGATGTAGGAACGCTACACAACCCAGGAAGACAAACTTAAGATTGAACCTGACCGCAAGATGTCATCTTGCTCTATAGATTTCAGGGGTTTTTAATGTGTTTACTGGTTAGGAGAGTTTGCCATAACCTGACTATTGTCATAAAATCTTAAGTTATTGTCATAATCTGACTATCTTCTTGCAATACCAGGCCGCCCCGGGCTACCACACAGCCAAAATGATCATTCGCCTAATCACAGCTATCGGTGAGGTGGTCAACAACGACCCAGTGGTGGGCGACCGCCTCAAAGTCATCTTCCTAGAGAACTACAGAGTCACTCTGGCTGAAAAAGGTGCCTAATCATACAATTGGCAGACTCATACCCGAGATCTGATTTGTGATTAAAGTGCTAAGAAACATAATGGAAAGTATTAAAATTTTTGTTTACCCCATCCCTCAGCGATCCCTGCTGCAGACCTGTCTCAGCAAATCTCCACCGCTGGCACAGAAGCTTCCGGTACAGGAAACATGAAGTTCATGCTGAACGGAGCCCTGACCATCGGAACCATGGACGGTGCCAACGTAGAGATGGCAGAAGAGGCCGGAGAGGACAACCTCTTCATCTTTGGCATGAGAGTGGAAGATGTGGAAGCTATGGACAGAAAGGGGTGAGAGAACAGGGGAAAACTTCTTTCTTGGGGTTAACTTGGACTTGGTGGTTACCAAGGATAGGCCTGGCAATGCAAGAAACACTACTATGAAAAACATCACTTGGCACCTAAGGGTGCTATATTTAGTCATCACTACGGGGTTGAATTCTTTAGGAAATGTTATATAGTTTATTCATCGAATATGATCAATGCTTAAAGACATACAGTACTAGTGAAAAGTTTCAATATACAGTAGCGTCTAATTTTTTATTTCATTATTCTAGAACAATACTGGAGATTTTAAAATTACTACATATGAAATATTATTAATTAACAACAACAGTTAATTGTTAGTTAAGCACTGAAGGTTCGCTGTTCTGGAACAGTTTTGGCAAGAACAGTATTGTCAAGGGCATTTGCAAAACCTATCAAGCACCATGATAAAACTGGCTCTTATGGAGACCATTTCAGGGAAGCAAGACAAAAACATACCTCTGCTGCAGAGGAGAAGTTCATTTAGAGTTATCAGCCTTCAAAATCACCAATTAACAAACAGCACCTCAGATTAGAACCCGTTAGCTGTTAGTCTCTGCTAAGGCTTTTACAGAGCAAAAGTAGCAGGCGCATCTCAATATCTACTGTTCAAAAGAGATTATTGCAGATTTTGCATGGTTTCAAAATAGTTTTACACTGTTGAAAGAAAGAAATATCAGGATAGACCATGGAATTAGAAGGTGCACCCAAACTTTAGATTATCTAACTGCACCATTCGAACAGAGGATGAAAATTGTGGTTTTTGAAAGTTTTTTTTGAGGTTTGTGTACCTTTTATACAAGGGCTATACCAAAGGTAATGCAATGTTGGGCATAACTTTTTTATTAACTGATATGGGTTTTTCAAATGACTTTTCAAAGTTACTACTCAACATAGTCTCCATCATGAGTGATACATTTGAACCCAACTTCTGAATCCTCTTATATATTGTCATTATATAATTATCTGCACTACAGATATAATGCTTCTGAATACTATAACCGTATCCCGGAGCTGAAGCTGGCCATTGATCAGATCGCAGGAGGTTTCTTCAGTCCCAAGCAGCATGATCTCTTCGGTGGCATTGTCAATATGCTCATGCACCATGACAGGTACTTGCACTGCACCACAAATATTTTCACACTTCGCTGCTCCTGCAGCATTTACATATTTGCTTTAATACATTCCCCCTTCATGTGTATAAAAATAAGGTACCAAGAGTTCTTCTTGCTGTACGGGCTATTTGTGTGTGGCTGAATCTACCAAGGCATAATGAACATTATGTAAGATAATGTTGGTTAGAACAAAGACCAAACATTGCGAACAGAGCATGGTTATTCAACTCCTTCTAGTAAAAGTTTAAGCTACTGTCTTTTTTAATCCCTTATTTATAAATACCAAACCATGCAGTAAAACTTTATCTGCATTATATTGCCAAAAGTCACGTCGATCGTGCTTAAAACAGCTGTGAACACCATGCTTACCGTTCTTCCTCTGATTAAACCCCATACAGATTCAAAGTTTTTGCTGATTATGAGGACTACATCGCATGCCAAGAGAAAGTCAATGCTCTTTACAAGGCAAGTAAACTTACTTATTATAGAGGGACCCCCACATACATATATACAGTACATTCTCTCATCCTTATATCAATTCTAATCTGCTTCGTCAAATAGAAACCCAAAGAATGGACCAAGAAGGTTATTTACAACATTGCCGCTTCTGGCAAGTTCTCCAGTGACCGCACCATTGCTCAGTACGCCCGTGAAATCTGGGGCGTAGAACCCAGTCTGGAGAAGCTCCCAGCTCCCGATGACCCAAAATAAATCACACAGGCCACCTAAACCCAACTCCATCTCTGACCCAACACAAGCACTGCATGAGCTTTTAGGAGCAATCTTTAAAACAGATTAGCTTCAGAATTCATTTAGCAATGTCTGCCTGTTTATTTGTTCCCCACTGTGACCTAACATGGTCATCATGCCTTGTATCTTGTCTAATTGCTTTCTCTGTTAATTCTCAATCCTTATGTCATCAGTCGTGTCACCAGACAGGAACTCTGTCAATTGTCAATCCTGATGTAGTCAGTCGTGTCACCAGACGGGAACTCTGTCAATTGTCAATCCCACGTCGTCAGTTGTGTCTTATGCAAGGACAAGAAGTTGATCAATAATAACTCACATGCTTCCGTCTGTGTATCCAAGTCAAAAAGGTGGCGCATGGTGACAATACACTTTTTTGTGCAAAATGTAAGATCTCTGGGTTTTTGAATAGTTTACAAACTCTTATAATATGAAGTCTGTCTCTAAAGCAAATACACAACATTTAAAATCATTTCCACTGTATTCAGGTTTGTCCTTGATGATCGAGCTCAATGCTGGCTTTATAGCAAGGCATAAGGTACAGTTTATAAGAATGAGTCTACCTGAAAAACTGCAATTTGTTATGAATGGTTGTTCTTCATCTTGAATATGTTTTTGTAACAGAACAAAATCTTTAAACACACTGGTGTTGCAAGGTCTCTCCAGTTTTGGACTAGCATCAGAGAGACGACATGCAGCTTTTTGTTACTCTCTGTGGTTCGTTTCTAACCAATAAAGACAGATTAATGAGATGACTGACTATTTTTTTATCAGTTTTTGCTGTTGCAGCATTACAGAGGAATTAATAATTAAAGGAGATAAAAGTTCAGCGCTGTGTATTTATAATACAAGGGTGAGTCAAAAATTATCCGCACCCTGGCTGTAGAATTTGTTTTAATTAGCTATTAGAAAAGACAATGCATTTTTCTTTACATAATCTCCTTTTTTCAATTCTCTTTGTTCATCTGTCAACAAGCTTTCAAATTCCCTCATTAAAAAATGTTTTAGGCTAAGCTGCGAGCCACAAATGCACCACTGTCCTCATTTCTTTATCAGAAGTGAATCTTTAACCTCATTCAGGAGACCAAACAGGTAAAAGAGATCAGGTCTATAGGGTGGATGCTTTAACACCTCAAAACTAAGTTTTTGAAGAGTGGCATCAAGATGTGTGCAGAAATGCATTATCATGCCCTTGAATAGCAGTCCTCTGCATTTAATCCGAAGTTTAGGCTTCAGCTCTTCGATAAGCATCTCACAGTAACAAGCACTGTTGATTGTTGAACCTTTTTCCTGATTATGTTCCAAACTCTTCAATAAATAATGGCACCAGGTTCACCCTCAGACCACAAAAAATGAATCACTGCAAATCACAAGTGGGGTATCTATTTACAACTAGACATGTTCACACGTTCAAACTTGCACAGCAGTGACTGGGGAGACAGTAGCCTTGAATGGAAAGCAATGATACGACAGGTCGGGCATCAGAAGTGTTTTTGAATCACCCTTATATATTAACAAGATAACCCCATTGTATAGAACAGAACTGAAGCAATGTTATAAATAATGGGCCAAAAGTTCTTCACAATGATGTGAGAGACTGACAAAGTCATATAGGAAGCAATAACTTTATTAAAGTTATTGCTACTAAAGGTGGATCTATGAGCTACTGAAGTACTTAATATTGCCTGCACAATGTTTTCTTTTTGGCTTTTTGTTAAATAAATGATCAAATTAAAAGAGGGGAGAATGAACTTTTATGCATGACTGTATGTGGTCGAATAGAAAGTGCTTGAATTTGACAACGTTGCTATTCCTTGTGAATATACAGTTTTTCCACTGACGAGGCAGAGTTCAAAATGCAGAAAACCAGGCGGCAAGGGAATAACATCATTGGCAACCGTGTTGTTGTCAATGTCCCTGGGCAGAATGCTGGAAATGTCGCCATGTGTACTGCTATTGGTTAGCATATGGTCATACATCACAATGCACAACGTGATCCATATAACAATCCCAATTTGCTAACATTCCTTGATGAACTCAAAAATATCCTCATCATGAATTGTAGCACTGTACCTTCTACCATATTCCCTATTTTTAAATCCAATAAAAGGAATGATTTGTGCAAACCCCATGAGCGTGTTGCTTCAGTCACTAGAGAATGCCTGTAATGCCATCCATGCAGATGAATACCAGGGATGGATCGGCCATGCCAAGAGATTTTTCCTTCACTCCTTATCCAGGGAAAACTTCACCACCAATGTGGATGAGGTCCTCTGGCCTGCCCAGGATCAGAGGTAGAATGCAGAGTGTTCTATTTAATTTTATTTTGCAGTTTCTTTTGTCAGTACAGCCGAACACTTCATATTACAGCAAAGAATGATGCACTGATGTTCTTTGTAGTGTTTTGCTAACATTTGTGTTACATATACAGTAGATATTGTAGATATTATAAATGCCATTTCAGCACAAAGTACCCTACGGTTCACCAAAACAAACATCCAGAAACTAATTTCCATCCTCTTGTATGCATTTGAATATATAACATAACTTCATAAAGCCAAAACATACATGAACACTTTTAATGGTATTGTTTTGAATTGATCACATCAGTGTTTATTTGATGCTCTGTAAGGCATAAGCAAATGATAAGTTTGTGTAGTGTTTGAGTGGAAAGAATCTTTTTTTTCTTTTCTTTTTTTCTTTTTTTTTAATATCTGAAGGAAAAATCAAATAAAAATTCCCAACCTTGCTCACTTATGCTCTTTCTGGATGACCATAAATTTATGCATTTCCATTAGACCGAAGATGACTGAAGACTCATGACACCAAAAGCCAGAGTGCAATGAAAGAGCTGGTTTATTGCACACATAAACACAGCCTAGAGGTTCTATACTCTGAACATAGCATAAGACTATCAGTCGGGTTTTATATTGATGTGTACATCCAAAGGACACATTCTAGACCATAAAGATAATGCCCGAAGATAAGATAAGAGGAAAATATGAGCAAGGACATAAACATTGTTAACCCGTAGACATGTGTACATCATAAATGATGATAAGTGAATCAAAAAAACTACTTAAACCAAAACTAATCTTAAAAAAATTAAATCATATATACTATTTACACATAATCTTATCCCACAATTCATTTGTTAATTAGTTAACAGACGTCCATGACTCCTGTGGTGTTGCATGACAAAGCAAAAATCTATTTGTGGCACATCACTGCTCACCCTCTGAACCAATTGGATACCCATTTTAGCTGGATGCTGTCAATTTATGATAAATTTCCAGGGAATGATATACTCACACAACTGTAATTTTTAACTCAAGATTACAACATAGAGTAGCTCATTTACAATACAAAGAACATCTCAAGACACTGTCTGTTTATTTATTTATTTAATATATTTTCTGCAAGAATCTTCTCAAGATGAAGTTTTAGAAAGCACAATAGCGTACTTCATTATGAGAAATGCATGTAGATACTGTACATGTTGAGAAGAATACTAGCAAACGATAGCAATAGTGGTAGCCTGCAAGACATTGAGAGTATGAGCTTTTATTTCTATATTCACTTACCCTAAAAACTTCAGTTTAAATATGGTAATCATGTTCATCCTTAATCCCATCAATCTTCTGATGAGACAGGATGTCAGGTACATCCACACCTTCTCTGTCACCCAAGAGAACAGAAGGGAACAACACACTCTGATGCACTGATATGAGAATTCCTAAAACGATTTTAATCTCATTATGCTCATCACTTGAGAATCCACATTAAGGAACTGTTTAGTGCTCTATATAAATGTAGGTACACTCGGTGTCTCACAATGTGCAGTGGATGAACCCAATGAAGTCCTGGATCACCTACAGTATCACTATGATGAAGGTAACATTAATGAACAATCAAAATGCTTGATTTATTTTAGATTTTTTTTTTAAAGGAAATAATGTTTATGGTAAGTAATTATAAAGTGTGGGAAAGGTACTAAGGTATAATTATTTTTGAGTGAAGGTTTAGATATGTGTCCAAATCTTACTTTGTTCAAAATGAACGCATCAAAGCAAAAATCTATTCAAGTTAAAGACGTAAAAATGATTAGGTATTTAAAGGAAAATAGTTGCAACTGATTAAATTGCTTAATATTGTGTTTTTACTGCATTATATTTTGTAAACTGTTAGTTTAATCGGAATTTTTAATTAATCAAAGGTAAAATATCAAGGAGGTTACCAATATTTTCCACGAGTCACAATTTGACTTTCTTGCAAAGCTATTTAAATTAGTTACTGGAATTAATGCTAGTGTAACTAGTCTAAACTTACTTAAACATTTATTTTCAAAATGTAATGTTATTTTTTGTAATGTAAATGTGATATGTCATATCATGAATTGGCGTTATTTTCTCAGTAGGTAAAATTTAATAATGCAGAGAAAATAACGCCAATTTATGATATGCCATGACAATATAATCAGTGCAAGAGCTATCCAAGTGTCTAAAGATAAGCTATAATACTACAGTGTTGAGCTTGAGAATAATACAATACAGTATGAGTAAAATATTTACTTTTGAGTAAAACATTTCAATATGCAGTAATAAATAAAATAAGTGTTTAAGTAAGTATATTTAATTATATACAACAAAGTATACAGTATATATAAGACATAAGACCTTGAATATTTCTAATAAGCACTTTTTTTTTTCTAAATAAATTCAAAATTGAAATGACAAGAAACTTTTTTTCTTAGACATGGAGCAAAATAATTAGTACTCACTTTCAAAAATGTTAATATAAAACCTACATAGCATGGCACTAAAACAAAATACATTTAATGAATATTTACTTCTGGTAGTTTAAAAAAAAATCATATGTCGTACATTACAATTAAAAAAAAGTTACTATATACCCCTTTATCATCTTTTTTGTAACATAACTTTATTGGTTATTATGTCTCACATCTTTGTACCAGTGTGACTCCACCAGACTGCCCTCTGCCCCTTCTATCCAATCATTATCAAACTTTCAGGAGAGGTTTCAGATAAGGTTTGCTGAATCATTGCACTCACTGAACTGATTTGGGTGAAGGGGGGACCAGCAGAAGGATAAGGTGTGACTTTTATAGTAAACCCCGCAGAGGTTACTCTTCTACCAGCAGCTTATTTTCCAAACTCATTAAAATCAAACATGCTGCCTTTGACCCAGTCCATCACTCTGCGTAGTCCGGTCTTTTACTAGGACGCGGTTTAAGCTGGATTTCCACATCGTCACTTTATTAGGGCCGAACAACTTGATGTTTTACATGCCAGCTGGACAAACACAGCTTGCATTCTTCCGTTCCACGGGAAAGCTGTCTAGGGACACAAGAGGTTTAGCAGTGCTTTATAATACAGTATTATAGCTGTTCAGATTTTTCTCAGAAAGAAAAAAAAAAAACAAAGCTGATTACACACCTCCATCTTGACTGCCTGCAGGAGACCTTGCTGGATTTGCACACTCTGGACAAGATCTGCAGGAATGAATTACTCGTCTGCATTGCAATAGCAGGAGGGATTTTTTTTTTTTTTTCGGCAAAAGGAGGCCATTGTGAATTCTGGAGTTTTTACACAGGAAGGCATCACCAGTTCTAAGAATCCAGTGACGAAGAAGAAAGAAGCCTAGCAATGTAATTTTACTATGAATCAACATAATAATCATTATAATAATAATGGTATTAAATTGGTATGCAAATTTTCCTACTACTTTTTCAACTGACCAGCTTTGTCCCTGTGTATTTATAGCTCATATCCTGAGGACAGACATCAATCCAGTCTACGCAGCAGCAGATCTTCAACTCTAAACCATGGTGTTTGCAGACCTACTGGAGCAGGTGGGCAGCACGGGTCATTTCCAGGTGGTCCATGTCACCCTGCTCTCCATGCCCATCCTCATGATGGCAAGTCACAACCTGATGCAGAACTTCGTAGCCTCTGTGCCTCCACACCACTGCACCGCCCATGCCAACATCTCAGATCCTGCAATGGGTCCAGCTGAAACCCTGCTCCTTAGCGTGCCTCTGGATGGCCAGGGTAAACTTGAACGCTGTAGGCGATATGCACAACCACAGTGGGACCTACTGGGCAAGAACAGGTCTGAGGCCACGGATAAAAACACAATCAAGATGGAGGGATGTGCGGATGGATGGAGCTATAACAAGACCGACATGACCTCGACCATTATTACAGAGGTACAGGGCTCCGTTTTTAGCAAAATTGATTATGAATTGCAAATATAGAAGTGAGTGAGATTCTTTGTTTTACTTTCACAGTGGGATTTGGTGTGCGATTTAAAATCCCTGAAACAAATGGGGCAAAGTGTTTACATGGGAGGAGTGCTTGTGGGAGCATTGGTTTTCGGGGGTTTGTCTGACAAGTAAGTAATACTCACTGAGAGTTTGCTTGCCATTCATTAATTACATCACCAATAAACTAACTGAGTAATCAGTTAATAAAATGCTAATAACTTAAAATAATTTGTTGAAATAAGAGAAGGTACACACCAATTACAACAGTTCTTCCCTCTTTATTTAAATAATTATGTATTTAAAAATCCCAATTTTTTTATAGATAGTGTATACTATCCACCGTGCCATAAGGCACCTCTGAAAGTGTGGTTAATCACCTCACCGATTGTGGATGTTAATCTTTGTAGTATTGTTTATTACATCATAAGCATGCTGAATATAGACAATAAGCAAACCAGACTGCTAAAAATGTAACAGAGAAGGTAACACTGTCTACTCTTGGCTGTTCAGAAAGATATCAGTCCAGAGATTTAGCAGTGTGAAAAGAAGAATATGAATATTTTAACAATTCATATTTTTCACATTTTTGAGCTTCCATATAGCCTGTATGTTGTGTTATATGTTATGTTTTTCCACTGGGTTACTCATTCACAGGTAAATGTAAATAATTAATTATTAACTATTGCAAACTGAGTTTAAACTTTATACAGGTACTCTTTTGGGTCAAAGTTGTTTTCCATACAGTATATCACTGTTTGGTGTAAATGTAACTCTTAAAAACATTTTTTTTTAAAGTGTATAATCAAGTTATCATTCATTGTACTAGTACGTTTAAGCCGGATCTATTTCAAGTTAAAATTAATTTCCTTAAATGCTCTTAGCAAATGGTACATGTCAGGGTTAACACACAGTTAAAACTCCAGGGTTGATTTAACATTTAACTTTCAGAGTTTATTTGAGTTCAACTGGACTTATATAAACACTCCTGGGTGTTAATTCGACTTTGGGAAATTTGCTGTGTAGTGTAGCTTTAAATGGCATTGTTTAACTATTATGTATGATTGCATGAAGACGTTGAGTTTAGGATGCAAAATTACACAACGCAACAAATGATGATGATGAGGAAAAAAGTGATGTAATTTTGCCACTCATCTTAAAATGCATTGATTTTTTTTCTTCAACATTCTCCACGCAATACTCCACAGTGAGAAGGTAAAAATATGTTAATAAGTATTTTGTTAATTTATTAAAAAATAAACGCGAAATTTCCAATATACATAATTATTGTATAATTATGACCCTTTGTTATAACACTTGCAATTGATCTTTGGTGCATCCTACTCCTGTCAGTGGTCCTTGAGATGCCTCTACAACTCTACAGTCCCCCTGTGTCTAATTGACTTCATTGGACATAATTAGCAAAGGCATGCATCTGTCGTAAAAGGTCTCATGGTAGAGTCTGCATGACAGAGTGAAAACAAATCTATGAGGTTGATAAAATAAGGGGAAACCTGAAAATGTGCCTGGTTGAGCTTGAGCGATTCTGCCAAGAAAGAATGGACGAAGCACCCAAAAGGAAGTGGTGCCAAGCTTGTAGCATCATTCACAAACACCCTGGAGGCTGTCATTACAGCCAAATGTTCTTTGACCAAGTGTATACTTGAATACTTATGTAAATGGGAATTTCAGTCTTTATTTTTTAATAAATTAACAAAAAGTATAAACTCTTGTTTTCTTTGTCATCGTGTAGAATGATGAGGGGAAAAAAAAAGAAAAATATTGCTTGTGAGATACATCCATCACCAAGTGTGTAGCTGAGTGACTTAACTGAACTCTGGGGTTAGCTGGACAGGGTGGCATGGTGGTGCAGCAGGTTGCCTATAATTTGTTGCTCCTATTTTTAAATTCATGCATTAATATGTGCACACGGGACCATTATTTTAGCTCATGCCCAGTGTTCCCAGAATAACTGCAATTCTATCATAATCCTAACCAAGACAAATCAGATCCTGAGGACAAATGACAAAATGATGAATGAATGTTTAAACATGGCAGTGTGCCATTTCTTTTGTCTTAGTGTATGTGCGTACTTCAAATGACCAGTTTCCATCACCACATCATCAAACTTCACTTTACACTCAATCTATTTACGAAATTCATCCAGCCATATAGGAACCTCTCTAGTCCAGCTAGGAACCGTTGAATGAAGGCCAACATTCACACATTCACACGCTATGGTCAATTTGGGAACGCAGTTAGCCTAGCCTGCATGTCTTTGGACTGTGGGAGAAAACCGGTGTAACTGGAGGAAACTCACAAAGTACATACAAACTCCATGCACACATCCTGAGGCGGGAATCGAACCCGGACCCGGGAGGTGCAAGGCGACAGTTCTAACCACTAAGCCATCATGCCGCCAACACACTCCATACACGCCCTTTCCTGCATATTATTATACAGAAATTTTATTGGTATTACAGACATGTCCAAGTGCGTTTTTAAAGCAACATTTTAGCTATCCCTGCACAGAGTTAAACTCTTTTCTGAACTGTTTTCCCTCTGACAGGTTTGGCCGTCGCATTTTACTCCTGATCTCTTACCTGATGATGGCAGTTTCAGGGACATGCACCGCCTTCGCGTCCTCTTTCTCCCTCTTCTGTTTTTTCCGCTTCTTCTGTGGCATGGCCCTGTCTGGAATAATCCTTAACTCATTCTCTCTCAGTGAGGACACCACACACACACTCACACACACTGCTGAGTAATAGGTATTCTGAAAATTAAATGTTACTAATAATTGTAGTAAAACATTGTAATTAATGAATATATGTGGAAGACAATAAAGATATTGCACTATATTTACTTATGTACAATCAGTATCCAGCATGTTCCTTTCTCTGTTCTTCATGTACAGTTGTAGAGTGGATCCCCACTCGCATTCGGACTGTGGTGGGTACAGGTACAGGCTACTGTTACACAACGGGTCAGCTGATCCTGGCAGGGGTGGCTTACAGCATTCGAGACTGGCGCTGGCTCACACTGGCTGTCTCTCTTCCTTTCTATGTCTTCTTCCTCTACTCTTGGTAAGTAGTAGATGTCCTTCTGTGTGTGTCATTTTAAGCAGTCAGAAATATAATATAAATATAAATGATAAAAAAAAACTAAAATACATGAATACGCTCATTTTAATATATAAAACAGAATCAGAATCAGAATCAGTGACACAACAGACATTAACCTTAACAAAAAAAATTGAATGTCCTTTCACTGACATTATTAAACATTATTTGGTTAACACGACCAAAGCATTAATACAGCATCAATACCATTAACAAAGTCATTGACACATGCGTTAATTTAATTTTTTTAAACACAATTATAAACACAAAAAGCTGTGCATTAACTAAATGTTAAATTATACTATGAGGCAAATTAAATGCACCTTTATCAACATACTGTAAACAACACCTTTATTGATTATGTTTGTGGCTATTAGCTGATTCATAATTGAGGCTGAAAAAATATGTTTTAAAAGAAAGTTTTTATTCAACTTAATTATGTCACATGTCAAAACTATTCTTCTACATTCTGATAGGACAGAAAATTCACATTGAATCCCCAGAAGCTTTACAAAAAAAGTAATGCAGATAGAAACTAATTCAATTCTATTTTATTTATATAGCACGTTTAACAATGGTCATTGTCACAAGGCAGCCTTACAGAACCAGACTGAACAAGAAACCCATCCTCATTTGGTTAGTATCAGATGGATTAACAGGGATTGATCTGCGGTCGTACTGTGAGCTATGAGGATGAGAGTCCAAAATGGTCCACTTTTGTTGTTTGTTGGAGGCTCAGGTACAAAACTGTTTGTGGGAATTTTAGTTCTAAACTATTGAGTGACTGCAGTCACAAACCATAAGAGAAAAACTCCAAGTAGACCATCCTCAGCAGCGAGCCAAAGGCATCAATGTGACGAGAATTCCAACCAGAATCGGGGCACCAGGATGTGTCAGACAGGTCCAGAGGGCAAAAGGGGTCTTGATTGCTGGCAACTCTGGAGTGTCATGTGTGTAAAGAGAGAAAGAGAGTGAGAAAAACAGTTAGGCATACTCACAGTCTCATAACGGATAAGGTCAGTGTATATTTTGTGTGTAGTGTGAGCAGAGACTCACTATGCATGACTAACTATGATAGTATAACTAAAAGGAAATACAGACATAAAGGCTATCTGGGAGGTTTTTGTGATACTAGTTGCATAAAAAAGTTATATATCACTATTACTGCTTAACTAAAAAAAATGAGTAATATATTACAGTAATGCATTACTTTCGTGATGTTGTAACGCATTGCCCCCCATTACTCTGTACACACACAAGGTTTCAAATCAATAAATAAATATTTTTTTATATATATATATAATTTTTACGGGATATGCAAAGAAAATACAAAGTACTTTTAATTGTCCTGTATTGTCTTCTTCTAGTTCCGTCCTCAGTCCTTATTCAGATTTTGTTTTTCCTGACTAACTGCACTTTTATGAAATTCTACTCTCAGGTGGTTCTTGGAGTCTGCAAGATGGCTAGTTCTTGCCAAGAAGCCAGAAGAGGCAGTTAAAAACCTCAAATCTGTGGCTCGGATGAATGGTCGCAAGGCTGTGGGTGACAAAATCGATCTGGAGGTAATGAGAGATGAAGTCATGCTAGTGGGTTTCTCACTTGTGTTTTTATTCAGGAATTAAGTTTTTCTTAAAATGATTTAGAATGAGACATAAAGTATTTTTCAACATTACATGAGCCATACCCAACATCAACCAGAAGCACAAAAAGTATACTGTGCTGAATTTGTTTACATAAAACATAAATTAATTAATGAGGGCAAATAAGTGGATTTGAGTATTTAGCATACACTACTAATGCAACTAATTTTAATACCCATTGTACTATACAGTATATACAGAGGTGGAAAGAGAAATAAACTTTTGTACTTAAGTACAAAAGTTACTTTAAGTTACTTCAGTGAAATTTTCCTGAAGTACAAGTAAAGTTACCATTCTAAAAATCTACTTAAGTAAAAGTAAAAAGTAGCTAGTTAAAAAATTACTATAAACGTTACGGAGTAACTTTTTTTAACAGCAGGGGTGGGATGGGGGATTCTAGTGTAGTACAAAAAAGACAAGCGGATATGAATCTCAAACTAGTGGTTCCGGGGTGCCATTTTTTTCCTTCCCCATTGAATTATTTTTTATTATTTTTCATTTTCATACATTTATTTTTTACTCAGTAGCGAATTTGATTTCAAATGTAGCAAAGCACAATACTTTAAACATACCATACCTAAGTAAAAGTAATATTCCAGATTTTAAAAACTAATTTAAAAAGTAGAAGTACACAAAAAAACTACTCAATTACAGTAACGCGAGTAAATGTAATTCGTTACTTTCCACCTCTGTATATATACAATGCTTATAATAGGTGGGATATAGAACACTTGCTACATAGTGCACTGTTTTTTAATGCCAGTATATAAAAATATATTAGTGTACATTTTGAACAAGTCTCTTGTGACTGTTGAGATCACTGTTGGAAGTCAACAGGAGACATATTTGAGACTCCTAGGGTTACAAAGAACCAAAGCAGACTGCTGTTATCTTCACTCTTTTATACTAGTTAGATCAAATTCGTAGCTAGAACAAACTATGTAGATAATGTAGGATTTTAAGGCATGTCTATGTTCTATATATTTGTAGATGCTGCAGAAATCCATGAAAAAAGAGATTTCTAGCTCTAAGGTCACTCACAGTGCTCTGGATCTTGTGCGGACACGTACCATGAGAGGCATCACCCTGTGTCTCAGTGCAGTGTGGTCAGTCGATGAGGATTATTTCGCTTGATCACCAATTTAACCACTACATGCTTAGAGTCTTTTGCTAAACATTCATGTCACGTCCTTCTAGGTTCTCAACAAGCTTTTCCTACTATGGCTTGTCAATGGATTTACAGAAATTTGGCGTGAACATATACTTGATTCAGGTGATCTTCGGTGCGGTGGACATTCCAGCCAAAATTGTTGTCACTGTAGCAATGAGTAAGCTTGGACGGAGGGTGTCTCAGTGCACTTCACTCATACTGGCTGGTATTACCATTCTAGCTAATCAGCTTGTACCTTACGGTAAGCATGCTAACACTGTCTTGCTAATGTTACTGCTCTATAAAAGTGTAGTGATGATGCTATAGCTTGAAAAGGTATGTTTGAAGTGTACTGCTTTTCTCCGATTTCATTCCTCTCCATTTCTGGCCTGCAACATCCATACTCATGAGGGAGACTACTATGGGACTTTGGGATAAAATGCTTTGCTTTGATGCATGTTTTTGTGCTTGTGCAGAACAACAGACATTGCGTACCTCCTTGGCAGTAATTGGGAAAGGGTGTCTGGCTGCTGCCTTCAACTGCTGTTACCTTTACTCAGGGGAACTATATCCCACAGTGGTTCGGTAATCCTCCTTGCCATTCTTATTATCTTTCTTTTACCCAAAAGCACAGCTTATATACAGTGTGACATTGTGTATTAAGTTATGTGCTGATAATCTACATTTAACACACATCCAAATATAAAATACACATCCATATACTGTATGTAGATACAGTTCATGAATTTAGCCATACATTCAATAGTTAAATAATATACAGTACAATAGTTGATTACAATCACATTTTTAAATTTTTCCACACTTTTCTGTTCATCACAGTTGTAAAGAGTGGTTATTTTACTTACCATAGCCTTCTTGTCATCTTAAAAGAGTCTGGCCATTCTCCTATTATCTCAGTGCTTGAGAACACTCTCTCCGAATGTTTTATTTTGTGTAATCTCTAGAGATTGTTGGGAATGAAATTCCCAGGAGATCAGAAGTTAAATACTCCGACACCAATAACCATGCCACTGTCGAAGTCTATTTTTTTTTTCTCTTATTCTGATAAACATTGACCTAAAAAATATTTTATGTTTGACCATTTATAACACATGCACAGCTCATCTGTGATCTACTGTACATTTGGTCATCAGAGATTCTCATGAGGCTTAGTTAGCAGGGAAATGTATTTCACGGTTTCCTTTGGTTCTTCACAGGCAGAACGGCATGGGATGGGTGTCCATGATGGCACGTCTGGGGGCAATGGTGGCTCCATTAGTGCTTTTACTTCCAGAGGCAGTCACCTGGCTTCCAGGTATAATCTACGGAGGAGCTCCTGTAGTCAGTGGAATCATTGCTTACTTCCTCCCTGAGACGCTAAATACTCCACTTCCTGATACCCTCCAAGATGCTGAGGAGAGGTGAGACTGGAAATGGTTTCAAATGTCTTGAAATATTTTCTGAGCAGGAAAGTTTTTCATACCAAAATATTTATTTATTCATTTATTTATTTATTTTTATTTCAGAGGTTTCAGAAAATCGAAAAATTCATCCTCTAAGAAAGAAGAAGAGGCAATGAATGACCAGAACAATATGCCACTGAAGGAGTGCGTCTGAGGCCTTATTTACAACACTAACAACCTGTGGTCAAAATGTAGTAACAGAGTAAGAAGTTACCTTTGTACTGATAGTCGGTTTTGTAAGTAGAATGTAAATTTGTTTATTCATAGTAAATTTATTCTATTCTCAAACTTTTAGTAACTAGAAATATTATAGAGTATTTTTACTGAAACTGAAAAATTTTACTGTTTTATATATGAAACTGTTCTCTTCTGTGAATGTATATTAAACAATAAATCAATTAAAATATTTTTAAATATGGCTTTTTAATACAGTATTGTTAAAGTCTTGAATCGGATGGGTCAGAAATTGTGTATTCACACACACACACACATACACACACACACACACACACTGATGATAAACATACTCATGGGCTCTGCTTTGCTAAGGTTCTTATGGAAGAACTCGAGTGTCCTGCAAATCTCTGGTCTCAACACCACTGAAAAACCATGTATAAAAGTGTTAAACCTCACACTTTATCTTTTCCTCTCTTTATCAAAGATTCAAAGACTCAAACTGTGCTTTACTGGTATGACAGACATTTAAATCGCCAAAGCTCAGAAACAAGTCACATAATACCAAGAGAGGAAAATAGATTTAAAAATACAAACATTTAAATGTGTAATGCATTAAGAAAAAATTTAAAACTTGAAATGAACAAATCTACAAATTTACGGAAGTACTAATAAAATAATAATAATAATAATAATAATAATAAGTGCATGTGTGTGCATATGTGTGGTTATGCATGTCTGTGTGTGTCATA
>JAOVVA010000021.1:12436237-12478857 GCA_028565275.1 Leiocassis micropogon
TGCAAGACTAGTGTTGTCAAGTGCATTTATTTTTTATTATTATTATTATTATTATTATTATTATTATTATTATTATTTTAATGTAAAAAATATATAATAATTATACCCCCGCCCAAAGATACGACCATGCATTTCAGCATCATCAATCATAGAAGTTAGATGTTTGGAAGCAAGCTTAAAAGCAGTGGCGATGAAGCTGATAAGGCTAAGATGTGCCAAGCAATAATGATGGATGCAAAAGTAAAAAATAAGTGAGAGAATGGAGCGAGGTGAAAAAAACCCCAGAAATTGCTCATTCTTTTAACATGAATTGTTCAACCATCAGCACGATTCTAAAGAACGAGCACAAGATCATGGAAAGTGTTACCTGGACAATGTTTGTTAGACTTATGAACAAATTGGACTTATGAATGAGCTCTCGTATATATTATATTAGAAGTATAATACTTCTATACTTAGAAGTAACTTATTAACACAAAGAAATAAATGTTTGTAAGGTTGAGTATTTTACGCCTTGTTTACACTAAGTTGTACTTCTTTTGTCGTCAGCCAAATACACTCCTGTTCAGTAATCTGAGAGTGAATCACAGATGAGAAATCAAAAAAGTAGAACAGATAAAGATGAAGTTCTGTCTTAAAACGACTCCAGTGCATTAAAATTCACTTATACCACTTTAGTGCTGTTATTTCAGTGATGAAAATATTAACTAATTCCAGTAAACATATGTTTACATGTTTAGTTTTTTAAATTAATATTTATTGGTGCAGGTGTTTGTTTACATTGATAACCTATTAGTAGCTTATTTTAAAGCAGTTTATTAAATCAGAATTTAAGGGAAAAAAGGGGGTTTCCTCCAATGTATAAAAATTTAAAGATATAATTGAAAAAGCATGTTCTGTAATGTACAGACAAAACCTTTATTGTATTTATATAGATGTGTTGCTTAATGAGTCAAATATTTTGCAAGAGGAATAAAAGAAATTAAGCACTTGATGCTGATATTGTAAATCACCACCATACACTTTGATTATTATTCTGTAACAGCACGCAATTTGTTTTATTAATTTCATAAATAGCCCATGCTATTTTTAATTAGCATGTTAATTGACGTGACTACAACTCCCACAACCCCTTGGACTCGACGAGAATAACTCCCAGAAGCCATTTCTCGTTTCACTTCCTTCAAATCTCCTCAGTTCAAGCTTTAGTGTTAGCATTAGCACTCGATCTACTCCAGACGCTGCAACATGTCCGCGCTACTCCGAGGACTCGCCCGACTTGGTTCATCTCCGGCTCTGCGGGGGACAGCTCTCACTCAGCGGGCTAACATTACAACCAAACCCGCAAAAGATGTCATAGGACCAGCTGTAAGTATTTTCTAGTGGATTTCTATTTGATTTGCTTGCGCGCCAGTCCGCGAGCTCCGGGCCTTCACAGCCTGCGCAGTGTTAGCTTCACCTTCAGATACCAAAGACTAGTTAGCTGACTAGCTAACATGTGAGGACGAGATATTAGACGGGAAGTATGAAGTTAATAATTATATTAGGAGTTGGTCATAACTAGCACAAAAAAGGGTTATAACTTAAGAAACCTATTTTCAATAGGTTGAAACTACCCTAGATAGCCGGCTAACTAGCCTAGCATAGTTAGCAAGATAGATTAAAAAGGTCATTCAGCGAACTACAGGAGTGTCATCCAATAAGGCAGGTTTGTTTTTAGTTTTATTACAAAGTTTTAGTTCCCCATGACGCTTGTTTTTAATTTTTGTCTATTCTCCTATACGCGTATCTTCATTCTAAAGGAAATTAATGTATGCTTAATATTTCTCTTTATATGGTTATGATAAGGCAGACTATCTAGTCATTTGTTCATTTCACGTTACAATGCCTTATCCTTCTGCCAGAAAATTCACATTCTTTGTATAAATTCACTCTTTATTAGAAATATTTCTAAATTAGATGGCTGTTCAAGCTTAAAATTATCAAAAAAAAAACTTTTAGTTCATTAAATGCTATTTTAATCAACATTTTATATAGAATAAACAAGATTTTCCAGTGATATAAAAGTTCTGTTGCATGCAGTAATTAAATGAATACAATAACATTTTGTATGCTGCTTTTGACAGTGGACATTGTCACAGGGCAGCTTTACCTAAATCCAAACTTAAAATTCACAAAAGGTACAAGTTTATATAAATGTTTCTTACTTTTATCGTTAGTCAAGTTGTCCAATGAGCAAGGCTAAAAGCTGATTTATGCTTCTGCGTCAAGTCTACATAGAGCCTAATGTTAGTGTAGGCTACGTGAGTGACCTACGGCATTGTGAGCATTTACAAACCTATTTGGCAGTGTGGTCTCTATTACATTGCAGAGTCTCTTCCCTGCTCTTCCGAGTTGTTGAGCAGAGTTGCTTTTATTGAAATTACTGCAATGGAGAAATTATTTACGAACCTCTTTGAATAATCTATTTGATTTGGTCCATGTCTGTTCAGGTTGCAACTTGATTTACTATGAAGGCAGCGATGAAGACGATGTAAATCTGTGGAGGAAGAAGCTGGAAATGTTTCAGTTGCAGTTGTGTGTCGCTGTAACGTGTTCTGTCTAGGTGCCTATCAGGCTGCACTGCTACCCAAGATCTATTGCATAGACTTGACACACAAGTGTAAATCAGCCTTTAGGTGGCCAGGAGCCAGACTCAAAAGGGAACCCACGCTTGGTTAATGGCTGATAGAGCGACCATAAATAAATCCCTTCTATATCTTTGAGGTGTATGGTCAAGTCCACTATGGCTATACTGACTGTTCACCAATGGAGACTTCGGTACAAAACTGTTCGTGCTGATCTCAGTCCTTAAACTATCAGAGTGACCGCAGTTATAAGCCTAACATTGCAAAACTTGTTCTTATATAATGCCAGATGTTGAAAGTTGTCTTCATGGATTTTGAGTGGAAACGTCCTCAGTGATGAGAACTCTGGCCACGTGTAAGGAATCGGCATGGATCAGGCAGGTCTGAAAGGCTGAATGGGTCAGGGACGCTGGTGAGAACCAAGTTCAAAATTGGCTATGCTCAGTGTAATGTGATGGATAAGGTCAGTTCATATTTGGTCTAAAGGTCTGCACTCTATTCTGATTGAATATTGACGTTCAGCAGTTCACAAATTGCCACACATATGTTCTGAGAGTAAAACGGTATACTTCATTACTGGAAATGCATTGGAAATTCACATTACTTTGCAATGTCTTTCCAAATTTGGATAGGAATTCACACATACTGAAAAATTGATTTATAATCTTTGCATTGTACTAATAATAATCACATATCTATAAGTAGTTTGTTGCACTTAAGTGTAGCCATGGTGCTTTTCCTTGCAAGCATATTGTAATAGAAAAAAACATGAATAGGGTCACGCTGCTGTTATGAAATCAACTGTACATGCTTTTAATGATTAAGGTTGACTTGTATGTCTAAGAAAGTTGAGTTCTATATAAAGATGCTGCTATATATCGAAACCATTAATATAATCGTGTTTCTATTCATTTAATTTCTTTTTGGATTGGATGCCGGGTTAGTGTTTCAGACTTGTACCATTACTGCTTATTCGATATAATGACCGTTTAATAACCGTGATTGCAATCACTTTGAATCTAAAGTCATTAGCAGATGGGTATGAATTAATTTATGGACAGCACATGCAGGATGAAAAGAGAGATGAGTGACGGAGCGCTCTTGTTACAGCAAAAGGTGTTTTGTAGAGAACAAAACTTAATAAGCTCAGTGCCCTTGCTCCATAATGGTGTCCTTGTTTCAAGCAAACATTTTTTCTGTCTAATGAAGGGCTTAATTGCGATCAGGTGTTTAGGGAGTTAAGAAGCTATGTGCTAAACTGGAGTTGATGAAACCTTATGCAGAATTTTAAGATTTTAAGGAAAATTTAATTAATATTGTTTTTCATAGTAAATTAACATTGAGTGACTTTGAGCAATAATTTTGTGTTTTGGTAGTTTATTTTAGGAGTCAGAGAGGAAACGTCAGTGGATTATTCTATGGTGGTGTCCAGGTTTTATTTTTAAATGTAATTATTGTTTGGTCCCTGTAGTTAAAAACTTAAACTGAGCTTCCACTAACGAACTGGACTTCATATTAACTCATTAAGACATTAACTTTTATATTAAACTTCCAGCTGCCTAACACGCATTATGACTGCAGGCCAGTCCCTGCAAATGAAGATGGGTTCCCTGTTGTGCCTAATAGGTTTCTTCCTATTGCCATTTCGGGGAGTTTTCCTTGCCACCGTCACCCTCGGCTTGCTCATCAGAGACTATCTAATGATTTTGATTCGTACAAACTACCATAATTTCTTTTGATTGTGTAAAGCTCCTTTGCGACAATGACAATGAGTTGTTAAAAGCGCTATACAAATAAAATTGAATTTAAATATTCACCCAGTTACATTGAGATAAAATTATGGCAGTCACACAAACATGTTTGCATTCATGCAGTTTGTTTAATCATAAGCTTAGCCAAAAAAAGGTTTTTTTAAATTTATTTATTTATTTTTTTGCTAGAATCTACCTGTCATTAAGTGATTTGGCAAAACTTATAATAGTCTTCCATAGTGGAAATGTCAGGAAAGAAAACCAAAATCATTAAGACGATCTAATTGCATATATTTACCTTATATAAAATATGAGTAGCTAAGTTCTGTTCTATAAGGAAATACAAGTCGTGATGTATCATGGAAAATAATCATGTGTGGTCTGACATGAAGCTACCACCCTACTGTCAGAATTCATTCAATAATAAGAGTGGTGCACTCTAGTCTAGTGCAGACCGTTTAGTCACTGTGATGTAAAATTAAATACGTTATTCTCGGTTGTTCTTTTCCTAGCATCCTTGAACTTGATGAACTGATCATATGCTTGTCCCTTATGCAGGAGACCACCATTGGTTTTGCGATGTTTACGGTGGCCCTCCTGGTTCCATCCGGTTGGGTCCTGGCTAACCTTGAGAACTACAAAAAGAAGAACGTCTAAAAATGAAGCCTGTGACGATCACTTTCTTCCAAAGCCGTACGGGGACCACTGGAACCTCTGACCTACCTGTCCTTCACGAGGCAGTTTACCTTCTCTCCTTCACAACAGTCTCTAAAATGTTGAAGTCAATGAATGACAGCCACACAATGACTTACAATAAATAATTGGTGATCTTATGGCTCTTTTTGTGGATGTTACACACTTAAAATAAAAATGTTATTTAAATCTCAAGCTGTTTCTGTAGTCTTTTGGGTTGGAGCAGAAATGCAGATTTATTATTTCACCTCAAGGCTGTGATCATTACTATCAATTAAATAAATTATTTTCGGAATATTAGCTTGGTCTGAACATTAAACGTATGTACTGTATATAAACCTGTATTGAATGGGCGGGACCAACGCTGCCAACCGGAAGTTTGTGTCCTCGTCATGTGATCGGAAATATTTCCAGGCAACATGGCGGACGAAGAACAACAAGAAGAAGGGATGTCTCAAAAGGAGCTCGATGGTGAGGGGTTTGACCAGGCTTGAGCAGATTGTGGATTGAAGTCAGCCCTTTGTAAACGGCGCTTATTCGTGAAAATATTTATGCTCTGCAGTCATTACACAGAAGACCTGGTAGGGATAACTCTCCACAGATGCTAACTGGCTAAGTCGGTTGAAGCGTAGCTGCCAAATAGAGATCCTTAATAACTGTGTGAATATTCGCATTAAACCAGCTGTGGTGTTTATAACTGAAGTTGCGTGTACGCGTATAATTTTCCGAAACTATTATAATACTCTTTGTTTTTTGTTTTTTTTGTTTGTTTGTTTTTATATACAACTGACCACAGCAGTTTCACGTCAGCGTTGTTTTTTCTCAGTAAAAGCCTGTTTGTTTAAAGCGCAGATGCTGAGTAACTCTCAGACTCACATTCTGGTGTTTCTCCTCCTTTATCACATGTCAGCTCAAATATTGCATTCTAGATTGTGTTTTAAACACTTTGACCATTAAAAGTATAGTAATATTAAACCCATCAGTTTGTAAGGTAAAATGTGCTATACAAATAAACTTGCCTATATCAACTATGTGTACAGGGTGCAAAACAAAATAGAAATCTGTTGAATTATGCTACAGATGTGGCAGAACTTGTGGCACATATTTTTTGTAATCAAAATGCAAAAAGTAAGAGTGGTGTTCAAGTCAAACTGGGACTCGTGATAAAATTCCTCGTGAATGAATTTATAAAAACCCATTGACGTTGAGCACAGTATGGTGATGAGACTCTTAGTCGCGACTCTTAGTCTGCCGGACTGGAAGGAAGTTTTAAAGAAGGCCGTATGTCTGTGTATGATGAGACTGGAACGCTTTGAAAACTTGGACGTCACGCCGACAATACAGCACTTCTTGTAGAGACAAAATGCTCCAGTCATTTAAAGATCATAATTTTTCGAATCTGGTAGAATTTAAAAAGAAAACCCATCAGCTTGGTATTCCTACTAAGATAGTGCTCATGTTTCATAGGTCACTGTGTGAGTTAACAACCCCCCCCCCCCCCCCCCAAAAAAAACCCAAAAAAACATTCCACAGACACAAGGACTGAAGATGTAAAACTGATGACGTTTACAGAAGACTTCAAGTGTAGTACGGTGATGAGATTCTTGGCCGCAGTAAAGCATTTGAATGGCCGAACGTTTTGAAGATGGCTGTACGTCTGTGAATGATGAGACTTGCAGCCCACTGCAGTAGTTCCTGTAAACAGAAAGTGTAGCAGGGGGATTATATACGGAAATAAAGGCAGTTTTCGCTTTTGTAACTGTGTTATTCTGGTTTTATGGCGGGTGGCATCCAATAAGAAAGATGGCTTTGTAAGTGTGTTCTGTTGTTCTTCACAATCAAAAGTCCTGGTTTGACTTGAACGCCCCTTCCAAATGTAAATTTACTCCCATTTGTTTCGTATTATTTGGACGCTATATATAAAATCAACTGGTCTTTCAATCAGGCATTCTTCTAATGAATTCATTAAATAAAAGCAGTGTCAGTGTTAAAATGGCCATGATCATGCTGGGTAAGCACTAAAATGTGCCTGGGTTGAGAACTTGGACATGACACCAACAATATAAGTCACTTTCGAGAATCACAATGCTGCATTCCTTAAAAGCTCATAATTTTCTAAACTGAGTGAGAATTTAAAGAGCACAACCCATTAGCTTTATATAGTGATTTTGATTCTGAGGTCTTGGTTGTACAGAAGGTGTACAACCACTGACTTAACAAACAAACAAAAAATGACATTCCTCTAGGACTGGACTGAAAATGAGAGCCAAAAAAAGTGCTTCAGGAAGCTTGGAGAACTATTCTTTAAAACTACTGTAAAAACGTACAAGAAATTCTGGCTCTTTGGAAGCAAAAAGCGAAGTGGCTCAAGACTTTTGCACCCTACTGTACCGTATAAGAAGAAGTATTACTGCTGGGTAAAGAACAGTTCACTAAAAATAAGCCTGTGGTGAGAAGTACCACCAACGCTGCCACACTATGCTGTACTTGCTCCACATCTACACACTACCATGTCAGTGTTACTGTTGTGCTGAGAGTCATCCATGACACAGATAATATCAGTGGTTATAGCCCATCTGTTAGGCTGTTACATTGTCCATAATTTCATATATACCAAGTGATCTATAGTTAGTAACACTTTTTTGTGTGTGTGTGTGTATTTCCTGACAGGTTTGAATTGTCTCGCATATGATGAAGCTATTATTGCACAACAAGACAGGATTCAGCAAGAGGTAGGCCAACACCTGTTCTCTGTCTGCTCTGTCTTACTTATCGTAGTGCTGTATAAACTGTTTGGTTTGACTCAAAGCAAGAAGCGAACATTGCTTCATTTCAGTAAATGGAAATAGTGAGCTGCAGTTTATGTAACAATTAGGTTAAGATTTTCTCAGTATAGTGCAAATTAAATGGTAACGTAGTGGACAGTGGCAGTTAGCAGGAGGCTTAGTGGTTAGCCCTGTTGTCTTACACCTCCAGGTGTGGCCTTCGGGCTGGGTGCATTGAGTTTGCAGGTTCTTCATGTTTTTGGTGGGTTTCCTTCAGGTACTCTAGTTACTTACTATTTTACAAAGAGATGCAGTAGGCTGATTGGTGTTTCCAAATTGCTTGTAGTCTATGAAAGTGTGTGTGTGTGAAAGCTGTGGTCTGTGATGGGTCGACCCCCCATGCATGGTGAACCTATACCCTGTCTGGTACACTGTGTTCCTGCTTTTTGATCATCGCTAACTTTGATTATGGAACAACGTGGTGGCCAGTTCATGTATGAAAATGATTTCTCATGTTCCCAGAAACAATCTTTCACAGTTTGAGTTCTGGAAAATCCCCATAACATCAAGGAACAAAAACTCTTTTGATTGTTGTTATGGTCACACAGCTGTTTAGTCCCAATCCTGTGAGTTCTCATCACATGGTGTGCATATGGAATTTCTCTCACTTTCACTATTAAATGTAGCTATGGGTTTTCCTGTTCATTTTTAATACCATGTGTTTAAGTGATTCCAATAATATATTTTTTTTCCAATCACATCACTTCCACTAAGTGGACGGTTCTGCACTATCCTTCCAGGTTTTGAATATCTTGGAATTTTTTTTTTTACAAACATGCTGAAAGTTTGGGTAAAAGTCTCCCTGATGTGCTGCTAACCTGATTATTGCTTCATTCCAGATCGCCACCAGCATTCCACTCGTATCCGATCGACAGGATCTAGCGATACTTAAAAAGGAATATGCGAAAGATGACTCAATTTACCAGCAAAAGATAAGAGTAAGATTTTATATACCTGCTTGGATCCTGATTTTTGTTTTTATTGTTATTGTGCTGGATAATGCAGGAGTATCAGCAAATACTCGTACATAAATAAATTCTGCTAAAAGTTATTACATTGTTTATCATTAATTAAAAAAAAGTTTAAAATCTGTTTAAACGAACATCCAAATAATTTCTTCCTATCAAGTAATAATACTTATACCCTTATAACAACATTACAGGTTGTTTAATGTTTAAAAATGTAAAGCTGCGACCAGGGGGGTGTGATGAACACTGTAGTAATGGGATGTGTGAATTTTTTTATAACGTTCCATCCATAGTGAGCTGTCTGTTTATGTTAACAGGATTTACAAAAGACGTACTTGTTCATACGGAAGACGCGTCCCGATGGAAACTGCTTCTACAGAGCATTCGGTTTCGCGTACTTAGAGTCGTTACTGGATGATAGTAAAGAGCTACACAGGTAATTCCTCAGTGACACAAGGAATTTCATTAAAACAGTGCACTATTATATTTACATGTATAAACTTATTAAAGAAAAATATTCACAACTGCAGGTTCAAAGCCATTGCTGCCAAGAGCAAACAGGACCTTGTGAGCCAAGGTTTCACAGAGTTCACCATCGAAGATTTTCACAACACGGTATGTGAACCTGATCCAGAGATGAAGTAAAGACAAACATGTAGATCAGATATTTGTGATGTAGAACATGGGCAGCTTATCAGGCATGCACCAGTGAGTGTTCCAGCTTCACTGCATATCACACTATGTTAGTATGAGTAATTTGGCCAGAGTTATATTCAACATTGTTAATTTAAAAAAAAAAATTTTTTTAATACCAACTATAATGTTTGGGGAAGTTATGTTTTTCTTTCTTTTATATTTAAGTACTGAACCATGACTGATTCCACATCAGCTTATTTGTTAACACATCCAGGTGAAGCATGGTGAATCACTGAGCTGTTTGCCTTCGTACTGTATGTGCATGTTTGTGTCCACCAGGGGGCGTAACGTAATAAAGTGAATGAAAGTCTGGCATACACTGCAGGGGGAAAAAGTAAAAAAACTAGAGAACAAGCAGTGGTGTGGACGAGAGATGCTGAAAATCAATACTTCTGAATTCTGGGCTCTAAATCACATATATTAAAGCAATTTTGGACATTTTAGATCTTAATTAATTAAATGAATTACCCTCATAAATTTCAGCCAATATTGTCATCAAATATTGTTATGTTATGGTATGAAACGTGAACTGCACGGGCTCAATGGTTTCTTTTCCCAAGCACTTTTCTGAAAGTCATTACTCTCTGTGAGAACATTATTGTGGTATGAGACCATGATAGATGCTGTGTAATTTGTAAAAAGCCTGGTTTCTAATTATGTGAGGACACACTTTTCAGCAGTATTGTAAAATGGGATACTCAGTCATTAATTCATTTATGTTCTGTAAGCACTTTTTTCAGGTCAGGTCATGGAGGATCTAGAGCCTTTCTTAGGAACAGTAGAGGTGGAGTTCACATTGCTTGGGGCATCAGTCCATTACACACACAAAATCGCGCTCTTACCCGGTCACAAGGGGGACGAAAGGATAAGTGGGAAGAAAGTATGAGTAGATGAGTAGTGTAGCAGACAAAAACGCAGACTATGCACACGTCAAGGCATGGACTCCACAAGACATCTGTGCGATGGTATCTGAAGTTTACAGCTGATTCTTTAAGTCTTGTTACGACGTGAAACCTTCATGAATCAGACTTCTTCATCCATCACATCTCAAAAGATGTTGGTCTGAATTGAGACCTGGAAGCCAAGTTTACATTTGGGCATTTGGCAGACGCCCTTATCCAGGCCGACTTATATTTTTATTTCTTTATATATCTGAGCAGTTGAGGGTTAGGGGCCTGCTCAATTGCCCAACAGGTATAACTTAGTGGGCGTGGGATAGTGCCTTAACCACTAAGCTACTCCTGACCCCTAAAATTTTAACACTCACTCACTGTGAGCAAGTTCAACTTGAACTCTTTGTGATGTTCTTCAAATAGTTTCTGAATCATTTTTGCATTATCTTGCTGAAAACAAAGACCACTTCTGTTAGGGAGAACAGTTACCTTATAGGGTGTACTTGGTCTGTAACAATGTTTAGGTACTGTAGGTTATATGTGTCAAAGTAACATCCATACCAACGTCAGGATCCAAGGTTTCCCAGCAGAACGCTGCCCAAAGAATCACACTGCCTCGACAGACTTTCCTTTTTTCCTATAGTGCATCCTGGTACCATCTTTTCACCTGGTACGTGACACACATGCATCTGGCTGTTCACAAGATGTAAAAGAAAATGTGATTCTTCAGACCAGAGGAGACCTGAAATAAGACCTTCCATTTTGGAGATGCTTTGACCCAGTCATCTAGACATCACAATTTGGCCCTTGTGAAAGTAGGTCAGATCCTTACAATTGCCTTTTTTTTCCAGCTTCAACACATCAACTTCAAGAACTGACTTGTTCACTTGCTGACTAATACACTGCCCAGCCAAGAAAGGCACACAGACTAATATTTGTTGGCACTCATTCACCATGGCATAGTTTCAACAACCTTACACAACATCACAACATTTATTTCCTTCCATAGCTGCATGATTTATTTATTTTTTTTGCCAAGATCTTGTACTGATGAAAAGAGAGTCCAACCACTATGAAAAATCTTCTCCAGCACATCCCAGCGTCTTTCAGTCTGGAATAGGGTCAGATCAGACCATGTGACCTTTTTCAATTACTCCAAAGTCCAATATTTATGCTCCCTGGCTAATTGAAACCTTTTTTTTATTAATCTAATTTAGAAGTGGTTTTCCTATGGACATACAGCAGTTTAGTTTTAATCCTGTGTGTTCTCATCACATTGCGTATGTGGAAATACTCTAACTTTCACTAATAATCTTGGCTGTGATTTCTGCTCTCGATTTTTTTTATTTTTTATGATGCAGCTTCATCAAGCGTTTAAGTGATCTCAGATCAAAGTCAGTCACCGATCAAAGTTATTTATTTATTTATTTATTTATTTTAACCGACCACATTTCTTCCATGATGTTAACAGTTCAGCACTATCCTTACAGGTTTTAACAATGTGTTACAGTCCTTCCAGTAGTTTCAGCAATCTCCTTAGTTGTTTTCTTTCTTAGTTCTCTGACATGGTTGTTTAAGAAGTGAGAAGCTCTACACTGCATCATTTAGGGTTTTAAAAGAATTGTTTCCAGCTGAAACATATTAATCACCGCAGTAATTCTCTATTCAAAAACAATGAGTGAAGTATTTGTTTAATTAAATCCAAACAGTGATTTTTTTTTTTTTTTTTTTTGACCAGGCAGTGTACTGTACTGTATATCCACACCTTTGTCAAGTGCCACTGTGGAAAGATATTCAGTATTATTCATTTTACCTGTCAGTGGTTTTAATGTTCTGGGCGATTGGTGTAAATTCTACAGACATGATTATAGATGATGTTAACATAATCAGGGTTTGAATAATACATTAGCCTTAGGCTAGCAGCTGGCTTAAATAGTAAAGCTGTGTCATGTGATAAACATTTACATTCAGATGCATTGCACATGGTGCATAGTTTTTACTTTGAGATTTGGATCATACGTACTGTACACTCACCTTATTTCACTCGACAGAAGAACAGGAATCTCAGGATATAATATATACTGTACTGCCTTAAGGGAAAATAAACAATGCCTAATCTATTTCCAAAGTTGAACTGCTCTGTACTATTGAGACTTTGTACACTATATGCTCAAATTTTTGTCAAGAGTGAAACCTGATGCAGTCTTGTGTTGTTGTAGCGCATCCACTTTAATACATGTATTTATGGTTCTCTGTAAATCGACCCCAGGTGTATATTACTCGTGCACCTCGGAATTTGACGCTCGCAATGTATAACTCGCGCTTCTCGTAGATCCTGATGTTCCCAGAGCATGTTCATTGTATTCGATTCTGGGTCATTTCCCTGATACCCTAGGGAAACCGCTTGGAGTGTGATACTATCTCATGTCTCATGCAGAAAGTGTGTTTTGTTTTTCTCCCTTGCTGCCTGCAGTTCATGGATCTGATCGAGGTGTGCGATAAGCAGCCGTCCGTGGCAGAGCTGCTCAACTCCTTCAACGAGCAGAGCGTGTCTGACTACCTGGTGGTGTATCTGCGCCTCGTGACTTCAGGCTACCTGCAGAGAGAGGATGAGTTTTTCCAATACTTCATAGAGGGTGGACGCACAGTGCGAGAATTCTGTCAACAGGTGAGGGAGCTAATATTTCTTCATCTCTTTGCAGATTTGTTAATTGAAACATAGCCTGTTTTTATTGTGCTTCATGATTATTAAATGCCGAAATATCTGAGTTACCCGTGTCGTATACCACATTACGGATTATGATATTTCAGAAGGTGTTGATTCATTTTCTCTAACAGCAGCTCTGACAGTAGTCCAGTAGTTATAAGGTTTATATCAGTGCACTCATTCTGTTATGTTATTGTTTCTATAGTAACTCCCTGACCAAGGAATTGTTTGGAAGAACAGTTAGATTGTATAATTTGCATTATGGATGGAACGTCCAGTGTCGGTGCTTTGTATCTGTAACACAACTATTTATAGTTGCTATAACATAAGTGCTAAAATGTTATAAAGCATACGATATGCTAATCTTTACTGAATGGAAAATTGTTAGTGTTGAGGAAATTAAGATTTTAAGATTATTACATTGTTAATTATTTTCCGATAACAGCATGTTTTATTTATGTAATGTATTATGAACCGGTTATGTTCCAAAAATCATGGAACACTATTTTATAAGAGAAGGGTAAGAGGGATGTGAATCTTTGTGGGTCTTTCTATTTGTATGAGGGGGGGAAAGGTGTAGATGACTCCGTACGTTAAATTATATTATTCAGAGTTTTAATTTTTAAACCACTGTTCTTGATATGAATAACTAAATCAATGCTGTGGTCACATCAGAAAAAAATCTCTAAGCATTTAAGTGCTTTGTGTATTTCCATAAATATTGTTTATGTTGCTAAGATTCGCAATTGTGTTGTTTTGCATCAAATGCGACACCTGTCACTAAATAGAGAACGCTACATCGAGTTTCAAATCAAATTGGTTTTCTTTCTGTCGACCAGGAGGTGGAGCCCATGTCCAAAGAGAGCGATCACATCCACATCATTGCTCTAGCGCAGGCCCTGAATGTGTGTATCCTGGTGGAGTACATGGACCGAGGGGAGGGAGGCACAGTCAACCACCACATCTTCCCTGAGGATGGAGAACCCAAAGTCTTTCTCCTGTACAGGCCGGGGCACTACGACATATTGTACAAATAGCTACTCAGGAGCGGTTCCCAACATCCCCGTGCTGTATCATTTGAGTCGACTTTCAAAGCTGTGAAACATGATTTTTAAGAAGTCCAGCACTCAATCTCACTGTCTCATTCTCAGCAACTCAAAGACAGTCGGATTTCTGCGGCTTCAGACACTGGACACTGTACAGCTCTCTGTTTTGTACTCCAGACGTTACTCTTATTCACATATCCTATGCTTATCGCTGGAGTATTTTCTCTTGGTTTAAAACACCCGTGTTTTATTATACGGCTTGTGTTCTTCGTGTTTGAGTGTGAAAATAAACATTTTGCAATAGAGTCATGATTTTCTCACATCATTCTGGTCGTTTTATTCGAATTTAAGTTAAAATGACAG
This sequence comes from Leiocassis micropogon, assembly GCA_028565275.1. Lineage (NCBI taxonomy): Eukaryota > Metazoa > Chordata > Actinopteri > Siluriformes > Bagridae > Leiocassis > Leiocassis micropogon. The sequence goes on from JAOVVA010000021.1 coordinate 12,450,807, forward strand.
CGGGTTCGGTGAGTTAAGGAACCGAATGAAATGTACAGTTATATGCTTATAGAAGAGCAGTGAAGAAGTTAGTTACTTCGGCATCTTTCCGCTCCACCGGATCTTTAGAGAAACAGAATTCTGGAGGAATGAAGACAGAGGGATCCTCGATGCCAACGACCATGTCGAAGAAGCTGCAGAGAGAAATGGAAGTCGAGTCATGTGTATACCGCAAATATCTTAGTGCCAGAGTTTTTTTTAGATAGAAATATTTTATAATGGACATCATATATATTTCACATAATGCTTTAGGTTACACAACGTCTTAATCCCATGAACCATTCCCACATAAGAGCATAAAGATTGCCTCAGAATCTATGGGAGCCAATGGAATTAGGGTTGCCAAGGCCTGGCTTTTCCCATTAGGACAGGGGTGTCAAACTAGATCCAGAAAGTTCCGGTGTGGGTGCAGGCTGTCGTTCCAACAAAACAGAGACCACACCTGATAGTATTTTGAAAGCCAAAATGACTAAACAGGTGGAATGAGGTATGGCTTGAAAGCCTGCACCCACACCAGCCATTTGTAGATCCAGTTTGACACCCCTGCATTCAGCTGTTTAAGAGGCATTCTAAAAGTGTGAATTTTGTCTGAAAATTTGTAGTGTGGCTTTGTCGTCACGTTTTTCTCTATAATTAACTTTCATGAGGTTTTCAGCTGACTTTCATTACCAGTGTTGGCTGCACAGGTGTTTAATGCTTTATACTGGAGGATCCCGAAATATTTTAGTCTTCCTCCCTCTCAAGACCAGGTTGGTTCCTCAAGACCAAGTTGAGAACCTGTGGTCTGTGTGTTTAAAATAAAGTGATGCCACTGATTCTATGTCCGAATTCATCAGGTTCATTAGTAATATGTTTTTCCACAATTCGTATCAATTGTTTGACAAGAAATGGAACTGTAAAAAAGTAATTGACCCCTGAACCTGATAACTGGTTGTGCCAATGAACAACTGAAATCAAGCTTTTGCGATAACTGGCTATTACTTCTTTACATAGGGCCAAGTTGGCTTGGACAAGTTTATTTCCTTCGTTAAAAAAAATGCACTTTGTATTTACTCTGGTTATCTTTGTTCATTCATCTTCTATACCACTTAGCCTGTATACAGGGTCACAGGGGCCTGGAGCCTATACCAGGAGACTTACGGCACGAGACAGGGTACACCTTGGGCAGGGTCCCAATCCATCACAGGGCGCGCGCGCACAAAAAATGCTTACGGGCAATTTGGGAACACCAATTGGAGCACCCAGAGGAATCCCACCAAGCATGAGGAGAACATACAAACACAGACCCAAGGCACAGAGCTAACATCTATGCCACTGTGCCACCTGGTTATCTTTGTGTGATATTAAAATCATTTAAGTGTGACAAATATGCAAAAATATAACAAATCAGGAAATACTTTTTCATAGCACTGTACACTGTATCATATTTGATGTAAAGAAAGAAATATAAGACATACCTAATAAGACAGACCAAAGTGCCCAAGACTTGTGCACAGTACTATAAGTAACTGCAACAGTTGTTAGGTTTTACTGAGTTTGCTGGAGAATATGAGATCTTCTGGTAATTTTGTCACACTCGCTCCTTTCTATTTTTCCCAGGAGCGTACATTAGGTTTTTCGTTTCCAGCTGAAAGCTGATCTCTTGTACTATATATTTTTTTCTTTACAGCCATGCATATATTCTCCTGTAATGTTATTTATTTATTAATTTTTAAGTTATATATGGAAATACTAAATGATTTTGTACATAATTATGCATACATAATAAACATATATAACAAAAATGGTACAGCAAATAATATGGTGCCTAAGACTTTTGCACAGTACTGTATATACTGTATACAGTATATAGTGATATTTCACTTGTTTACCCTGATCCTCACCATTTGTTTGAATTACTCAATGTAGCGTTAAAGCAGTGTACCCTCACACCCTCTCCTCAGGGCAACAAGCCAGCTCATGCATTTGGGCTAATTCAGACCAGCACAACTAGATCTAATTCAGAAGAGTGACAACTAACAATCAAGAAATACACATTTATGATTTTCTGAGAGCAGAACATCCCAGCCTAAAGTAATATGAGCCAAAAAAAAAAAAAATGCATATGTATATGTGTCCCTTTAACACCAAATACTGATCAACAAAGACATCTTTGGTTTGGCCCAAGCCCCAAATTGTCATATACACACTGTATGCTTTATTGGAAGTACATACCGTACAGATTTCCGGTACAATTCTACCAATAAACTTTTGGCAGCGGTGCCGGGAGGGAGAACCAAACTGGGGGAGAAGATTGTCTGGTTGTCTGAGATGACATTTCAGAACTCAGCTTCCATTCAGATATTGAATTTTGCATTTATGCCTTTGGGTGAGACAGAAACTACTTTATTGCATCACCTTTATTCATTTTCTCTCGTTCTTTTAGCCTTATAGTGAAGTGTGTGTAAACATTTTCACAGGCCAAATTGAACAAAACCAATTCTGGCAAATGTACAAAAGTTAACATGGCTGATTTTCTTCGTACTCGTGTGTGTATTTATCAATAAGTGCCAATCACCTTTAAATATCAGAACGTTTTAAAAGCAGGCTTGTTCAAGTCAACCTGGGACTTGAAAGCTAAAAGGGAAAACTACCTTTATTTATCTCCTGCTACACTTATCCCAGCGTTTCACTAACGCTTGGATACCATTAAGGTAAAATGTTTTCTTGGGGCGGAGTCTAATAGGGCGGAGCCATGCTCAGACTGGCTGCTTCATGTCTGAAACTTTGGCCTCCTGGGAACTCCTTTAATGGCCCAAACATGTGGAAATTGCTTGGAGCATGGTCAGGACTATACAGGGGATATAGCAGTAACTCCCAGCTGAGTTCCTGTAATGTGCAAGTGATGTTCTTGAATGTTTCTGTGTACAGTTCCCACAGACAGATGCGTGTCTTCGGCATGGATGTACAGCCTTCTTTAAAACATTTGTATTTGCTTTACTGCGGCTAAGACTCATCATCGTACTTTGCTTGAAGTCCTTTACACCTTCACAGCTGTGACTTGAATGCACCTTGTACATTTAGTCATGCCAAAAAAATAATAAAAAGGAAAGCTCAGAGAACTGTAAACGTCAACATGAGGCGTACATAATTAAACAGCACTTCCTGAGAAAGCTGTGTGCTAAATCCTACAGAAGCGGCACGGTGGCTTAGTGGTTAGCACGGTTCACCTCCAGGGTCCAGGTTTGATTCCCGCCTCGGAGTTTGTGTGCAAGTTCGCATGTTCTCCCCGAGCTTGGTGGATTTCATCTGGGTACGCTGGTTTCCTCCCACAGCTCAAAGACATGCAGATTAGGCATTGCATTCCAAAATTGCCATTACAGCGCACCGGCAATCCTAGATAAACATGAAATCTCCCTCCTTTTATAGTGCGCCATTTCTTTTGTCCTAAATGAATGGTTGAAATGGCTGCTTTTTTTTTCATATTAAGTTGGTATTGTGAAATGACCATGTTACAATGACAATATATTTATTTAAATTCAAGGGTATATTTGAAACAAACATGATTTAATCTTGTGACTGCAAACTGTATATCAAATTGCAGCAACTCATCAGCAGTTACGTGACCAGAAGCCAGTCGAGATTTCCATTAGAGAGTATCCTTATATGTAAATGCACATTCCCTGGGTGTTCTTGAACACCACGTTTCTTCTGTAAACGCTTCTGCGTGCAATTTATTCATAAAAATGAATTCATTTATTTGTATCAAGCTCAATGGATGAGACTCTGTACTGGCTGTACATTCCCCAGAGTGGTCAAGTTTCCCTGCTTGACGTGTTATCCTGGTTCTTTAGCTGGTATCTCTGAATCTGTGTGTGTTGGTGTGTGTGTGTGTAAACGTATGTTCAATGAATGCTTGTGTTTTGTGCACCACTGTTTTAAAATGCCAACCTTGACAGAAAATGACCCAGGCCTTCGACATTATAGATGGTAACGACGGGAATGCAGCCGAACTCCGTGAAGGTCAGGGAGTAGTTTGCTGGGAAAGAGGTATGGAAAAACAGAATAATATAGTGCTGATCATTGAGTCCTAGTTGATCTATAATGTTTATTAAAAGGGTTTGTATTTTACCTTTTAACTTTTCATCTGATCCCACCCAGTTGTTGACCAGCAGGCCCTGTGCAGGGGCAGACAGGCTTCCCAGGACAACCTGAGCCCTGTGATGGGCGTCGAAGGGAATCGCAATGGGAACGAAGGCAGCATCGAGAGGAGTCTTAATGCAGCTCTTGTTGTGGTAAATGATGTCAAAGAAAACTTTCTGAAACAAGTACAACATCAAGGTATGAGTTTTTGAGTTGCTAAAAAATGTAAATCTCAAAATTCTCAGCTTTCATTTTTAAAAATGGATTAAAAGTTTTCCTTTGTAAGCGGCAGGAGCCAGTCGTGATCATAGATTTTGGAAAGGCAAGAAATTAACAATGACATATTCATCAACGACATTTATGGCACGAGTCCATAAAACCTGACATGATCATAGAGCCCGTGCTCTTGACATCAGACATGATGTAAAACTAAAGAAGTCCTCTTTTTTGGATAATCTGTGTTTTATTTGATTTATTTATAGATTTTACATATATGTACATTGCTTGAGTAGTTTTTATTAGAGGAGAATTTTTTTTTTTTACTTTTACTTTTTTTTTTTTTTTTTTACACTACATCATACAGCAAATATCTGTACTTTTTATTTGACTACATTTCTAAATGCCATTGTGTAACATACCCACAGTGGTGTGTAGGATATAACGCAGGAATGTAACCACCTGTTGACTATGTAATTGGGTGATTTTCCTTCCCTCTGTCAAATGCTTAATCGTGTAGCTGGTGTTTGAAAGCAGGTGTGAAAATGTGGAGATTACTAATGCAAGCTCAGTAATTTTGATAGTAAAGTCAATTTAAAGGTAAGATTTTTTTTTTCTCTTTTTCGTAAGTAGAATTGTAAATTGAGGACTTCTTCTTTTACTTAAGTAATATTTTACCTGCAATATCCTACTGGTACTTTGTCTACCACGGGTATTCAGTTAGCATTTATTATATATTTTTTTATGTTCAATTGCTGTTTCCTTGAATCTTAAATAAGGTATACAGTATTTTACTCCATTCAAACTATTTGAATCATATCAGTTTTATCATGCATGCTAAATGGCTAAATACACCCATGTGTCACTCATCAGACAGCACGGATTTCAGGATTTCTGCTTAATTATTATTATTTTTTTTTTTTACTAAATGATTCACCAAACACACTATTATCTGGTCTTTAATCATGCGTTCCTCTAGCAAAATCTGTGACTTCGCATTATTTGGCTCGGTTGTATTCTCTGTGGCAGGAATGATTGCCAGACAAAATAGTGAATGTTTTGATTGTTGGTGACATGACTGGAAGAGCTCTATAAGCTCTATAATTTTTAGAGTGTCCCCGTAATAAACAGCTGAACACCCAGGATAGTCTAAGAATTTTAGTTGTTTTTGTCAACAAACTTGCCAAGTTTCATCAAAATGTAGAAGAATCTTAAACCAAACTCTTTAATAAAAAAAAAAAAAGATCTATAATAACACCAGTAGTTAATATTTTTGTGTGTATATACTTCTCTGAAAAGCAGAAGTCGATCCAAAAACACGTCATGCTCGCCTTCCTTCCCAGCTGCAACAACACGGATCCTCTCTTCCAAAGCGTCGTAGTAGAACTTCTCATACACCGCTGTCTTCCCTTCTGGAAAGTCCTGGGAAAGACATTATTTTCAGGATGGAGCTTCGCGGCCGGAGACTCAGAGGATTCACATGTAATGCGTCTCATACAGCCATTTATATACATCAGACCAACTTACTACCGCTAACCTTCCCTGGAGGTACGGAGGTGATTCTGTGGAAAGAGGTATAATTAGGACATCTCTCTGAAAATAATTCAATACCGGAACATGCATGAACTGGAAGTAGGACAGGGGAAGGTTATCAACTGCCCCAACAACGGCCCTTAGACCTTCATTATTAGTGTGTTTTAAATGAACAGGTTTTTCTATTTGTTTTATGAAATCTTTCAGATATTGGCTGTAAGATTTCTATTCTATTTAAAATAAACAATTAACCTTCTGTTTCTTATTACAGTCAATCACATTTATGGATTTATGCCGATTATTTATGTGAAAGCAGCTCATTGTGAAAGGACTGAGTTAACAGAATGTTGAATGGAAGGAGGCTCTATGCCTGAACTTCATAGTCAAACTAGTAATTATACACACCACTTCAAAACAAAAACAAAAAATCATGTTAATTAGTCTTATTTATAGTCATGACCTAATTAGGAATGTTTAATCATTAAAGGGTAATTATTGTTTGTAAGCAAGGCATTTTGTGCAGAAAATTTCAACAGAAAATTTCTATTTATTGAGTGAGTTTGTATTTATTATTTATAAAACCACTGCTTTTAGACATTTTTTATAATTTTAAGGAATTTCAGGTTTACAGATTTTTTTTAAAAACCTGGACAATTAAAAAAATTATTATTCCATAAGAATTGTCATATCAGCGATTTTGACTGTCTCACAGTGACAGTAGGATTTCTAAACTAAAGCTCGCGCTAAACAACAATCATTCGAGTTTCAAGTAAGAGGAAATCGTCCTCGAGCTGGACTTACTGCAGTGGTGTGGTTTCTGAGCTAGGGCGCCGAGCAGCCCACTGGAGACGATCGCGAGCACTAAAGCAGCCTGCATGGTTACAAGTCAATTCTGCCAAAACTGAACACACAATGACACAGTAACGCAATGAGAGGTGTTTTATACCAAACTGCTCAGCTCCAAACCCAGTTTTCTCCACATTTTCCTTCTCACCAAGTCTTAGTTACAACCTGAGATTTGATTCAGTATAGCTGATTATTAACTCATTCTGACTCTTGATCTGCTTTGCATGGAAAAAAAAAAAAAAGGAAATTACTCTGGGAAAAGAAAGTTGCCACTCATGGGTAATTATTTGAGTAATATGCGAGGAGGTGAAAATGTGAATGTGGGAGTGAATGTGCTATGAAAGTCAACATCTGAATTCTATCTGAGTTACACAAATTATTCATACTGAGCGTGAAATTGAATTGTGTGAAATATCACATCTGAAAGTAAAACCAAATGTGTCAAATGAATTTAAATGAACCATTTATGACACATACCATATTAAGTTCATGTGACTTTTCTGTACCAGGCTCACTCACTCATTGTCTTTATCCTGTATACAGGGTCGTGGTGGGCCTGGAGGCTATCCCAGGAGACTGAGGGCATAAGGTGGGGTACATTTGCCCTGCCAGTCCATCGCAGGGCACAAACACACACACACACACACACACACATGCATTCACACACTACAAGCAATTAGGGAACACCAATTAGCCTAATCTTCCTCCTAATCACAGTCTTTGGACTGTTGGAGGAAACCAGAGGACCGGGAGGAAACCCACCAAGCACAGGAAGAACATGCAAAGTCCATGCACGCAAACCTAAGGATCCTGGAGGTTCAAGGTGACAGTATTAACATTACAAATGTTAGCATGGGGTAACCAACAATAAGTTCATTCCTAATCTTTTAAATGTAAGCAAGAATTATAATGTCTTTGCCAATACAAGCTTGCAGAATGTTTACATGGCATCAAATAGACTACCTTGATAAATAATTTGTCTGATTCTTGCTGTCATAGAAAAAAGGTTAAATCTGTTAAACATTTGATGTCTTTGATGTTACAAGGGGCAGCACTCACCTTGCACTTCTACGGCCTCAGGTCTGTGTGCATGGAGTTTGCATGTTCTCCTCATGCTTGGTGGGTTTCCTCTGGGTACTATGGTTTCATCCCATAGTACAAAGACATGCTAATTGGCATTCTCAAATTGCCCGTAGTGTGTGAAGGAGTGGCACCCTGTCCAGAGTGTATCCTGCCATTGGGATAGCCCGCAGGCCCCCACGACCCTGTACACAGGATAAAGCGGTATAGACAATGAGTGAGTGGGTGAGTGATGCTAAATGGACAACTTTTGACTTTATAAATATATGACTTTAAGAATATGTAATGATAAAGTATAGCATTTCCATTTGATATGCATTGTATAGTAAGAGTTAAAAAAAAAAAAATACACATAATTACAATCCAGGCTTAAAGACAGTAGCATACAGTGGCATTTTGTTACCTCCTACCTCTTGACCTGAATGTGTGAGAATGACTGGTGCATGCAAAACAGCTCAGTGGACATGAAAAGCTACCAAAATAACTCGGAGGTAACTGTTTCTAAATACTTTCTATAAGAATAAAATGTTATTGTTTACTTCATGTGGAAGCATGTCAGGTCTTTTTTTAGCTTTTCATCATCTCCTATCTCTGTGCTCATATTTTGATTCATCTCATATCTCTCACTGGCAAGTACATACAAGGAATGACAGATGGCACCAGATAAAGTCTGAAATGGAACTGGCGATCCTGACTCACATGACCCTGAGAAATGTCGGTTTATTCAGTGGTTTATCTCAGGGTCAATGTTCAAGCAAAGGGCTGGTCATGCGACTCTTTACGACTGTGTACTTTCAGCATGTAACTCATTCCGCCTTTGTTACTCCATAAATCCATAAATCAAGGAGAGTAAAATTGATTTACTAAATGAATTTCTCAACCCAGTATTCCTGGGTGCCGGTACGATGGGCGGTAAGAAAATTGGTATTAAATGTTATTATTGCTAAGAAAAAAATAATGTAATGTAAACAAATGTTGCTTGTGAGCTTAGTCATTCTCTACATATCCCCCACCTATGGTGACACACTTCTCCAAATGCTGGATGAGCTGGTCTTCTTGGGTGAGAAGCCTTCTTTTTGGCTCTTGAGGAAACGTTCCACCTCTGTAATCACCTGCCATGAAGTGATTTCTTCAAGTGATGGAAGAGGAAGAAGTCACTAGGTGCGAGGTCAGGGGAGTAGGGGGAATAAGGCCCATAAAATTTGGATAATCGTATGAAAAAAATGAAAATATTTGCCCATGTCTCTGGTAATGAGTACATGTGTAATGCCGCTAGAGGGACAAAACCAAAATTCCCCACCTATTTGAAAAAAAAATCAAAATTCTTGGATACCATCGAGGTAGATAGAACACCAGGGCCATGACTGGACTGCCTGCTTCATGTCTGAAGACTTTCCAGGAACTACTTTAATAGCCATTAATGTGGAAATGGCCTGGAGCGAGGGCAGGACTGTACTGCGGGATGTGGCAATAACAGTTCCCACAGACAGATGCTTCTCTTTTGCAAATAAGTTTTCCAACGATTTTTAAGCATCAGGTGCTAAATGTTCACCAGATCGACTGCAGTGGGCTCCAGGACCTCGGCCTGGGATCGCCGTTCACGGACATATGGCCTTCTATGAAATGTTTGCATGGTTTTAATGCGGCCGAGGGTCACCATCACGCCCATAAACGGTTCTTCTTCAAACTGGTAACACACATTTTGAAGCACATAATTGTATAGGATGTCTTTGAATCCTGTAGCATTCTAATTTCCAGCATGACAATGAAGACATGGTTTGTCAAGACTGTGTATTTGACCTCAGCACCACTGAACACCTTTGGAATGAGCTGGAAAATCTTCTGCACCTTAGACCTTTCCACGTAACATCAGTGCCTGATCTCACTCTTGTATCTAAATGAACACAAATCCCCTCAGCTACAATCCAACATCTAGGCAAAAGACTTCCTAGAAAGGTATATGTTATTATAATAGGAAATGGGAACTAAATCTGGAAAGGGATGTTTAAATCCAATACGAACCAAACTATTTAGTTGTACCTTCCATATTAGGTTCAATGGAGCAACTTAATCATTCATAGTACTTCCTGAATAGTATACTTTAGGATGAATAACTGAGTGCTAAAGCTGACAGTTTAATAGGTTTAAGGTTTTAAATACATTATGGTATTCAAGTTGTGGCGAAGGGATCAGGATCTACAGGGACGTTAGAGCATATGGATTCGTTTAGATAACACAAACATATTGGAGTGAAAGTTATACTTCCCTCGAAGGAACGTAGCGGGAAGAACCAAGCTTCAACATGTGCAAAACATACTTGAGGCATTAGGTCAAGTGCCTGCTCTTATTTACACCTCTCACATGCCTCAAATTTCACCTATAACTACCACTCTTAAGTTTTATTGCTTTGGTTACAGTTAAACCTTTGTTTGTTATCAAATTTATTACCATTATATAAGTTGAATCATCAATTTCTGCTGTTTACTTGTAGTTAAAGTTCAGCTTCAGTAGCCATTTTGTCATGTTCATTTTAACACTTGTTGTGGGTACGAAAAACCACACACTTTTCACTATATGAAAAGGCCCTCTCATACAAACAACCACAGAATTCCTGGCACCGTTGACTAGAGAAAATGAAGATCACACACACACACACACACACACACACACACTACTTACAATTCTAATAACAAAAATTCTGCTAATCCAAACAGATTCTCTCGCATGAATCAAAGTTAACTATCCTCTCCGAATATCCTGGCACCTGTGTCCTATTAGCACCTGCGAACATGAACTGTTTAAATAAACCAAAGCCAGAGGCTCGCTCCTACCATGTGCTTGTGTTTGCACTATTCCAAGTGTTCTAATACGTCTTGTTCTGTTGGAGACTCTAGTGATAATGTCAGGCCCAGAGTGTCCATCAGAATACTGGGGAGAAATTCAGATGATTTGGTCAGCGGAGAACAGGGATTCCAGGGCAGACTAAAGAAAAAAAGAAGGCTTTGTAATATTTCAATATTAACTTTGTGATCATGCACTTATTAAATACATTTTAATTATTTATAACCCTAAAAAGAATATGCACATAAGTAGTTATTCTTTGAGAAAAATCTATAATATTTTAATGGCTGATGTTGTCTTGGACCATTTGTCTATCCAACCATCTATCCATGTGAGGGAACTCGGGGCACAGAATTAAATACACCCTGGATGGAGGAAACCCACCAAGCACAGGAAGAACATAAAACCTCCATGCACACAGACTGGAAGTGAGATTCGAACCCCAGTTCTGGTTTCACTGAGCCACTATGCTGCACAGACATTTGTAAAATATAGTATTCTTAAGCAACAACTAATTTCTTGATACTTGCTTCTAAAGAGCCAGACTTTCTTGTGATTTTTTTTTTTCCAAAGTAGTTTGACAAATAGTGCTCCTGGCTTTCTGAAAGACTTCTAAAAGGCTCGCATTTTTGGCATGTTTTTGGCCAGTTTCAGAGGAATGTTTTTGCATATTCTTTTCAGGGTTATAAATAATTTTTCCACATGTGTTCTCCATTAGTAGGAATATTGGTACTCTTGTTTATTCATGCAATTATCCAATCAACCATTCACATTGCAGCACAGCAAAACAATAAATGGTATTTAATAAGTGCATGATTACTTAATATGGTGATCGCTCTTTTGCAGTGGCTGGTCCTAAACTTTGGGACACCATTCCACCTGAGCTCTGTTATAGTACTGACCTGCCTCTGTTTAAAGCAAAACTTATTTATTTAGAATGGCTTTTGATATTTGATATTTTTTATGCTTTATTTTGTCTTGTGTTTTTATTGCTATCTTATTGCCATTTTATTGTCTTTTTTTAATGCTGTGAAGCACTTTGGATCAACTTAGGTTGCTTAGGCTATATAAATAAATGTTAATTTATCGATTGATTGATTGTTTTTCTTTGTTAAGCCACCTATGAATTGTTCGAAAAACTATCTAACTAAAGACATGAACCAGTGCGAAACAGGTACAGATGATGACAGATGATCGGGCCGGTGATTAGTATACTGATGCTGAATGCTCAATGGTTGGAGCAGACAAGAGAGGAAGTGAGGTTGCTGCTGAAATTGTAACATAAACAGCCTATTTTTTTTATTGTATCTTTATGCACTCTGCATCCTGTCAAAGTAAAAAACTTTAATTTAAACTTCTTTAATTTATTTTACATAATTCACTCGTCTCTCTCAATGTCCTAGTCATACTTTATACTACTTGTCCTGTACAGAGTTGCAGGAGACCTGGAGCCTATCCCAGGAGACTTGGGGTACAATGTGGGACACACCCTGGACAGGGTGCCAATCCATCCAATCTGTCTCATAATTTAATTTAGTTTAATACCAAGAAATGAGCGGTGACTCAATAGTTTTGCACAGTACTGTACATCAAATAAATTTGATGGGAAATAAAAATAAAATGAAGTAAAAAAAAAAAAAAACATTCTCAATACAGAAGAGAAACGCAGTTGTTGACCTGCAGATCAGTTATTGGATATAAATGAGCTGTTAAATCAAGGCTTGCATAAAAATGTCTCAAAACATGAGGTTTTTGGTTGTTTTTATTTGTTTTCCCAAAAATATAAATCAGCAAAATCCTTATGCGTGTGAAGCAGATCAGGTATGTAAATCAGTTATTGGAGATTGAAAATCGTAATCATCCAAAAAACTCCAATATTATTTATGGTGGCCTTCCTTTGTCCTTCAAGACTTTTATCTGTCTGTTCATGTGAAATTTTTATTGGCTTCCATAGGTTTCTAGTTCTAATGGACACCAATATTCAGGACGTTCCAAATCAAAATCTGGTTGCCTCCGGCAGGAGGTTAACGCTGGTAAGTCGATAGACACTTTTTAATCGCATCACTGCCCAAAACATACATCCAAGTCGACCTGGTTGGGCTGAAGATTCCTGAAAGCATATTTTCTAACACACACACCCTTCCTCGGTGCCTACTGCTGTTATTTAGCGTTACTCTCCGAGTGCCACTTCAATGACTGCATGTAATGCAATAGTGCTGCATAATGTTCCAAAATCAATACCACTTCAATCATGGTTTTACAAAAAGGCTCACATGGACCAATTCCTGACTCTGTTATTACATCTTCACAGACTCTCATAAATATTATTGCGCATGTTGATTAGATAGAAATAACCTGACTGTCAACAATTACGTGAACGTAGTTGTTTTTCCTGTCAGCGGTTCTTGTAAAATGACATCAATGTGCCACGTTATGCTGGTTATTTTAGTCTTGTTTAGTGTTGTTGTTGTTGTTGTTGTTCAGCATGCCAAAAGTGTCAGGCTGAGACAGTTTGGGGGCAGACAGAGGATCTTTAGAAGGAATATGGCATATTTTAAAAACATTTTCTTTCTGCAGAGGTGGTTGGGAGTGGTACTTCATCGTCATCACTGTTGGCCTTTCTGAAATGCAATATCAATCCTTCCTGTGCAGTATATCATGATTTATTTTACATTTAGTCATTTCACATGCTAACAAGACATAATAGATGGGGGTTGGCCAGCACGAGTCAGCCATGTTGCGGTGATGGCCTTTGGTTATTATGTGATTGATGGACACGCAAGCTCATTGGGGGCGCATAAGGCTGTTGGATCTGCTTGCTGCATTTCACACGCCCTCTGTGCTGCACTCCCGCAGAGCCTCCGACACATTCCGACACATGAAGCAGACGTAAATAACTCATGGATATATCTCTGAAGTACTGTATGATGTATGTAAAACCAGACCGTGCAGGCATGTCCAGATATGGATGCTGAGGACAATGCGGTAGTGATTATGCCTGGCTGTCCTTCCAAACACCATGCACAAGTACAGTAGCATGTACTTAGACATGTCTTTGATGTCTACCATCAATGCACTGTACAGGATATCATAAAACATCTGGAGCAGAATGACTCGGCAGCAATTATCATTTTTTGGATGCATGATAGGCTTGGGTTAACTTTATCTCCTGATCATATATCAAGGCATTTGCTACTGCCAGGAGAGCAGGCCTGCCTTTCAATCAAGGAGACTCAAGATGAGTGTGTGAGTACAGTAGGAGAGTGTTGGATGTGTAATTAGCTGGCTTGCTAGTGCCAGGTGGGAGAGGAGTGTTTCTAAAAGCCCTGAAGTGTCCAACTGTGGAAGCAGAGATTTGCTCAGAGTGACACTTTTTTTTTTGTTGTTGCAGAAATGCATTTCAGTGCTAAATAGGACATAGTCTATGAAGTGTCAGGATGTTTGTTACAGTTACAGGATCTAAAGCTGATATGGTTTGTTGCAAAGTCCAGTTATTTTTATGATGTTTGCAAATGATTGTTCTGCCTCCTGCATTCCTGGGATCTGTGATTCTTTATTTGGCACGTCAGTACAACAGGCTCAGTCATGTTATGCAAAAGTTCTTGTGGCCTCACGTACGTGCATTTTCCCACTCATGATGCTTTCCCCTTTAATTTACATTTCCTCTTAACCTCGCATTGTTTTTCATGCAGATTTGATAGGTGGGAAGGGCTTATTTACATGAATTTAGCATTGTTCCTTGTCTAACTCATGGAAATATCGACTCAGTTGCCTGTTGTAGCTATCCTAAACAGTGGGAGGTTTTCGGAATTTCTCCTAGGACCATCCCTGGATTTATTTACTTGGGTTGTTTTCCGTGTTTTGTCACCAAGCACACAATGGAAGGTGATCCTTTTTTTTTTTTTTTTTTTTGTCCAAGTGATTTGAATCCACAGCTAATGGCAGAAAATAGGACTTTTCCCACTTTGACTGTTGCAATACATACATGTAAATGTAAATGTTCTACAGTATTTCATGATTGACCCTCTCCACCTGACTCTTAGCTTGGGGTGATATCCTGATATTAAGTTCATCGCTTTGGTTTGCACATTTGCACGTGCACTTTATGTTGTCTCTTTTGTATAAAAACGTAGATAGTTCCCTGTTAAATTAAACGTCAATCTGTCTTGTCCCAGCTAGCCAGCTAATTAGGTCTCTTAGTTAGCTAGTTAGTCTTTTGTTAATTTATGTTGTTAATTTATGTTGTCATGTAAATGTCTTGTCCCAGCTAGCCAGCTAATTAGGCTTCTTAGTTAACTAGTTAGTTTTCTGTTAATTTATGTTGCATGTAGCACCTTGGTCCTGGAGGAACACTGTTTCGTTTCACAGTGTACAGTACTAACTGTATATAGTTGAAGTGAGAATAAAGTCTACTTGACTTGACTTGACCAAAAACTCCCAAATTTCTCATCACTTGGCATGTAAACTGATGCCCTTGGCTAGAAAATGTATCATTTTAAAGTCTGAAATATGTGAATATGTAACTCAACAACTCTTGAATGTGGTAGGCAGGACTGGCAAGAAAAGCTTTCCACCTAACATCTGGAAACGTTTTTGTCTTGACATGACTGAGAATGAAGGTATTAACGTGTATAAACCATAGTTTAAATGACATTAATACCACCGTCAAGTGAATCGAATAACATTGATTATCAATTATAAACCAGTAAACTGGTGACAGGATCATGGGCACCCAAGGCACATCACCACCCTTCTGGTCTGATCCCACAGTAAAGCAAATACGGCACAAACTGCAGAAAAAAAGTCAATGCCGGCCATGACAGAACAGTATCAGAACACCCAGTGCATGTATGGGGCTTAGCAGGCTTGGGCCTGCTACAGGAGTTGTTGACCTGGCCTCCAAACTCACCAGATCCCAATCCGATTTGAGTACCCATGGAATGCAATTGACAAACAAGCCTGATCCATGGAGACCCCACCCTGCAACCAACAGCACCCAAATAATCCACCAAGCCAGACACCACAGTACACACCCAAAGGCCCTGTGGAGTCATGACCCAAAGGGCCAGAGCTGCCCCTGTGCTGCAAGAAACCCTAATACAAAGGTGGATTTAGTGATAATAGTTTTAATATTATGGCTGATCAATGTATGGCTGTTGAGAGCGCAGGGTCAGCATTTCTGGAGCAGACAGGGTTAAGGGCTGTGCTTGAGGGCCGTGGTAGGGCTCGAGCCCCTGACCTCAATACCCCACACCCTTAACCATACGAGCCAGCACTCTTGAGTCTTTCTCTTGTCTACTTACAGCAAAATACCTTGTTCCGTACTTAGTATAATCTAATGCCTTCGGACCAGTTGGCAGAGATAAACCAGATGTGACGGTAACAGTCAGTTCTCTGTCTCTCTGTTGGCTGGTCAAGTATTACAAATAATCCCATCTACGTATATTCCATAAAGTGACATGTTGCAGATCTTTGCTCCAACATTCCCTGGGAATCTCCATCACAAGAATCTGCAGTCACGGACCTCCACTAGCACTTGGCTTGGAGCGGCTGGTATGTTTGTGAACCCCTGGGTGGCTGATTGCTGGGGAAGAGTGTGGCCCAATGATAAATTCACCAAGAAGCTGAGGTTTTGGTAGCAGGGCACAGTGAAGGGGCTCGTTGGTTATGTGTTTGGACAGACAGAAATGTGACTGTTCTTCATCCAAATCATATTAGTCTAGTACTACAGTACTTCATGCTCCGTATGCTTTAAACAAAGGTGATTATTCAGAGTCTGATGATCCGGTTAGTTTGCTGGTTATTGGGTTTATTGCAGTTTGGCTTTAAATTTAAAGTTTTGAAGAAAATTTTTTTTTAGAAATGCCTTTTTTTTTTTACCCTGACTTAATGAAATACAATCAGACCCCGTTATTACATTATTTTGTGTAGTGACTAACAATGACCATGCTGAACATTCATAACACAAACAGCTCAAAAAAATCAGCAGATGTAGATTTAAACCGATTTCCCAACAGGCTCACAAACACTGCCAAGTATCAGATTTGAAGATTTTGGCATCAGCCCATCCTTGTACTCAGAAATAATAACACAAATCGAAGGCCCTGATGGGTTGTTTTTCACATTCTATTTGATGTTACCCAGAATGTAATGAATGTAGTTATTTGCAAATTGTAACACGGTTCAGAACATTGAGAACAGTGGGTGCCAGATTGATTCAGTCGTTGCTTAGCTCATATTTCACTCTAGTGTCCCAAGAAAACCAGCAGTCATACCTCAGTTTGTGGAAAGCTGGCATACACTGGGTATCCACCTAGTTGAAAACCATTCTGGTAAAATTACTTGTTCAAAGAGGTCTTTATTAATCTGAGAGCAGCATCTAGGTAACTCAGACCGAAAGGCAGCTCACACCATTAAAGCTTACAAAACTGTACTCTGTGCTTACGACCAAGTTTTCCATCAAAAAGATTATTTCTTTTAATTTCAGAGCCGGAGGCTTGATTTCTTCATCATCTCTCATGCAGTCATGGCAAGCTTATACAGGATTCATTAATCTTTAGTACTGCTTTATTCTGGATGTGAGGCAGGAATGCACCATGAATGGGACAACAGTTTGTTGCATGGCACCTCGCACATACATTCACATTGTGGGGTACTTTAAAATCATTAATCATTAAGGATTGAATCAAGAACACTGGAGACGGCAACCATCGTGTTTACAGAACATTACGGTGAAAATACTTTCAGAAACTAAAACCAGATAGCGTGCTATCTGCGTGTCTAGACTACGTGTCCTAACAACAGCTTAAGTTACATTTAATCAGCCAGTTATAAACTTGATCATATCGCATAACCACTAATCTTTTCTTCTTTGCTTCTTTGCTGCAGCATTGAAATGCATAAAAGTGTTATCCATTGCTGCAAATATATTTTTGGAAAAAGTTCACCTATTGCTATTTACTTTGTTAATAAAAAAAAAGTAGCTGAATTATTATTCTAATTATTATTATTATAACATTAGCTAGAATTTAACATTTATAGAATTGTATATATAGCATTTATCTCAGTTCACACTAAGCTAAGGCTATGCATTCTTTTTGTGTGATTGCAAGATGACAAAATGTGTTTTCTTGAGATACCAAAACCTTGTTTTCTTAAGATTGAATTGATTTCTCATGATGAAGAAAGTTGTTTTCCTGAGATCACATATGTCTCATATTTCAGCATGCAAAAATGCATTACTGGATAAACATACCATACATCTGATAAATGTACATACATAGATTTTTACTATGTGTTTTATACTATGATGTTTGATTATATTTTTCTCTTTACTTTTGCAATTTCTCTTTCTGGAATAATAAATCTATCTGTTTGTCTATGCATTCATCCATCCATGACGTTCCATCCGTGATAGGGATAGGCAGGGGTAGCTCAGTGGTGAAGGTGTTAGATTACTGATTGGAAGGTCCCAGGTTCAAACCTCACTACTTGGTTGATGCTGTTGGGCCCTTGAGCAAGGCCCATAACAACTCAGATGAGATGAAATGTAAGTCGCTCTGGATAAGGGCATCTGCCAAACTGCAAAACATAAATGTCCCAAAGGGTTTGGCAGTTAAACTGACCAGCCATTTGAGATCACTACTGTGGTTTCTATAGTTGCATATTTCCACATCACCTTCTGAAGAGATGGTTACTAATTTGGAAAAAGATATATGCATTTTTATTGATATTGGAAGGGATAATGTGAAGAAAATATAATTAAACACCTCACACACACAAACACACATGCTCCCAAACCAACTTTTGTTATCATAAAAATACAAGCACATAAAAGAAATAGTGCATATACTTTTTGGATATCTATAGGTGCAATATGTTATTCATTAAAATATATTAAATAGTATTTAAATTTAATTAAATTGAATATGATTTAGAATTATGTTTTGATAAGGCATTGTTTCAGAATATGCACAGCATGTTTATGTAGTCTGTAAATAAAATATTTAGTTTCATATTTCTCTCAGGCTCAGATGGCTGAGGCTCTGATTGGAGGGTTGGGTGTTTGAGCCAGGTTGGCACTTTTGGGCCCTTGGGCAGGGTCCTCAACCCATGTCTGTATATAATATACGCCATTGAGTTGCAGAGTCCCAATCTTGGGGAAAGTAGAAAGCGAAATGGGAAGAAAAGGGAAAAAACCCAAGAACAATAAAACTCAATCATATTGAAAGAAAAAGAAAAAAAACAAAAACTCCCATCCCTAATAATAATAGCAATTTTGGATGATTAAACTGAACTTAATTTCAACACTTCTTGGCCCAGCGCGTGAGGTCTACAGTGCATTAGCAGTCACTTTTACTTTAAAACATTGATAACTTGCTTCTGCATGAGAAAATGTCATTTCCACTGATGAATTGTTAAATGATGCTTCCAGATTGATGACAGAATATGTAACCAGGCCAATAATTCATCATGGAAAAATTCTAATTATATGGCCATGTTGTATATCATATTCCTCTCAATAACTTCAAAACCAGTTTGTTTAAACTCTTTCTTTGGCAGCTGGGAACATTAGCCATCTGTTTCGTGTTTAGGCTTGTCGGGATTGTCCAAATAGGAGGAAGAAGAAAAAAAAAAAAAAAGAAAAAGAAAAACCTGAAGGCTGATCAGGTTAATCACTGAGGGAAAAGGAAAGTGTTACCAATGATAGGTGCCAGATGAATGATTTGGCAAAGTGTCTCTAAAGACAGGAAGAATTGTCTCTTTGACACCACAGCTCAGATGTGCGCAGCTGGAGTTACATAGCCTCCCTTGTACACACTTTCTGACCTCCCGGCGTCTGTTTCCACCGCAATCTGTCTGGATCTCCCACACACTCTCTTGCGGTCATTAAAATGTTGATAAATGAAACGTAAATCTCTTTCACATGCTAATGATTAATCTGGATTTGCTTGACTCTGAATTCAGTGTACCTGTCCTCTATCCCATTTATCCAAGAGAAAGAAACGAGCTTTGAACGAAATACGATTATGAAATTGGTGTACTCGTGAGCACTGTACTGGAGGTGAGGGTTGGATTACAAAACAGTATTTATTAGAAATAATAAAGCTACCATAGTCTCATTTTTCCTGGACACTGATGATACACTGGTGATCCACTGGTAAAAAAAAAAAAAAAAAAAAAAAACGCATCGCAAGGACAAATCACACACAGCAGGGTTGCACATACATGCGCACAAGTTGAAATGATACGAAGGATTTATTTTTTTGATATTTTTTTTTTTCAATGTGAAGACGTGGATTAAATTTTTATCTTACAATCTAAGACAACCTGGCATGTATTTCTCTTTTTTTTTCTAGCATATTCCAAGAATTGACATGGGGGAGAAAGATTCTCTCTTTTTTTTTTTTATTGCTGAATATTAAATGAAATACACTTTCACTGACTTGGAGGGAAATAAAAATCATCTGCTGCTTTTTTTTTTTTTTTTTACCATGCACCCATTTAACCTTGACCACAAGGACATGCAGAGGAGAGGTGTTTAAACTTCTCAAGGGAGGAAAAAAAAATGCAAAAGGGAAGAAACGGTAGGGACGTAACTGTCGGAGTCTAGTGAGGATTTCTGGATAAGGAGGAGGAGGAGGAGGAAGAGGAAAGGGATATCACATTTAAAACTAACTAGAGAAGCACTGTCTGGTTTTGCATTTCTCGAACATACAAACAAGAACAACACACCAGGGCAGGGAATAAACAAAAGACAAACTCTGGTCATCGAAGTGCAGGAAAAAAAAATTATATTATATTAATAATTATAATTATATATTTATTATTTTAGTAGTATCTCTAGGTCTTTGTGCCACCACAACAGAGCAAGAGAAGCACTTTAGGATCCAGTTTTTACTTCGTTTTTTTCCCCCCTTTGCTTATCTAATCGCAACTTCTTTTTCGTCATTAACATTCCTCCCTTATTTTTTTTGTGTGTGTGTTTTTTGGATTTCCTGAATTGTCTATGCCAATAATGTGTTGACATCGGAATCTTCGTATTAACTTTCCAGAGACTTCGGGGCCAATTTTGAACAATTTGAGTACGTGTTCAGGAACTTCTACAAGATGACCGAAGTTATGGAAGCCCTGAACTAGAGCGGTCTGGTTTGGTCTTGTTTGGACTCAAAGGTGGTTGTCATGTGTCATGTGTCATGGTTTGGTGTTGTGATCGATTAAAACTAAGGGGAGATCAACTCAAGCACTCTAAAATCAAATCAGGTGTCACAGTTTTCACACAATGCACTATGGTTCGTTCAGAAAACAAACAGTAAAATATAAAGCTTGCATATTTTGGCATATTTTTATGGCCCCAAGGAAGTTTCACAGCTATTTGTCTTGTGTGTGTGTGTGTGTGTGTGTGTGTGTGTGATGATGAGATTCCCAGCATGTATGGGGATGGAAGAGGGAGCTTATACATTCATAAGCCTTGCGAGGGCTCTCCTTTTACTTCAGCCCTGTGATGGAGGGAGGAAGAAGGGGAAACGAGGGGTTGTCCTGAGACACTACGTGGCTGTTCACCTCTCACTCTTTCGTTCTTGAAAAAAAAAAAGGAAAATAAAATAAAAGACCTCGTGAGCGATATTCTACTATTTTTCATGTTCCTCTTAATGGAAGAAACGTGTGATGTTCTGTTCTACCTCAAAGAAAAAAAAATCATCAATGGACTCGTTAAACGTCTCTATATCAGCCTCACTAGAAGGACAGGATGGACAGAATGAGAGAGAGAGTGGAACAGGTCTGTTTGGGAAGAGAGGACAAGAGCGCGGAGGCTCTCTGATGACTAAGCCGTCGAACGAAACCTCCACAACTGCTACAGATGAATGAGTTTCTGTCTCTCGGATCATAACAAGCTTGTGACCCTTGATTCAGTAGTGAGAAGTGAGAAGAAGAAGAAGAAGAAGAAGAAGAAGAAGAAGAAGAAGAAACGAATGGACACTAGTGTGGAAAATTAGACATCTCCCTCCTGCTCACGCACTTTACACTGGTAGTGGAGCACATCTACACACACACTCATCAGCTGGACATCTGAATGCACACCACATACATTCCTTTCATTTCATTGGGAAAAAAAAAAGAAAGAAAAAGAAAAGCCCCTATCCCAGTTGCATTTGCCATTAGGTTCCTGTTAGGAAAGCAACATAATCATTAAACATGTGAATTATATTCTTGTAAACATACACCTTAAGAGCGGTTTATATTGCATGAGTGTGAAAGGGGGGAGGAAATGTCACTGCTCAAATGGTGGGGTCAGCTCCCAAAAGAACACAAGGATAAGGAAAACAAAAAGGCCAAAATAGAGACAACGAAAGAGTGCGTATAAAAAATGAGGCGTCCTTATAAGAAAGGCTACAAAAACTCCACTGGCCCTCTGGCATCGGCATACAGCAAAAGGCACCACAATATTATTCTATTTCTTTAAGTTGTGAAAAAATTGGCACGTCTCTTTTATGCTGTAAATCAAAATGTACATATAAATAGAGTTTTCCCTATAAAAAAAGTCTTTGCTGTTAACTAGTAGACAACTTTTTTTGCTAAAATGAAAATAAATATTTCATTTGTTTAGAATATCTGTTAGTTATATAAAATAAAAAATATTTTTTATAGGTGCAGGTCTATAGATATACAGATTTTGCAGGTGGGTAGGTGGACTGTGTCTCTAGTGGGCAGCTCTGTCCGGTTTGGAGCGCGCGTGCTGCTGCTGCTGCTGCGTGTGTCTGCTCTGTGTGTGGGAAGTCCGTGTGTGTGTGGGCAGCACAGGCCTGTAGATGGCTGAGGGCTCGGGTGTGTTTATGTTCTGCATGCTGAGGAAGGGCGTGCTCTCGCCCTCCTCGCCCTCTTCCGGCTCACTGTCCGACAGGCAGCTGCGTGAGCCCAAGTCCCGGGGCGGCCGGTAGCCCTGCGGTGCCACGTGCCCGTTCAGTCTGGACCTATGCCAGCGTCCATTGCTTCTCTTTGGTTGCTCCAGTGAGGGCGGGTACTCCTGCGTGCTCTCGTACTCGTCTTCGTCCTGGGCCAGCCGGTACGGACTGGAGGGCAAGCTGCCTGCGCTGTCCCGCAGGTAGGAGCGCGGCCGCTGCTGTTGTATCCGCTGCTTGTAGGGCTCGTGGCGCTGGGCCTCGTGCAGAGGCAGCTGGTAGCAGCGAAGCAGCGGCTGGTCCTCCTCGGGTGGGTAGGGGGAGCGGGCGGCTGGCGGCAGAGACATGGCATGGCTGGCGTTGGGAGACGTGATCTGGAAGGTAGGCACCTGTGGAGGCAGTGAGTAATGGAAGTCCACTGGAGACAAGCGTGCTGGCGTGGTCAGGGCTGACACGTACCTGAAAGAGGACAGAGCAAGGAGTGAGAAAAGATATTCTGAACACACGGTACATCCATATACTGTATATAAAAGTGCTAGAAATCTAGCTAACAAGTCAGCATTAACTTTACCAAATGTGCTGTTAATTAATTTAGCAAAAGGCACTAATCTACCTAATCTATAGAGGCTGAATTCAGAACGCCCAGCATTCAGGCGAGATGGGTTTCGATAGACTATTCAAGGACGCACTATTTAACCAAAGCACAAACTCTGACAAGCTTACCCCCTTAAACTGAACACCGGTTTAATCCAGTGTGACTCAAATGTTATCCTGAAGAGAAAATAGTCAAAGTGCCGTAGCCAAAACACAAACATTATTAACAGATGAGCCTCTGGCTTTTAGTGTGTTGTGTGTGCTCGCGGTGCGCTATAAACTCTGCGACCTTCTGCAGTGTTTAAATCTGTGTGTTGTTTGTTACACTGCGGTGTAAACAGGTCCCCCTCGTCTTCGCCTTAACTCGAGGAAAATTACAGTGTGAACATTAAGATCCCGCATCTGAGAGCCTCGAGAGCAGATGCGCAAATGCTTCCATAAATAACGAGCGCCGTGGCTACGGGCCACCGCAGTGTGGTTTTACACTCTATCCACAGCACATGCGAGCTCTACGCACTCTGCTCCCTTGTTAACGCCAAACCTGCCAATTTGCTCGACACCAAATAATTTCTTTCACATTCGGAGAACAGGAGCCGCTCCATTCTTCTTGAATGGAGTGATCACGTGATCGTCGTTATCTAGTTTGGAAAGGGCGAAAGATGAGGTAAAGTCGGTGGTGCACTAGAGGTTTTAAAAAAAAAAACATGAGATAATGTGTTGTTCAGCTTTTGTTGACTTAATGAACCCCTTACGGTATAAATCCTGCTGTTTTGGCTGCTGCATGACAGCGGGGGTGGCTAGCAGGCAAGAGATATCTGTAAATACAGCTGGCCGTGTGCTAGCTCCCCTCCCTGATGTGTATATGCTGCATCTGGGTTCAACTTGACCTGTACCACCTGACCCTAAATACCTCTCAGCATATACTAATATCTTCACTGCGTGCTATATTGTGTGATTTACATTAGCAGTGTTTTATGCAAGAACTGCTAGAATCTCTAAGCGCGCTCAGAGGCATGGCAGTGCCGAGTGTCACCTGTCGCTGTGTGGTGAGTCGAGCGAATCGAAGGAGTCGCCGTAGCGCAGCGGTGGCCGGCGGGAGTCCGGAAAGCTGCAGTGGCCGGCACGACGCGCTCGTGCCTCCATACACGCCGGACTGCTGCACTTACTGGTGCCCACAGAGGACGAGAGCACGCCTGAGGGACAGTCTGACAGCATGCTGTCTGTCCGCTCGAGACTCCATGTCTTCTCATCATGTCTGATGCAAAATAGACCAGTCAGATTCTTTTAGACATCACATACATACAAGAATCCCAAAGCTTAAGACATATTAATATACACACTATGATTACAGTACATCATGTACATTCTAAATAGATTCTCATACTGTATATATATATAGTTCCTGTTATCATTTACAACTGCTGGCCCCTTACCAGCCTCTCATTCGTTTCGTTTTTAAAGTTAATAAGATAAAAATCTCAGCTTGCGAAGAAACTGGAACTATCCTGTACAATCTCTGTAGTGGTGGAAAACAAACACTGATACTGGAGACTCATTTCAGAGGAGTAGTAATGACTTATTCCTTTTTTTTTTTTTTTTTTTTTTTAAAAAGAAAAAAAAAGTAATGACTTATTCCTGTGTTTTTCAAGCAATTGCATTAATTTGGGGTCCAAGGTTCGAAACTCTTATTGCTAGGATTATTATTATTATTATTATTATTATTGAGACACAGATGAAGCCTATAGCTCAGGCAAGTACAACAAGTGATTAGCCTGATGGTGGCGCTATTACACTGTTTTACATTTTGGCTCATAACTTATAAACCAACTGACCAAGAAAGATTGTTTTTCTTTCTTAAGCAAAGTAATCCTTAACTACCCCTGACCAGGCCCAGTCCAATTACACCTTATAAACTTTCATGCCATTCCTTATTTTCTTTTTACATTTCTTGACTTTTCTTCCTACTTTTTTTTTAACAGCTCCTGGATAGTTGGTCTAAATATTTTGTGGATAATCTTCAGAACCTCATGGCAAAACATATCCAAAGACAGATGATAAGCTTTGGGGGGTGGGGAGGATAGGCAGTGCAAGGCACAGTGGCTCAGTGGTTAGCTCTGTTGGTTTGAACTTTTCTTGCTGGGGGTTTAAATCTCCTTGTAGGCTGAGTGTTGTTTCCAAATTGCAAACAGCGTATGAATAGTTGTGAGCGCTATGATGGGTTGGCAGCCAATCCTGGGTGTCCCCTGCCTTGTGCCATGAATTTCCTGGGAAAGGCTCGAGGTTCCCCTTGACCATATCCAGATTACATAAAGTCGACTGGCCAAACATTAGTCCTAGGTTAGCTAATGCCCGGCACATACAGTATTGTATGGCCCATATTCATTCAATGAGCAGAAATTGGCACAAATATTCAACAAGATATATATTTGAGATATACTGAGAGAGCAGACCCCAATTTTTTTTTCATTTGCCTTCAAGGGGCCCTATAACAAAATAAATTTTTATACAGTCATGCCTTTTTGTCTGAGGAAGTTGAAATTTTGCATGCTTCAATTTAGCGCCACAGTTGGTTACAATGAGTTGGATTTAGCTTAAAATGTCCACAAGAGGAAAAAAAAAACTTTTATCATGAAACTTGGTCTAAACATGGCACAAAAGAGTGCTAGAACTAGAGTAAAATTTAAAATGAATTGTTTTGAGCTTACACTTCTGCTGGATGAGTAGTTTGAAATTTTGACACGTTCAAAATGTGCAAGTTTCTGAAAAACCTACTTTTTCAAACTCATCCTGCATTGTTAATCCATTCCTCATGATATTTGTTGTGTAACATTTATGAACACCCCTGATAAAAAAAAAGAGGTTTTTAAACTTTTGGGTTGTGGTACAAACTAGGATGAGTTTTATCGTGGTAACGAAGTTAGTGCCCTTAATTGAAATAAGTGCCTGAATTTTTAAAATGTGGACCACAAGAGGGTGCTAAAACTGAAACTTGTGACAAGCAATAATGTACTGTATTTATACACATTTACTTTTTTCCCCCAATTTGCACAAAACCTGAATACTATTAGTAATATACCCTTCTTGTATCATATTATGAATGCTAATTTGATGTGTTAAATCTGTTCGATTTAATCTGGCCAGTTCTTCTTATTGTGCTTCCCACTGAATTAATGAGCTTTATCTTCATTGTATAATAATCTATTTATATTTAGTATATATCTTTTAGAACATGCTTTAAATTTCAAGACATCATTGCAGTAGAATTTTGAAAAAAAGAAAACAAAAACAAAACAACGCTTAACATGTTTCATGGACTGAACTGAAAGTTGAACCAAACCATGAGGAAATATATGCTAATTGTTCTTACATGTCTTTGGTGCTAGGGCCAAATAAACCCAGCTTGAGGCTAGAGTATAAACCTGTGATTTGAATTACAGCTGGCACTATTTTCAGAGCTGCAGTTATAGAAACCAAATCAACAATCAATTTCCAGCCAGTCATATCTCAGTGTGCAGTGATAACAGCATTGCGGTATAATGTCTAGTATGACAATAACAATAATGAATTAGCCAATTTACTATTTCTCATCAACAGAATGTGTACATATCAGAGTGAACAAAAAACTAGTGCCTAACATTAGCTGATTGTGCTAAGATTTGCTAAGAGTAATTATTCCAGGAATTCAAAAATAGCGATCACAATTATTAAGGTATGATTAATTGTGCAGCCCTAGGAAAGACCATGAAATAGTCACGCAACAAGCAGAAAATGCTGAACTCTGAATCTAAAGGAAGACCTCAGGCTATAATTCCCTCAGTAAAGGAGGAAGAAAGAATTTTGGGAACAGACCAAATGCTCAAACAGTTCAGTTTTCGGTGAACAGAATGACTAGTCTGGACATTTTGAATAGATTACTGTATATGACACTGAGTAGATTATGTAATTACAATATGACTTGGAAAACAGATTAGTGAATGCTTAATGTGGCCTGTTTGATGTTTTAATTATTTGGCTCATGCCATAATTTAACAAAACTCTAATGGCAGTTTGGTAGCAGTTGTGTGAAGACACATTGCGATAATGATTAAAAATCCACACAAACCCTCATACGCTACCATGATGCTTGTACCTGTGTGTGGAGGAGTGGACCTGGGTGGAGGAATTGTGGGATCTGGAAGAATGATGGCTGCCGGCAAATGGCGTATCTGCTCCGCTTCTCATGACTCTCTCTGTGGCTGGGACGTTCTTTGAGATATACTGTAAAAGACACACACTTTCAGACAACGCAAACCAAAAAAAAATTCATGACAGAGTGCGTTTAAAAAAAAAAGACCTACATCCAC
Source organism: Leiocassis micropogon (assembly GCA_028565275.1). NCBI lineage: Eukaryota > Metazoa > Chordata > Actinopteri > Siluriformes > Bagridae > Leiocassis > Leiocassis micropogon. The sequence goes on from JAOVVA010000021.1 coordinate 12,478,321, forward strand.
CATGGGGATTTCCTCAGGGCCAGGGCCTGGGTGATTGGGCCCGTTGGCCAGGCTGCGATTAGGGTGATCCAGACACATGTTCTGCCTCAGGTGATTGTGCATCTTCTTCCTCTGTTTCCTAGGGGGGAGGCTATAGTGAGGCAGCGTCACTTTTTCGGACACTGACCCAGAGTCACATTCACTACATCACACACTCCATAGCGCTTGAGCGTGGCTACGGTCTATGAGGTTCACGGCAAAGTGATTGCAAAGTGCACGTCTGTGTACTTACTTGGTTTTGCAGTAGGCCACCACGCACACGATGCCCACCACCAACAGAGCCACGCAGATGCCTGTGATTGTCAGGACTCTCTTCTGATAGAGCTCCTCTGCCTCTGTACCACGCCGGACACACCCACATATACAAACAGATAACTGTCAGTGTCTCATCTGCAGCATGTTACATCAATCTCCTCATATCCTCCTAAACATTTTCCACTGCTTCTCTGCTCAAGGAAATCATGCCTTACTGGGAAGGATATATGATATAGCAAATAT